>OZ023152.1:14155348-14277040 GCA_963675895.2 Styela plicata
TCTCCGGCAGTTTGATTCTGCTGTTCCATAGTTGACTTCCTCGTTGAATACTTTGTAATAATACCCGTTGCTTGCTTTGTACCAAGTGTTCATGATCGCATTTTTCTCTTCTAGATTTTTTAATTATGAAAGAAAGAATGAATGAATTAGAATCGAAATGATGATATTGTCAATGTGGTCTATTTAAAATCGATGGAGTTACCCACAAATATTTACTGGAATGTTTCGTTTCAACATTCCATGTTTGTTGGGTTTATTTTATATTTTTTACAATTATTTCTTTCACACGTTGTTATATTTTAATGATATTGAAATTCTCTCCGTTAAAAACAAAATATTGATCACTGTAAACAAACTACTACAGGATGTAGAACGAAACACAGCACTGGAAGGCATTTGAAATGGAACTGAACCACCATGGTAAATTGGCGTGAGTGGTATCCGCTGTGGACGGTGGCAAAACCATCTTTTTTCATCTCTCTTGGTCGTCTCTTACGACACGATACGCTAGGAATATTTGAAACCCCGTACCTGCGGGATTTAAAACAAGTATATATTTAATGGGTAACCTACACTAAAAAGATATCAGAAAAGTAGCCGAGCAGGTGTAATAACATGCAAAAAACACGCGCCCATACTAGCCTTAAGCCTAAAAGTAATTGTTCTTACACTCTTGCATACGGTCGATATGAGAAGACGGTAAGATAAAATGAGAAAAAGGTGAAGAAATAGAAAAAAGAGAGAAACAGTTCAAAGTAAGTGGGTGACAAGGAGAAACTATATTCAGACTTATTTGACACAAACTGACAAAAAATTTTAGTTTTCATTCTACCTCTCACTAAACTCACATTTCTTATTGAACTTTTAATTTTAAGCACAATGGGGTAATGTTTTGAGAAGAAATGTACTACACAATCCTTCAGTTACTATAAATTTTTGTTGCTTTTTTACTCAAAATCGTCTATTTTCCAAATATTACATTTTGACATCGAGAAGTAGAGAGTGAGAAGAGAAAAAGAGCATATTTAATACAGTATGCTTACTCGGCAACGGCGCTGTTATCAGTTCGTTCGGCTGATTTTCTTCAGTTGTTATTTCAACAGTTGACGTGATGTGAAATGGTATGGTGGTAGACTCTTTGATAAGAGGCATAGTGGGCATTGTGGTATTTGGTTGGATTGCTCCAATGAATTCACTTGTCGATGTGACGTCATTAAGACTGGTATGGGCTGATGGTGAAATATGTGAGGGTTCAGAGTATTGTTTGTTAGTTTTTGAAGTTGTAAAGACATTGGCCTCAGTGGTGGAAGCCAATGCTTTTGTGACGTCATTTTGTGCTATCAACACGTTGACAATCTGTTCAGTTGTTGTTGTAAGATCGGCGTTTGGATTTTCTTCCAGAATTTCAGTGAAAATTGATCGCAGTTGCTTTTCAAATTCTGAGAATCACGAGAAAAAATTACAAAAAATAATCGGTAAGACTATTTGATTTATAGCCTTCAACTATTTTAACTACCTAAATGCTAATTTAGCGATGTTTAAACAGATTCTGTTTGTATTACGTGGAAGAGGCAGAAGAGTACGTGAAAAGCTAAGCCGTTCCACTCACCTACTATCATTAGAAGTACTGACGGGTTAGTTGAATTTATCTGGTGGTTTTAGATTTAAATGTTTCAAATTTTTTGGCCACAGTAACGATCACGGAATCGGAATATTATTTTTCAGGTGCTTAACAAAATTGTTGAGGAAATGCATACACAACGTGTTGAGTGAGTTATTAAAACAAATCCGAGCACGATAAATAAATTGGAAGTGTGTTGAAGATAATCGCAAACAGTAAATGTAAAAGTTTTTTAAGGATCGTAAAATAAAATAAATAAAAATGACTCACCATCTTGATTGCCAGCCTGAAATGCAATAACCGTAATATTGTAGGTTTGCATATTGTTGCTCATATCAAGTATAATAAAAATAGGGGTTTGTAAAGTTGAATGAAATAAACATGAAAAATATATTATCCGTTAAATTGTTGTGGTAAATAGTTTTTGCATACTTTTTGTAGCATTATATAACACAGAATGCGGACACTGATTTAAACGTAAAACTCAAGCATATTAGTATTTTTCCTGCCTCAACCGACTCCTTATATGGTCCACACGGAATGGAATCGCAAGGCGCAAGAAAAATCCGGTCGTTTGATATAACTGTATATTGCATTGTTAATTGCATACTGTGAAAAAAGTTCATGTCATTAGACAGTTTTTTCTTTAAAGGGCTTGAAAAGAATACCCGGAACATTAATTCTTGAAAAATCTCACCTCAATAACGAATTCCGGATTTTCGTTTTCTTCACATGTCTGATAAGTTTGAGCTGAGAAATAAAAACAATTCCACTTAATCGATAAATAATTTCTACCTAACAATAGCAACTGTGACCTCCCTTTAAAATAACTTTTCATTGTAGTTGAATGTGGAAATAAATCTGGACAAGTTCTTACTAAGATTCTCACATTAAACTAAGAACCTAAATATTGCTATATATTGATATGGCCGGTGATTGTTTGTCAATGTCTCGTGTTGATGAGACTCAAAGATTAAGAAGTTAGATTTTGTATGAACCTATTCCATGATATTGTACCAAGGATAACGATCCGCATTTAGAACTGCGTTTCCGAATAAGAGCAAAATGAACCGTAGAATTTTTCGTTGGTTTAACAATACATAGCCTTTGAGAGATACCACTCAATATGTAAATTAATATAGCGGTTCAAATCTACGATAAATGAAAATGTTATCATTTAAAATAGTTGGTGATGCGTTTTATTTAGGTATTTGCTACATAGTTCACTTTTAATTCGTTTGTTTTGAGCGTTGATCAGTTTTTACGTAAGGTATGATAAGAAAAATAATAATGATTACTTACTTAGCACGGACGACACAACATAACAGATAAGCAGAGTGAAACGAATAATATACATGTCATACGATTGATTTGGTCTCTGATACAAAGTTAGACGCATACAACAGGCAACCTACAATACAGAATAACGGCGAACTGGAAAATTGTCTCAATTTAATAAATCGTCATCGCGTTTATTTTCAGACTGTTAAAAAGCAAGAGAAGTTGACTGAATTTATTTATCATTGTAAAATCTTTTTTGACTAGAACTGGGGGATATTATTTTGCCTTGAAAAAACAAAGTATCACATAAAACTATATTCAATTTATTATGTGTTGTTTGCAAATTTTATATATTGTCATAACGTCAGGATTCTGCATATTTGCTGTGTTTTTTATATGTGTGCAATACTAAACGATTCAACGTTTGCAGGGAATCAAAATTAGAAATGACTGTACAGGGAGGCGTGATGAAACGTCATCAAATAATATGGACTGTATTTCCTGCTTTGAATCTGTGAATATTAAACGTTTAAAATTGTTTAGCTGAGTACGTAGTATCAGCCTTGGACCACGCCTCAGCAGCGAGTTTTATCTGTTGGTCGCGCTTGGCAAAACATAAACCCCGATGCCTGAATTTTTGAAATTCACAAATTTGAATCCCTAATTGCATGGTTGAGTGAAAATCACGCTTGAGAATGCCCACTATCTCGGTGCGAACCATTCTTTAAAGGCGCTGTTGTTGTTAGAACAAGTTCAATTCAATTTCCTATGCCTTTCGTTTGCTATGAGATTGACACCGAACCGGTCAATAGAAATGCATCGACCACAGTTCCCACAATTCGTGGATGCGCTCAGGTTTAAACATTTTAATTTGAACCGAATTCAACACGATTCCAAAGAAACTATTTTTTCCAGATTTGCTGATTTGTATTAAAAATTTACTGAGCAATGGGGCTCGGGGCACAACTTGAAACAACTAAATGGCGAAAACCATATGACGGCAATTTGTTCGGAGATTCACTGAAAAGAGATAACTAGCAACCATTAATATTACGAAAAGCTCCATACGATTTGAAACCAGCTATTGTGCGCCCTGTTAGCCCAAAGAGCAAAAGCCTTGATAATACGCTTCGACCAACTCCTTTCTGATCGTCATCCGCGCGTGTTCAAATGTCGTGAGGGATGGCTATATGCGAAAAGAGTTCTGGACACTTCGACGGCGCAAGGTGAACACCCTACAAGTTTACCCGGCAGAATATTATACTTCGAATATACGTAACATGTACAATCCCATGAAGCAGCATTGAAAATGAATACACCAAGAAGAATGTTCTATCTACTTACAAATATATATATTTTTAAACTTCCTTGTGGCTTGGCTTTTTACTTCTCGTCCATCAATTTCGAACTACTTTTTTTCATTGTTTTTATTTGCATTATCTGTATCTGACTAGTCTAATGCAAATGATTATTGCAAAATATTAAACCGAAAAGAATAGAATGAACGAAGTGTATTCCAATGATTACTTCAACCGGAAAATGAATAAATATCTTCATGCCGCTGCCAGCTTCACAAATTTTAAATAAAGCCAAGAGTGACTATATCAACTTTGTTTGCCTATATTTTCATACTAATCTCATCTACCTTATCCCAATACCAAGAAAAGACGCTTTTCTTTTTTTTTAATATTGGAGATCGCGCCTACTTGGAGAGAGTCTTAAGTCTCATGCCTGGTGAAATGAATTTTCATTAAGAATAGTTGAAGAGTTCCCAGTCTGAAATATTTTAATCAAAAATTCTTGATGAGTTACGTGACAATGACGGAGGCGTGCAATAACATATTATACAGAGTCTTATAGTGATTGATGGTGTAGTTCTATGTAACAAAAGGGCCGAAAAGTTTTTGCGCGTCGTCGGTACGATCGATTCTTTGGCAATAATTAATTCTGGAATGCGACTTTTTCCGGACGATTTTTTTTTTATCGGGCGACTTTTTCCGGGGGCATTTTTCCGATCGTCTTTTTCCCTACGCCCGTCTGAAACGTAGTAAAATAGTATACGTTTATACTCGCCCAAAATTCGCACAAACCTATAAGCACCCCACTGTATCATATTCAAATATTTTCAATTAAACTGATGCGATTTTTTGCCAAGTATAATTCGAAGATGGGCCACTCTTAAACGACGCGATTCATATAGGATTTTTGCTTCACAAGAGCAAGTGTTGTGTTATGTAAATATGAAGAAATATAAACGAGTCATTCTCAAATTAATCTGCTGTCAATCAATCAACCGGAAAAGGAATAAATATCTTCATACCGCTGCCTGCTTAACAAATTTAAATAAAGTAAAAAGTGATTAGGTGAACTTTTATCCATGTATTTTCATACTAATTGTCTGGGTCTACTTTATCCCGAAACAATAATAAAAAAACTTCAATTTATTAAACATTGATGGATTGCGCCGTAGGAGAGCGAAGCATAGGTGACTCATACCTGATAAAGTCAATTTTAATTAGGAATGTTAGACGAGTTATCTTCGTTATTTAATAATAAATTTTTCACTCATGTGGGGAGGGGTATCATATTTGTATGCCTAAAACTTCTCATTAAAACTATCCAATCAAAAGTCTTTCGTGCAAGTAAGTTTTGTTAAGTATGAGTCACTGATGGATCGCGCTGCCAAAGGTAAGGCGAGGTAATAATTGCTTTGGTTGGATGGGCAATGTTACAATGATGATTCATGCCTCTGGAAACTACCAGCATACGTTATTGATTTATAACATTTTGTCCTCTACGCTGTTTTTATATCATTTTACAATCGAAAAAAAGAAAATTATTCCACGTGGTTCCAGCTATCTACAGCTTCTTTGTTTCCTTTTGATTTATTTTGGAAATTTGGTTGATGGTGAAAATGGTTAATGGATATCCTATTTCTATATCAAACTATGGCTTCAAGCATAACAGACAAAATGTTTACTAGAAAATCCCTTCATTGCCAGGTATAAAAATAACGTTAAAATTCGTGATCATCCCCCGCTCTACTGCTAGAGTTTTCTTTTGTTTGTTCATACTTATTATGGACTGCATAATAATAATAATATAAAAGTTACAGGGCCTACGCTTGTACCAGCGTGGTGTTTACACGATTCCATCAAAGAATGCACAACGTGGAAAGCGTTGAATTGTAGCGTAGAGGAGACAAACAGTCGATGGAAAATTGACATCAGCATTCAATCATAAATTATTCTACGTAGGCTACTCTTTTTATATGTGAAATAAAACGTGGGCTTAACAATCTAGTCCTAAGTCTGCGTATATCAGACCTCAGGCACATATCATTGTATTGATTCCCTGATAAACCATTCTAAGGAAAATATAAAACGGGGCCAAGATGGCGACGCAACTAGAGGGCGAATTTTCGCCCGCATTCGGCGTGTAATAACATTTTATATAAAATTCATAATGTTTGTCCCCAAAGGGCTTATTGTTTTTGTAGCTAGAGGCCGAAATAGTTTAGCGCGTCGTCGGTATGCAAGTTTGGATTCAAAAAAAAATAATGTTATTTTTTTATGTCCTCGCTCGATGGGCCGATCTTCAACCGCAAGATCAATTTAGAATACTTGCTTGACACGAGCAAGTGCTGTGTTATGTAAATTTTAAGGAATATTGTAATATAAACGAGTCACTCCCAAATTAACTTGCTTTCCAGACTGAAAAAAGGTCGGGTGGAGAGAACGGGGGTGAAATTGGGAGTTCAAATAGAGAGATGTGGATCGCGCATAAAATCAGACGAAGGGTTGTGAAGATCAACGTGAGTTGATCATGCAGTGAGTCATGCTTAACAAAGAGTTTTTAAACAAATTTTCTTGATCTTAATAATAAATATTTGTCGCTATATAATGTTGATTTTTTACACCCAATATCCATATGAGTCAATTTCAATCAAAAATCAAAAGCAATCGCTTATTATTCACATTCCACACAGAATATTCTCCGGTCCATAGTTTTGTTAATCAGGTATTGGTAATTACAGACTTATTTCACAAAGATATTGTGAGGTATAAAGACATAAAATATCATTCAATGCATATTTATAACGAGAACTCATTATAGCACAATCTTCATTGCCGAAGTTGGACGGTTCTTCATCGTTCCAAGGTGTATTACCAGCTTCAGCAACGACACCATCCGACCATATAAATCTTCCTTCTGTTTGTATGTCGTCCAAACCAATCCAAGTATTTGACTTGGCCAAGGTTATCAGTTCACTACAAAGCAACAAAGTTTAGAGAAAAATAAGGGAGGAAAAGATGGCTGTTAAAGATTTATTTTTCCCATACATTGAATAAGTCTCTTTTTGTAGACATTGTATATCCCTTACTCTATTTGTAAGTAAGGTTATATTTGTCAGATATGAACCAGAAATAAACCACTTCATGGCAGGGCGAACCATCTGTGGCTTAAACTTCACAAAATCGGGATGTGTAAATCCTTATGCGGTATTTTTTACTGGAAAAGGTAATTTCATACAATTTTGCGAACTTTTTAAAAATTAAGTTTCATAGTTTTTTAATTGAATCGATTTGTGTTTCTGAAGAATCCTCATTGTCGAATGCATATTTGAAACATCAAACCTGAAAACTACTTGATCCCTTATCCCAACAGCTGCCAAATTTGCTCCGTATTTCCGGCAGTTTGATTTTGCTGTTTCATAATTGACTTCCTCGTCGAATACTTTGTAATAATAGCCGTTGCTTGCTTTGTGCCAAGTGTTCATGATCGCACTTTTCTCTTTTAGATTTTTAAATTATGAAAGAAAGGATGAATGAATTAGAATCGAAATGATGATATTGTCAATGTGGTCTATTTAAACCGATAAGAAAAAAAAATAACATTTAATTTTTATATTTAAATTAAATTCCAGAATTTCGAGATTTGAGGACTTCACAAATGATGCAAAAAAGTACAGTTTCTTTTTTATATGGATTAGTTCATTATTTTTAAATAAATTCACTAAAGTATTCGAATGTCTGTATAAGACAAAACGTACCTAATATAAGATGGAGTTACCCACAAATATTTACTGGAATGTTTCGTTTCAACATTCCCTATTTGTTAGGTTGTTTTATAGTTTTTACAATTATTTCTTTCACGCGTTGTTATATTTTAATGATATTGAAATTCTCTCACTTAAAAACAAAATATTGGTCACTGACAAAAAACAACTGCGAGATGTAGAACGGCCAACTGCACACTAAGTGGTTCTCTGAGAGTTGTATCCGCTGTGGGCCGTGGTAAAACCATCTGTTACTTTCTTCATTTTTCCTGGTCTCCTCTTACGACACGATACGCTAGGAATATTTGAAACCCCGTACCCACGGGATTTAAAACATGTTTGCATTTTATAGGTAACCTACACTAAAAGGATATCAGAGAAGTAGTCGAGCAGGTGTATAAACATGAAAAAAGCACGCGCTCACACTAGCCTTAGGCCTAATAGTAATAGATGAAATGAGAAATAGTGGAGGAAATTGAAAAAAGAGAGAAAAAGTTTAAAGGGAGTGGGCGACAAAGAGAAAATAGAGAGACAGATAAGAGGAAGAGAAGGAAAGGGAAAGGAAAAATAAAAAGTAACAAAAACATACCTCGTTGCTTCTCTTTCATTGCAAGGCTCTCTCTTATTAATCTGGCCATTTCTGTGAAATAATAATAAAAGATAAATTATAAGAAGTTGAAATGGATCTTTTATCGATAATTGTTACATCGAAATACATCATGTAAATATCTTTTAATGAAAAATATTTTGTAAATATCTTTTAATGAAAGATGTTTTGAATTCTCAGTATGGGAAAAGTTTACATTCTCTGAAGTAATGAAACATTATTCTCACCAGATCCATCGTTTTTCTGAAAATATAAAATTACAGGATATTGTTAACAAACAAGCAATGTATGACTTATTCATCATTGACCATCCAGACCATTCGAAATGACCATCCAATGACCACCAGACCCTAAGAAAATGATATCTCGATTTATCAGTGTCACATCAACGAGATCCACGCATAAGTTGGAAAAATATTATGTCCATAAATTCGGGGTTTTGAATCTCTCTAGCGTATTTCTTTTATATTGCACGAGGCGACTAAAAGAAATCAATTATTGGGGCTGGCTTTACCGTGGTCCAGGACATATACCTCGCACAACAATTAAATATATGTTTTTTTCTGCTCTGAGATTGAACTCGAAAATTCGAAGCTTTTTCAATATAATTTATTCGTCTAACATTCAGTTTATAGTAATATTCAGTTGAATAATAATACAATTAAAGTAACGGATACGCGAGGTGAACTAAGGATATATGTCAGGTTATCGGAAAGGTGAGTCCTAACGTATTTCCTGCGTGTCGTAAGAGGCGACAGAAAAGAAACAAGTTATTGCCCAGCGCATATAACACTCACAGCATTTTACTATAAATTTTGAGTATCACTACGAATGGTTCCCGCTTAAAGTGCAGTTGTTGGTGTTACGGAGCAATTAAGTGCCCTTTGGTTGTTTTAGTTTGAGCGCTTCTTCCGGCCTTGCTTAATGAGAAATTGAGTAACCGTAATAGGTGTAATTAGGCAATGGAAGTATTTCTGTGTTACATTAAATATGCCTCACCTCACAATTTCCAACTTGAACAAATTTGCCTTTGACTATTTTGGTGACACAGGCTTCATCTATCGAATATAAAAAAATAAAAGATGGCTGGTAATTTATTTTATTTTCACACCGTATTTCCAATTTAGATCAAAAATTTCAGATTTAATTCCCGTTCACTCTGATTTGTAAATACAGATCTACATTTGGATGCAAAGTGTAATAACATTTGCATCATGACTGGATATTTTTGCTCTTCAAAGGTTTCCTTTTTCTCTGCATTCTAGTTTAGAAGTACGTCACTGCTTTTAATCATGAAATATGGAACCCTTCAAGCGCTTTACCCAGTATCATTAATAATCAATTAAGTTTTCTCACCTGGAAGTTTCTCTCCCAATGAACTCCGGATAAGACACAGAAAGAAGAACAATGTTTTGGAATCCATATTTTCTTTCTACAATACGGCGAAATTATTTAACTAGTATTAAGGTAGATTTACAAGCTGTTAAATGTTAATATAGGAAGTTATTATGCGCATCTGCGTAGGCCTGGACTCCCCTCGACGATCGAAAATGACCTAGATTGACCTTTCAAGTGTTTTAAAACGTAGAAAAACCAAGAAGTTATTACCCGTATTTGACCATTTTAGTCCCTAATTTCCCAATTTCTAAAATTCTCCTGTGCCTCTATTTTCTTAGTGAATACAGTTAAATGCAATTTTGTTTTTTTTGTCGTGTTGTGGTTTTTAAATTTGAAAATTGTGAAATCCATCAGATCCATCAGCCAGAAAATGAATAAATATCTCCAAACCGCTGCCTGCTTAACAAATTTAAATAAAGTTAAAAATGATTGGGTGCACTTTTCTTACTTTTTTCATACTCTTAGTTTCAGTCGGCTTTATCCCAATAACAAAAAAATTTCAATTTCTTACACACTGATGTATAGCGCCGTATAGGTGAGTTTGATTAGGAATATCCGACTAGTTATCTTCATAATTTAATACTAAATTTGCTGCACATACAGGCATATGCAAGGATCTGAGAATGAGGGAAGAGGTATTATATTTGTGTTTCAATATAAGAATGCTCAACAAAATTCGCGACAATGTTTGCGGATTTATTGGCTCCTCCTTAAAAATATCCAGTAAGAAGTCTTTCGGGCAGGCAAGTTTTTGTAGGTATGATTCACTGAAGGTCAAAACGATCACTGCAGAATTTTAGAACAATGCGATGCGCAGAAAGTATTTCCCACATACTGCATGCAATTCTACTACATAAAAGCATACAAAAATCGCACTAGGGCGTGATATTACAAATGATAGAAATATATGCCGGACACTAAAACGTATTTTTTATATTTATCTTTCCCATCAACTATATCTTCATTATATTTTATACGTGTGGTAGTCCAAACTTTTGATCTCATTTTTTTTCTTTTCGCTAGCTCGCACTTTAAACGATGATGAAAAAAAAATAGGATTGCACGGGTATAATGTAATAAATGATTGAGGCAAATAATTCACACCCTTATGGTTATGGTTTGCGAATGTTTGGTAGCATTATTACATATATTATTATTACTACAGAACCGTGAAAATCGAAGCACACCAACCGCACGTCGCTGATCAAATGAGGTGAGATCGAATGTCGTCATGTGTATTATGCGTAAATAAATGCGTCATCAAAAGGAGAGTAATGCGTCGTTTTCACGCACGATCTGATAAGTTAAGGCGTAAATGATGTTCGCTGATACGAACACCTCGTATCTCCTAACCTGTCGATTAAACTTACGGGTTGGATTTTCCCTAGTAGGTACATATGTTCCATAATACAGCCTCTGATCTATTCAAGGATTTTCGTAGAGGTTTATTCTTACGGATGATTCCAATTTGAGAAAATTCGAGTCAATATAGATAATCGTCAAGTTCATTTTATCAGTAGACAACTTGCACATGATCCTTGATCTAATGTATTTAGTCGTTTCCTTCCCAAAGTTTGATGCAATACTTTTGTTGATCTTCAATTTTTTTCGGATTCAAATTTTAAAAAATATTGTTCAGACATCTCCAGTATTAAATGAACCTAAAATACTCACTAATTTAAAACCGTCAACAGATTTTCTACAAAACTCGTCCTCTTCACGGAGCAACCAATCCTGACTGATGCGGGAGAGTTTGTATTTAGTTACCCGAATGCAAACATTTTATGCTTCCTCGATTTTAATATTTAATAAAATTCCGGATAAAATAATGGAATATTCTAGTCTTAACATAAATATATATTCAGCATTAAATATATATATTACCTCGAAATGCATGGAAATATATTGGTTATTTTAATATTAATTTTACTTCCTTATTATCCTGAACTGAACTCGGAAAAGTATCATGGAAAAATACAAAAATTGTGTTTGCATAAACTAATCTTAATACCAAGCATGATTTCTAGATGGAACGAGCATCGTGGCATTATCCATAAATATACCCATACTTGATAAAATATGGTTCTGCAAGCCTATTGTGTAATCAAATTGATGTAAACGACAGGTAACATATCATAGATTCACGAGTTAAGCGATATTTATCACATTTGATTAATATTTGGGATAAATTTTTTACAAGTTACACATTCCTTTAGTTTTTACTTTGATGCGCAAGTATTAACAAGGCTAACCGAGTCAGATTTTCATTTTCTTAGGCATAAGTTACAGATAAACCGCGTCTAGACGGCGCGATCCATCAGTGTACCGTAATTAATAAAAGATCAAATTTTCCCGATTGGGTATTCATAAATTTGTTATCATGCTATCATTGTTATCATGATACGAACTCAAAAGGCGATAAAATTTAACAGTTTCCGGTATCAACTGCAGCTACTTTATTTGAATCTCTTGGAACTTGGAATTTTATAGATTCAATGCTGTATTTCTTACTTTTTGCATGGTAAAAAAAGGTAAATGTATATAAAAGTTTCTTATTGTTGAAATATTCAAGAGTGCGTCAATGGTTCCGGAGACAATGTGTAGCTCTCGCCCCCACGTTAGCTAAGTCATTTGATCAACATTCAACACAAAAATTTTTACAAAACAAAGGATAAGTTCACCGTGACAGGCCTTAGTAATCATTAGAGAACACTCCTCGCTATAAATTATATAAAAAAGGTCATTGCGGCTTAACTTTAAAAAAACTTTAGTAAAATAAGTCTAACTAAAAATTTTCAACAGATTTTCTACAAATCGTCTAAATTTTCTACAAATCGTGCTCTTCCCGGAGCATCTGATCCTGAATAATTCGGTAGAGTTTATATTTAGTTCCCCGAATTCAAAAAATTAATGCTTCCTCGATTTTAATATTTTATAAAATTCCGAATAAAATGATAGAATTTTGTAGTTTTAACAAAAATATATATTTAACACTACATATATATTACCTCCAAATGAATAGAAATATGTTGGTTATTTTACTATTACTTTTACTTCCTTGTTATCCTGAACTAAACTCGGAAACGTATCATGGAAAAATACAAAAAATTTTTTTTTTTATAAATCAATCTTAATACCAAGCATGATATTTATATGAACCGAGCATCGTGACGTTATCCGTACCTATACCCATACTTGATAAAATATGATTCTGCAAGCCTATTGTGTGGAATTTTATAGATTACATGTTGTATTCCTTGCTTTTTGCGTGGTAAAAAGCCCATCCCCATAGTAATAAATGTATTAAAACTTTCTTATTGTTGAAATATTCAAGAGTGCGACACTGGTTTCTGAGACAACGTGTAGTTCTTGTCCCCATGTTCGCTTAGTCGGTTTAATCAACATTCAACACAGAAATTTGTACATGGCCAAGGATAAATTCACCGTGACAGGCCTTAGCAAATCATTAGAGAACACTCCTCGCTATAGTTAATATAAAAGGAATCATTGCGGCTTAAATTCGAGAAACTATAGTTAGAATAAATCTAACTCACGTTGACAAGTTTCGGGATTTGATATTCCTTGATGATAGTAAACGAAGAATAACATGGCAAACAGGATAACTACTAGTGCAATTCTCATTTTGTTTTCTTCCCTGTGCCGCTAGAGAACGTTCACTACTTAGACTATACTGTGTACGGATAATATATATTTTATATTTTCCAATAAACCACTAAAAATATTCACTAATGGAAAAATTGTCAACAGATTTTCTACAAATCTCGTCCTCTTTCCGGAGCAACTGATCCTGACTGATGCGGGAGAGTTTATATTTAGTTCCCAGAATGCAAAAAATTATTGTTTCCTCGATTTTATTATTTTATTAAATTCCGAATAAAATGATAGAATTTTCTAGTTTAACAAAAAAATATATTCAACACTAAATATATATTACCTCGAAATGAATGAAAATATATTGGTTATTTTAATAATAATTTACTTCCTTATTATCCTGAACTGAACTCGGAAAAGTATCATGGAAAAATACAAAAATTGTGTTTGCATAAACTAATCTTAATACCAAGCATGATTTCTAGATGGAACGAGCATCGTGGCGTTATCCGTACCTATACCCATACTTGATAAAATATCGTTCTGCAAGCCTATTGTGTAATCAAATTGATGTAAACGACAGGTAACATATCATGGATTCCCGAGTTAAGCTATATTTATCACATTTTATTAATATTTGGGATACATTTTTTACAAGTTACACATTCCTCTAGTTACTACTTTGATGCGCAAGTATTAACAAGGCTAACCCAATCAGATTTTCATTTTCTTAGGCATAAGTTACTATAAACCGCGTCTAGACGGCGCGATCCATCAGTGTTTCGTGATTAATAAAAGATCAATTTTTTCCGTTGGGGTATTCATACATTTGTTATCATGCCTCTATGGTTATCATGATCTGAACTCAAGTAGCGATGAAATTTAACAGCTTCCGATATCACCTGAAGTTATTTTATTTGAATCTCTTGGAACTTGGAATTTTATAGGTTCGCTGCTGTATTTTTTAATATACGTTACGGCATATTGCGTTACATTGCGATTGTCAATTGCCATTGATTGTTGTCAAATTTGTCATCTGAAAGCGCATATTAGTCCGGCATCTTGATCTTTTTGTACGGTTCAAACCTGATCCACATTTTAGAAATATTTCTTCACTCACCGAAGGCTGGTTTGTCCTGAGCCTCGGCAACTCGCCTCTTCGGTACCACCGTTTTATTAGTTGGCAAATCTCGTTTTTTTTTAGTTCGAGAAATTTACTGTTGAAAGCTTGACTATGTCGCTGCTCAATGCACCTTTCAATTTTCTAAGCGATTCACAAACCTAATGCGAAACATTTATCACAGAAAGGTTCATGTCTGGTCGTTCAATATAACCTTCTGTTAGCTATTTTAATGTCCCTTGTTCTGGTGAATCCAAAACTCTGCAACAAAACTCACTTATGGTAGAAAATTGCCAGTGCTGTTGAAATGTAATTTCCTGTTTGGCCGAGTCTACCCAAGGTAACCAAGTTCTCTGTTCATAGTTCTGTTTAATGATATTGTATTAGAGTGTAATAGATGATTTCTGTAGGCGTGTAAAATTTTTAGATTTTCTGTAGATTCTGAGATGCTAGAGTATGATACTAGCAAAAAATTAGAAATATGAAAAGCTTGCGTTATTTTTGTGATTCCAGAAACCTATGAAGGCATTTTTTATTACCTTGCTGGAACTCAAATCCGAGATTTTCAACCTGCTATGTCAGCATGAGGCCACATAGAACATCTATGAAACGATGACGGAGGTTAATAACTTATAATAATGCACTTAATAAGCAAACTTTGGTATGTTTCGCAGTTGTGCCAGTTCGGTAAAAGCTTGGATGTAGATTAAATGCCAAATTTGGCTTATTTTTTATGTGAAATTGAGGAAATTAGTGATTTTATTATCTTCGCAGAACGATATTTTATCATGAAAAGTATGTCGTGAGATAATATGATGCGTGAAGCAGAAATAAGTTCTAATATCTGTCAAATAAAAGAGTTATTGTTGTCAAGCATGATCCACAGATGGAGCGCCAAAATATATATCTGATCAAATATGCTCTGAAAAAGATATGATATTTGTAAACGCGGTTCATTTTCTATAAAAATCAAATTCCTGTGTAAATGTATCGGGTAACAAATGCATTGTATATTGTTCAGTATAGCAGATTTCGCGAGAACCCGGAAATAATTGGCATTTTTTAAATCACGCGTGAAACTAATTATTAAGATTTATGGCTCGGCAAGTATGGGTCAATGATAAAATCATGATTCAGCCACTGATAATCTATGGCTCATGTTTGATAAATGCCAGATTCTAAACAGTCCAATGTGCCTAGTGTGATGAGTTCCAGTGTGATTTGTTGAACCATCAAAGTTTCAAAATTGGCCAAAGCACATTGTTCTGAGATGAGTTTACAATTATACTGCAAATTAACTAGAAATTAACAGTCAATCGATAAACTACAAGTTTAAAACTGCGAAAATGTTGTTTAACGACCACGGGCAAGCCAATAAAAATTTAAATGATATTTAATTGATAAGATAAACAGCGCTTTGCCGATTGAGCTAAATGGGCACTCGTTATATTTGAGAGGAGGCTAGTTTCTATAGAATAAATATCACAGATTAATGACTTAAAAACATACATATATGATTGCGAATGAATTATATTAATTAATCAATAGAAAAGATCACTCAAGATTTTACATTACGTTTAAAATAATTTTATAAAAGAATTGAACAGTTTTGTTCTGTACAAACTCGAAGAATGTTTGTGCTACTGAAATCATCTTTGAAAGTGATATTTCGATCACACTTTTATGTCATGTAATCCTCAATATTCATCAATCTGCCGACATTTCATCTCAAATCAACAAATTTGAGTCTGATTGTCGATTCTCCTGATTTGTAAATAACTTTAGCGACAGATTTCATTGTCGAACCAACTCGTCCAACGATCAATTCCACAGTAACATTTTTATTTGATGAAACAGAAAATTGTGTTGTTGTGACGCAATAATCGGGGTTTTTTATCGACTTCGCTTCTTTAATATTGAAGGTTGGTTTGTCGGTGAATAAGATTTTTACATTTGTTCTTTTGATATCGTGAGCTCCTTTATCCTGTGAAATAAAGGTCGCTAAGTTATGCATATATTTATTTTATATTAAGCTGGTGTCTCTGGAATATTTCTGATGGGAAAACACATTGTATTAGAAATTGTATTACGTCAAGCGTGAACCAGAGATAGACTGCTTCTCGAAAGCGCAACTCATCAATGTCTCATGCATGATATTTTCACATGATTAACCATGGATTAGGATTCACTGGTGAAACATGGGATTTGTAGTTCAAAAAAAATCTGTAATTTCAAGTTTAAAAATCGCTTTAAATTCTGTTACGTAGATATATTTCGAACGCTATAAAGATGAATAATAGTGTAAAAAATTACCATGATATTGTTTTTAAAGCCCAATTATATTTTAGTTGATTATTTATCATTTAATCAACACAAATTTCTTTAAAAATAAATAAATCTAATAAAAGAAAATGCGTTGCGAAAACGCTTAAAATGTTTTTTTTTTTGTCTTAAGCGAAAAGAGCCGCTTCCTTTGGAATGATCATGGGTCGGAGAAGGCAGTTGACCTGGCTAATTCGTCACCCCTGTTTTGTGTACTCCTGTACCTGCAACTCGAGTGAGTATAAATATCCAAAGCTATGTTTTTTACGGTTCCATCTTAAATTAATTTTCGATGAAAAACTTTCGAACTGCCAGATGTCTGAAAGCAAATAAAAATAAATAAACCTACAGAATGAGAGATCAAGACAATATCCTCATTTTGCAGTGATAAGTTTAGCTTTGCAAATTCAATATTATGTTCCAATGATATTTTATTTGTTTCGAAAGGCCGAGATCTTGCGCAGCAAGGATTTGCCGATATTACCCGGAAATGATTGAAAACATGATTTTAGTTTTTCATGCCTACACTGTGCTTTCCAGGTACAGATTTTTTTGCCCTTCGCCATTCCTCTTTAGGTCGAAGCTGCCCCAGCCTATAAATCAAGGTTATCGAAGTATGCGATGTTCAGATTCACATTCTCGACTCACATTTTAATAAGCTTTCGCTACTAGGAAATTTTTGCAATAAGCTTTGGAATTTCCAATTCTGCGTAGATTAAATTGAAATCCAATAAAAACTAGAACTGCTAAGTAGTTCTGGCAGGCTTCCAAGCGGAAATTTTGAAGATAAGACACCAACCTTTACCTATAATTGTCGGCCTACCTATATAACTCGGCTCGGCTCTACCTATATAACTCGGCTCAAGTTTGATTGGGATACCTTCAACAGTTGAGCGTTTTCCCAAAAAAAATTGGTAATTTATCTATGGGTCATGTTTGGAATTGGTATGACACTAACTTATACCTATACTCGACACTCGGCCCAAGTTTGACTGGGATACATTCAACAATTAAGCGTTAAGAAATCATTAAGATGCAATGAAACATGAGTTGCCTAATCAAATTCCGAATGCATTATACCAACCCTTGTCGCATTCATACTGCGGAAGTTCCCATGTAGCATGACGCCCACACGATGCAATCATATCAGTCACGTATTTGCTACCGTTGAATAACATATTTCCCGAAGAGCATTGTACATTGTAATTACCGTACGATATATTATGATTTGTTGAATTAGTCATAAGACGTAGGTTGTTTGGCAGATCTTCCTTGGTGCAATCTAAATAGTAATAATTTTACTTATTGGAAGCAGAGCTGAGCAAAACCGAATCACTTGGAATTCGAATAATTTTTCCGGATCCGATCGAATCGCTGATTCCAAAAAAAATATCGATTATCCCATTTTTACTATTACTGATATCAAGTAATTTACAGTTACGTATTATAAACATTCGCTTAAACAGAATTAAACGCGATGTACTTTCAATTATACTCAAGTCCAAAAGCGAAAATTTTCTTTTTAACGACCAAATGCAATCGATATTGGTCAAATTTAACCAAAATCGAGTGCATTTTGATGTTAAAATGAAAGTTGACCAAAATCGACTGCATTTTGTCGTTAAAATGAAAAATTCCACTCCATTTAGCAAGTTTTTTATCCATGAACGATTCACGATTGATTCGAATTATCTTTACTTAATTTTGATTCGAATGTTAAATTAAAATATTTCTGATCGAATGGGAACGATCTAAACTGTAATAGTTTTGCTCATCAGTATCAAAACATTTTAGGTGAATTTTTTTCGATTCTGATTCGATTACAAAAAATTGTTCAACTACATCACGAGGCGGAAAAATATTACCCTAAGCAAGTGCGTGTTTTAAGTTTGAGTCCCTGTTAGATCGCGTCATCCAACTCTGGCATGTATCCAAACAGATGAGAATCTCGAATTCCAAAGTTAAATACAGAACACGGCTTTTTGCCCTTTTATAAGAGAATCAAAGTCGTAGACTTAAAAATACCAGTTCCACTGGATCTAGATAGGTCTACCGAATTCTGTTATATAAACTCCAATTATCTTTCACACATACAGAATGAAAACAGAGAATTATTTGAACCTTGATATAAAGCAATCGCATTTACTCACATTTCAAAACGAATGGTCGACTACGAAAGATCACATTCCATCTCGAATAGTCCTGAATTGCAAATGTGAAAGTTTTTTCTTTTGTTATCGTAATTCTTAAATGGAAAGTCAATAATATATTTTCGGTTATGCTGCACGTCATAATTTCGATCATATTGTCTCCGTTCCAGAAGCTGCAAATACTTCCATCAGTAAGCTCAACATAAGCGTAGATCGAGGATGTGTCCACCGTGTCATTTCCCTCTAGAAAATACAAGACGTAGTACTCCGTTCCGTAATAGACAGACCAGCTGTTGCAAATGATACTAACTTCTACTTCTGTCTCTGGGCCACCGACAGCCCAAACGCGATCATTGCTTTTTTCGTTGGTTAAAGAGATATTGACTGAAGTTCTACTTGTGCAAACTGTAATGAGGAAAATATAATAATGAATCCATGGCTTTTTTTTAAACATTTCTTATAATTCATTTCTTAATTTCATTTGTCATGGTGGGATTGAGCGTAATATTTTGCGCAATGAACTTTTCTCAAATTTGTAATGCAATTATTTGTATTCGTTTTTCGAAAATTTTAATCAAATATACATCTATATTTTAACAGCATTCAGAAGGCTAGCATTAAAAATGTGCATTTCTGTCATAATTTATTAGACCTACAACACTGGCGCCTTGAGTTAAATCGCAGAACATCGACCATAGTTCAAATAATATTAACTCACAGCTATCGTACGTCGGCACAAGTCCCAAGTACACAAACAAAAGAAATATGTTCATTGTTACAATCTTTGTCATACAGTACAAAATGCAAGGTAATAATATATAACGAAGTGTTAAACCCTATACTGGTAGGCGTATTAATATCAGCCACATGACTAACTACCGTTTATATTTGCAATCACCTACGTGCAATGATATGAATGAACAATATGATTATCTTTTTTGGACAAACTTCCGAATAATTCCATCACCTAGTTCGAAAAAATACAATTCAAATCTTAAGCATATCAAAATATTTTTTATATTTGGGCTGCACTAAATATATATCAATTAAACAGAAATAAGATTTAAACGCTCGGCCACTACGGCAGTAAAAGTGTTATAACTGACCCGATAATCGAAAGCCCGTAGTAGATTGTTTAATATTCGGTATACCATATTACTGACGACCTACACTTTTTACAGCCGTTCAAATGACAAGATAAGAAAATTGAAAATTGTTCATGTAGGTTTGAGATCTTCCAGATATCAATCATATTTCTTGTGATTACCTTGAGGCTTCATATTAACAAACGATCATGGTTTATGTCCTTGGTAAGTCAAAGCGACTTACCTGCTTGACCTTTCTCTAAACTTTTGAAAAATTATTCGAATGCAACAAATAAAAGGAATTCAATAGATGAAACGAATTTCTATTAAATAAAGTAGAATTGCCGACATGAATATTCGAATCCACCAAATCTGAAATTTAACAGTATTTAACAAAAACTGGAATCCAGAAGAAATATTCCTAGTTCGAGGGTACAGTTTTAATAACTTTGGGATGAGATTGAAAAAACAAACAGGTAAGCTAGGTTATGTTTGACCCACATATTGATCCTGAAGATAAATTCCGCCAAGAAAATTCAGGGTTGTCATGCGATATTGATTAATATAACAAAGTAAATTAGGAAAATATAATGAGGGAGTAATATCGAAATAGTGTAGAAAATTAGGTAAGAAATGGAATTTCAACTCAAAAAATTCATAAAATATCGAGCTAATCAGAATAGATAAAAGGTTTGTGGATTGGAAGAGGGGATTTTGTATAGTTTTGAAGTGAACTAACTTTATTCGAACAGTTTAGGAAATCATTCAAATAAATATATATTTATAAAAGTCTATTTGTTTTATTTTTATTGCAAAGTAAAACTCTTTTCGTATTTGTGAAACATGTATATATTCTTATTGTATATCGTATCAGTTAAATATTATTCCTAATATTATTAGCTTGCCCGTGGATGTTTAGCAAAATTGTCCTAGTTTTAAATTTGTATTTTATTGATTAACTGTTAATTCTAGTTAATTGGAGGTATAATTGTGCGCTTGTGTGTGTATAATAATGCGCTTTGGCAAATTTTGAAATTTTAAGGATCCAACAAATCACAATGAAACTCATCTCACTAGGCACATTGAGCTGTTTGAAATCTGGCATTTATCAAACAGGAACCATGGATTATCAGTGGCGAAATCATGATTTTATCATTGGCCCATACTTGACAAGCCATAAATCCTAATAATTAGTTTTACACATTATTTAGAAACTGCCAATTATTTCCGGATTCTCGCGAAATCTACTATACTGATCAACATACAATGCATTTGTCACCTGATACATTTACACAGGAATTTGATTTTATAGAAAATGAACCGCGTTAACAAATATCAAATCTTCTTCAGAACATATTTTATCAGATATATATTTTTTCGCTCCATCTCTGGATTGTGCTTGACAACAATACCTCTTTTATTTGACAGATATTAGAACTTATTTTCGCTTCACGCATCATATTATCTCACGACATGGGCATATTACATGGCTCATCTTACATGGCACCATGATGAAATCTTGTTCTGCAAAGACAAAGTTATTAACCTCCGTGATCGTTTTATGGATGTTCTATATGGCCTCATGCTAACATAGCAAGCTGAAAATCTCGGGTTTAAGATATATTTGAACTATTCTTTGTATTCCTATTTATTACAGAAGAACCGCAAGTGGCGCGTGATTTTCTAAGGAATGCAGACATTTTTCAGAGGCGAATGCATATTTATTCAACGAATGGGGCGTTAAAATTGACTGGTCAAGAGGGTAACAGAATATAATATTTGTTACTGGTTATGCGATATTGTAATATAGTATATAGGTACCGTCAGGATCAGGGGAGGAGAAAGCAGTGTTGGGGAGACTCGAGTCAACGACTCGATCCGAGTCGCACTGTAGTCGCTTCGACTCGTACTCTTGTGTGGACTCTTACACGACTTGACAAAATGCAGACGCGACTTGACTCGTGACATGATAAAAATTTGGCCGCAGTCTGCCGGCACCGATTTTGGGGAATCACGTTGTCTGCCGTTGCCCAACTCATCAAGGAAAACGCCTCCCTGTAGGTTATGCAACGTATCCTGATGTGAAATCCGTGCTCTGTTACCTGATAATGACCAGATAATGTTTAAGTGGGTACTTGAAAAGGGAGAGTTGACAAATCAATCTGTCATTGCTGTTGAATAGATTTTGAAACAAGCTCGTGACTCGACTTGCGACTCGTAAATGTATGACTCGACTTGCGACTTGAAAGTGCAGTGACTCGAGACTCTAAATTCAAATTTTGGTAAGACTTGTGCTCGATTTGCAACTCGTAAGTTCTTCGACACGATTTGACTCTTAACTCGAAATCCAGTGACTCGTTACAACGCTGGAAGAAAGCATGATAACAGCGGGAGAAAATGCCTTGCTCTGCTAACGGCCTATAGGGAATATCTGGTGTAACTGTATCAGGCCTAAAATTTTTATAGGCGCTTATAAAGGCAATAAATGCTGAGAACAAGAAAATAACATTTTGAGGTTTTAAAGACGTTTCCATGGATAATTTCAGAATTCGATCATCTTGTCAAAGATTTTTTACTTCTAATGTGTTAAGAGTATATAATATTTTGGTATGTGAAACGCGTTCATATCGAGCTAATTGTTCATTTCACTGTCCTAATTTGCCTCCGACCTCCTGCGCTATTGCATTATTCAGAACAAATTTAGTAGCAGGGGATTTTATCGTTCCCTATACTACACGTTCTACAGATGTAGTGATTCAGTTCAGTTTGTACTTATTCAAGTCAACTTGGAAAACCTGAAAAAACCGTCAAGCGCTATAGTAATAGTAAAGAATAACTAGCAACTGAATGGTGTACACTGTGACACTGTGACAAAAGCATATATGTGTGTATCCATCCTTTGCGACAATTATTTATTCCAAGCCATCAAATGTACCCAATGATGATATTTATAATAAGTATACGGGCAGATGATGAACCACACTCGCGGCCGCTCCAACGCATATTTGACTGAAAAAACGATTTATAGTTTTATTTTAGTATCACTGAGTTAAATTACTGTTAAAAAAGCCTTTTTATCTTCATTTGTGTGTTTGTGGATGGATTTCTACTGTCTATCTATTTCTATTGCTGTTAATCAGTTTCAAAAATTCTCGCAGGCAAGAATTTTATTTGGAATTTGGTAGAATTCAAGTCTGCGTACTATTAAATGTATTTAATTATGACTTGGATTCTCGCTAGTTAAGTGTTTATCATTTAAAAATCTGTTTTAATTCATTTCAGGCCGGAAGCAACACCATCGATTCCTGTAGATACCAATTTATTTCAAGTACAAAATACTCAGTTCGTGCAACAACAACCGACGACGTTCTCTAACTCCAATCCATTGCAAACTTCCCCTACTGGCCTAATGGATTTTAGCATCGAAATCTGCTGACGACGTCATAGATGGAAACAATAGACTGCAGATTTCCCACACTACTAATCCTGACGACGAGGCCGATGTTCATTCACTCCTATTCACAATCTTAGACAAAAATATTCCAAGCCAGAAAAATTTCGATTGTTAGGTATGGATCACTGATGGATCGCGCCGTCGAGGTGTGGATAGGGCTGGGCAAAAACGAATCATTTCGAGTTCGAATCTGATTCAAATAATTTTTTCGAATTGGATCTAATCATTAATTCCAGCATGTAAATAGCAAATATCCCATTTTTATGGTTACAACTTGTCTACATTTTAAAAATCAAGAAATTTATAGTTTATAGTGGATATTCAATTCACACTGCATGTCTAAGAGCAATAATTTTCCTATTTTAACGACAAAATATAAATCGATTGCATTTTATCGGTAAGATTGAAATTCTAGTTCATTTACCAAGCTTTCGTTCCGATGAACGATTCGCGATTGATCCGAATAAATTGTGCTTCGAATAGATTCGAACCACCGAATCACGTAGAAGCGCGGGGCGGACTAGCAGCGGTTCATACTTAACAAGGCAAAATAAAATTTCTGACAAGGTTGAAAAAATCGAAAATTGAAAGAAAATGCTGTTCGAAGTTATAAATTCAATGAAACATTTAAAAAGAACTTAGCACATCTCATTAGTTTTAGACAGTCACGTCCTTTTCATTGCAGCAGAGGGAATTTCATGTATTATATTTCATCATATTGACAAATATATTGATAGATTAGCGTACATAGTAAATAGATCTTTTTAGACATAAATATTTCAAACCCTTGTGGCACGTATTAATTAATTTTAGTTGTGTTCAATGGACTTTTAATAAATTCAGAAAATATTTTTGAACTTGGTACTTTTCAGGGATAAAATACTACTTTATATATCTCTCATAATATTACACAATATAGCCTAAAGTTAGGAGTCGTAGCAGTATAAAAATATTTCTCTTATTGATGGTGTAAAATCTGAGAGAGGACATAAAAATAGCATTAATTTTTTTGGATCCAAACTTGCGTATCGACGACGCGCTTGCGTATCCCCTCCCCCCCCCCCCTCCTTCAAATGAATCTTGACCCCGTTTTCTATTTTCCTTAAAATGGTTTTACGTATTGAAGCTAAAAAAAAATATGACCACTTCGATTTGATATATTTGATATCTAATCCTATGAAAGTTGTGCGCCAACGAATTCACTGGAAAGGGCCACATGGTTTTACCACCGCCCTTGGGCGAGCACCACTCAGTTTAACAAAGCGGTTCAGTTCCGTTTGAAATGTTGTTCGCTTGGATTGCAGTTTCTGCTACGTCTTGTACTAGCTCTTTGTGAATAAGTGGCCGTTAGTTTTTGTTTTTAGTCACTGCCTTCCGGCCTTGCTCGGAGTGAAATTCAATAAATATCAGTAGCCCTGATTGAATGCCAGAATTTTCCATCGCCTGTTTGTCTCATCAACGCTATAATTCAACGCTTTCCACGTTGTGCATTCTGTGAAGGAATTTGTAAAATGGAATACCACCACGCTTGAACAACCGTACGCACAATAACTTTTATATTATTATACAATAAGCATGTACAATAAGCAGTACAGCGAGGCGATGATAAGCCATAAGGCAGTGAACACCGAACGTTTGTTATGACACTCGAAAAAATGATCACGTGACCCGCGTACCGTGCCCATTGTAATGAATTTTAACATTATTTTTATACCCGACAAGGAAGGAATTTTTTAGAGAACATTTATCTGTTATACTTGAAGTCATAGTTTTTTTTTTTTTTTTTTTTTTTTTTTATAGCCACTTCTTAGAGTGGATCACCCTGTCCAAGGCCCTGTAATAGCGGCCACTTGTAGACGGACAGGGTTACAATTACTGGAAAGATATCATCTTTTCCTGTTCGGCTTAGCCTACCCAAGTTATTACACCCTGGGTTGAGTGGTGGGCTTTTGATATAGAAATAGGATACCCATTTACCATTTTCAAATTCTTGCATCCACCGATGTGCAATGCGAATTCAGCTTTTTTTTTGGACATGCTTGACCAATTTTGTTGTTGAATCGTTAGAAGAGATGTTTTATTTTAGCGAGCATGACCCACAGATGGACCATGCTTATTATGTAGGTTCATTCAGTGTCACACACTCATCAAACATTTTTAATTAAGTATTTCTTACTGGGTACTCGCCATCTATTCTTTATGAAAATTCATTTCGCCATGCATTAGGACTCGTATACAATAGGCGCGATCCTTCATATTTAAAATAATATCACAAAAAAGACTTTCTTTGTTATTGGGATAAGGTGAATAAGATTAGTATGAAAATATATGCAAACAAAGTTGATATAGTCACTCTTGGCTAATTTGTGAAGCAGGCAGCGGCATGAAGATATTTATTCATTTTCCGGTTGCTTGATTGACAGCAGGTTAACTTGTAAATGACTCGTTTATAATTCCTTTTATTTTTACCAAATATTTACATAATATCACAAGCCACTAAAATAATATGCAGTGAGTGAATGACACCTGTCTCGTGCTATGCTAAAACCATCTACCTTTTCTTGCATGTCGTTAAAGAAATGATTTTACCATTTCCCAGGGAAGGTAGAGGTCTAATTTCTAGGGGCAAATTTTTAAAGTTACCAAAACATTGGTTTTGCTCACTCTAGGCATACTCCATAGTCACTATGACTCTATAGTCACTTTGACACACGATAGAATATTTGCTTGGAGTTGTGCCTCGAGCTAAACACGCCACCGCGAATTGTTGACTAATGGTCGCCCGGATGCTCCCAATTGACACACTCCTTTTCAGCGAGACCACTTAACTGGTGCAAAAACTTAGCGTACATCATCTGTGAAACTTTTTAGTGTCATTATGTATAAATCAAAGACATAAAACCAATCTAAACAATCTCGTCGTCTGCATCGGAGCTATCCAATTAATTTGAGCAAACGTCGCTGCTAAATGGTGATTTACAAACATAATACGAAAAATTTGCTACAGAAATGGGCATATCTGATCGTTCAATACAAGCTTCTGTTTGCTATTTTAATATCACGTATTCTGGAGAATCCAAAGATCGATAACAGAACCCGCTTATGGTAGAAAAGAGCCAGGGCTGTAGAAATGTAATTTCCTGTTAGGCCGAGTCTACCCAAGGTATTACGCCGTGGGCTGGGAGATGGACATGGATTGGTGAGCTTGGCAGATATGTATCGATAAATATTCGAAATCTTCTATTCTTGGTTCTGTTTAATGATACTGCTTTACATTATGCCTGGACGTCAAACATATTATATCGCAAAAATGTTTTCATACCCAGTGACGTATCTTGAAACTTTCTTACGATCAAGAGCCAATTTGGTAAAAGTTTGGATGTAAATTAAATTAGATATCAAATTTGGCCTATTTTTTATGTAGAGTTGAGAATTTGTTACTTTATTATCTTCGCAGAACGAGATTTTATCATAGATAGAATGAGCCATGTAATAGGTGGTGAGATAATATGGTGCGTGAAGCGGAAATAAGTTCCATTATCTGTCAAATAAAAGAGTTGTAGTTGTCAAGCACGATCCACAGATGGAGCGCAAAAATATATATCCGATCAAATATGCTCTGAAAAAGATTTGATATTTGTTTACGCGGTTCATTTTCTATAAAAATCAAATTCCGTGTAAAAGTATCAGGTGACAAATGCATTGTATATTGTTCAGTATAGTAGATTTCACGAGAACCCGGAAATAATTGGTAGTTTCTAAATAATGTGTGAAACTAATTATTAAGATTTATGGCTTGGCAAATATGGGCCAATGATAAAATCATGATTTAGCCACTGATCATCTATGGCTCATGTTTGATAAATGCTAGATTCCAAACAGCCCAATGTGCCTAGTGTGATGAGTTCTTGTGTGATTTGTTGAATCATTAAAGTTTCAAAATTTGCCAAAGCACATTGTTCTGAGATGAGTTTACAATTATACTGCAAATTAACTAGAAATTAACAGTTAATCAATAAACTACAAGTCTAAAAATACGAAAATTGTGTTAAACATCAACTAATAATAATTTGAAAGATATATAATTGATACGATATACAATTTGAATGTATACATGTCTTGAAAATATGAAGAGTTTTACTTTGCAATAAACAATAAAGCAAACTAACTTCCATATATATATATATATTTTATGATTTCCACACTTGTTTGAATAAGATTAATTCACCTATACGAAATCCACTCTTCAAATCCACCAACCTTTTGATCTATTTTGATTACTTTGATATTTTATGATTTGAGTTTAACTTCCCTATCTTACCTAATTTATTTTATACACTATTTTGATGTTTCTCCCTCGTTATATTTTTAAAATTCACTTCATCTCGATCAATATCGCATGACAACCCTGAATTTCCTTGGCCCAATTTATCTTCAGGATCAATATGTGGATCAAGATTTATAATAAAAAGTCTATTGTTTACGCAGAGTAACTCCGTATGATCACTTGCTTCTAGGTTTAAACATAAAAATTCAATACAAACGTCCAAAGTAAGTCTCTACAAAGGTGGACAGCCTCCTGGACATGGTTGTCAGAGATGCGTGGCTCGAATCGTATTCCCAGCGCTTCACCAACTGAGCTAACCGGGCACTGGTTGTGCTTGAGATGAAGTTAGTTTCTGCGGAATAAATAACGCAGATTAATGACTTAAAAACATACATAACTGATTGCGAATGAATATATATTAATTAATCAATAGAAAAGATTACTCAAGATTTTACATTCCGTTTAAAATAAATTTATAAAAAAATTGAACAGTTTTGTTCTGTTTTGTTCTGAAATCACCTTTGAAAGTGATATTTCGATCACACGTTTATGTCATGTAATCCTCAATATTTATCAATCTGCCGACATTTCATCTCAAATCAACAAACTGAAGTCTGATTGTCGATTCTCCTGATTTGTAAATAACTTTAGCAACCGATTTCATCGTCGAACCAACTCGTCCAGCGATCAATTCCACAGTAACAGTGTTATTTGATGAAACAGAAAATTGTGTTGTTGTGACGCAATAATCAGGATTTTGGGTCGGCTTGGCTTCTTCAATATTGATAGCTGGTTTGTCGGTGAATAGGATTTTTACATTTGTTCTTTTGATATCGTGCGCTCCTTTATCCTGTGAAATAGATGCCACTAAGTTATGCATATAGTGAATTTTCTCGAGCTCGTGTCTCTGGAATATTTCTGAATGGAAAAACTTATGCCGTCAGAACTTGTATATGGCCAAGCGTGAGGGAGAGATGGAATGCTCCTCGATGGCGATTCGTCAGAGATTCAAACATGAATTTCTCACATGGTTGGTCGTACATTATTATTCACTCATAAATCGTGGCGCTTGTGGCTCATTTTAAAAAAAATCTGCATTTTTAAGTTTGCAAACTCGCGTTAAATTCTGTTACGTCTTTGCACTTCCAGGTGTTTTAAAGATAAAAAAGAGAGTAAAAATTACCATAATATCGTTTTTGAATAGCAAAGTTTTATTTCAGGTCATAATTTAGGATTCGATAGACGCAAATTTGTTGAAATAAATCTAATAAAACTTAGTGGGTAGCGAATACGCGGGAAAATATTGGATAATTTATGTCTCAAACAAAAGGAGCACTAACAGCCTTCTCTTTGGGTACTCATTGGTCGAAGAGGACAGTTTTTCTTGTTAATACCTTATCCCCCTGGTAAACAAAATATTCCCATACCTGCAAGTGAAGTGAGTATAAATGTCCAAGACTATAGTTTGTTCGGTTCCATGTTATTTTAATCTTCGAAGAAGAACACTTGAACTGCCAAACGTCTAAAAAAAATAAAAATACAAAATCAAAACCGTGATATTCCGCAGCATGGATTCTGAGGCCTCGATTTACATTCTCGACATGCATTTTGATAAGATTCTATCTCTAGACAATATTTGCATTACGTTTTTAAGTGCTGCTTCCAATTATGTGCGGCTTAAGTGAAATCTGATAAAAATAATACAAAAACGTTGGTAGGAATGGTAGTCTAACCGAGCTTGTTTTTGATTTTTCGGGTTGATGTCGCGATCCATTAGTGGGTCATTTTCGCAGTTGGATATCTCTGTTTAAAATATCTGGGAAAATCATTATGATGCAATGACGCATATCATGCCTTAACAAATCGGAAATGCATTATACCAACCTTTGTCGCATTCATACTGCGGAAGTTCCCATGTTGCATAACGCCCACACGATGCTATCATATCAGTCACATATTTGCTACCGTTGAATAACATATTTCCTGAAGAACATTGTACACTGTATTTACCGTACGATATGTTACGATTTATTGAATCATAAATGAGACGTAGATCGTTTTGGTAGATCTTTCTTGGTGCAATCTTAATAGTAATAATTTCACTTATTTGTAAGGTTGGCACTTTCAAATACTATAATCTTGGATTCGAATGTCGAATCAAAACATTCCCGATCGGATTTTTTTTTAAACAGTGAAGTATTATCCCGGAGCAAATATTTGTTTATGAGCCACTGGTGGAACGCGACGTATAAACGGAAATATAAAAATGTAACAAATTGAGAAGATATTAATTCAGCTTAAACAACACTCTGCTAAAAACAAGAATTCCTCATGAAATCATCCCAATAGATCAAAACCTGGAACCAAAAAGTGTCATCCCTGCTCTAAAACTACACTGTTTTCAGCACCTTATATAGATGTATAAAAGTAAAATGCCAGCATTGCTTGACAGGTAGTTCCAGGAGTTATATATTTCAATTATCGATCTAAATTTTTGACTATCTCTATTACAAAGTTCAAATACCCTACCGAACAGGTTGTATGTCCAGTAGGTGTACTGGACATACAACCTGTTCGGGGGCGTATTTGAAACTTGTAATCAAGAAATTTAAAATTTAACAAATACCGAAATAAAGTAGGATTCTGAGAAAAACTTGTTTTGGATTAGGAAATATTCTGATTCGGATTCACTTACATTTTACAATAAATGGTGGACTACGGAAGATCACATTCCATCTAGAATAATGTAGAATTGCAAATGTAAAAGATTTCTCTTCTTTTATCGTAATTCCTAAATGAAAGGTCAAAATATGTTCTGATGCCATGCAAGTCGTAACACTAATTGCATCGTAGTCGTTGCTAATGTGGCAAATATTTCCATGCGAGAGGTAAACATATGCATAGTACGAGGTTGTGTCCACCGTATCATTTCGCTCCAATAAATACAAATCGTAATAGTCACTTCCGTGATTGACAAAACTGCCGTTGCAAATGATACTAACATCTACTTCTATCTCTGGACCACCAACGGCCCAAACACGATCTTTAGTTGTTTTGTTGATAAAAGATATGTCGACCGAAGTTCCGCCGTTGCAAACTGCAATTATAAAAATATAATATTAAACTCATAGCTGTTGTAAACAATTCATTTTTATTATTTTTAATTGTATTTTCCATGGGGGGATAAGATTGAGCGTAATTTTTTGCACAATTAACTTTCCTCACACTATTTGCATTCGTAAAATCTGATCAAATATATATCCTTATCTCACAAAATGTCTTTTTTGAAACAACATGCGGATGGCATTGTCACAATTTTATCAATCTTACTCACAGCTAACTTCTACTCTGGAACCTTAAAATAAATCTTTGAGCAGCGCCATTTTGCTATGCATTGAGCACACACACGCACACACATCGATAGTTATTTAAAAGTATGAACTCACAGCACACACCGATCGCAAATTTAAAAAAATGAACTCACAGCATTCGTATGTCGGCACAAATCCCAAGTAAACGAACAGAAGAACGATGTTCATTGATACAACCTTTGTATTATTATACCAAATGCGAGGAGTGGATATATAAGGAAGTGGCAAAGCTTGAATCGGTAGGTGTTTTAATATCAAGCAATGCATGACTAACTGTATTCATATTTGTGATCAACCGCTTACAATGATAAACATAACAAACAACATAAACTACTGTGACCCGTATTTGATTAGATCATTCGTAAATAGTATACATATATATATATATATATATATATATATATATTACTATTGTAAAAATATTTCGTGTGTCTTCTTTTGCTTTTTTTCTTTCACCTAGAAGTTGTTGAGTGTACATTCTCCCATAGACTTTCAAGTCTCGACTCGTTGGCTCAGTCGGTTAAGCGCGACCGTATTGTCCTAAAGGCCGATGGTTCGACCGAGCACCGTGCCTGACGTTTATTGAGTATGAGGTTTTAATTGGTTTATTAAATTTTGTGAAGATTTTAATATACGATTATGTTTTCGATCATTAAATGATTAGAACTTTGTTGCGTACATTCCAGAATTCTTGAGATACATTTTTGGATTATATTTTCTTTTAGATTTCGTTTTATTTTATTTCACTCAAGCTATGTGATATCACTCTCTCTAAAATGCAGTAAAATAGATTATCTTTGACAATAATTTTAAGTGGTGATGTTATCGAACAAATGCGGCTGCTGGTCAATGACGAGGTCCATCAAAAGCCCACACTTGGAATAAATCCTTTTCAACATGACGGTTAAAAATTACGAGATATATAATTACAACAACTAAAATGCATTCATTTTAATTTTATTTTATTTTCCAGTATATATTTGTTTTTAACAGGTGTCTTCTGAGAATTTTAAAACTCTCATTATTCGTTGTCTCGGTACGTATTTTTATTATTGTCGGAGATAACCACAGGATTTGTGAAACAGTGGATGACTTATTCACTGTTGAAGGTGGTAGAAGGAGTCATGACACTGCGATTTCTACAAGAGGTGTACAAGGTCCACCCGGTAAGATTGGTCATACCCAAAGGTATAAAAGTGACTGTTGGACCACCGGGATCGAAGAAGAGGGCCTCCTTGTGCAGATAATAATAAAAGAGATGAACAATTTTAGAAGATTTTTAAATTCCTTGAAACTGCCGTTACTGTAATTTTGGGCATCATCTTTTATCAGTTTATTTTTTCAATTTGAAGGTAAATACTTGAATCAGTTTTTATTTTCAATATGACAGATTTTAGATTAAAATCCTAATCTTTTTTGAAAAGTTTTACTTTTCCTGATTAAGCATTACGTTGCTCAAATCTAGGTTGTTCAAAAAGTTTATCCTTGACCAGGACAGATACCACTCACTGCACTTTACCACGATGTTTAATTCTGTATAGAAGATTTTCCGCTTAGATTGAAAATGGTGGAACGACATCTCATAACGGATCTTGGTCATTGGATTGACCTGTAGTTCGCTTATTAGTTTGGCGCAGCTATCGGCCTTGCTTATACCAAACTTCTATCTAAATATTCGCTTTATAAATGACGGGTAGTCGGTATCTTTCAGGTCCTGATTCACCCTTGCTTAGAGTATAGGCCACATATTTTGCTACGAGATACTACATAATGCAGTGCCACAACAGCACTCCAAACGGAAACCATCGCAATCGAAACTGAACTAAGTGGGTCGGGCGTGAGAAGGTGAGGCAGACAGGAGTGGTTCGGGGATAGAAAGTCAAGCGGAGGAAAGTGGGCCGGGTATGGGAAGGAAGTAAGACAGGATTTTATAGCAGAGGCAAACGGCAGTGGGCCAGGGATAGGAAGACGGGGTAGAGTTGGGTGGGTGGGTCGGGATAGGAAAGCAGACAGTGGGTCGGGATTGTGTAGCTCGGGAACAAGGTAGTGGGAAGGCGAGCTGGGGAGAAGTGGTTCGCGGATATAGAGTCGGGCCGAAAGACGTGAGCCAGGGATAGTTAGCAGGTGGGAAGAGGTAGGTCAGGCAAAGAGAAGTGGCTCAGGGGTAGGAATGTAAGGTAGAGGGAAGGCGACAGGTAGATGAACGTGGGGTCAGTGATAGGGATATTGGGTAAAGGATCAAGGGCAAGTAGTGGGTCAGAAATGAAAAAGTGTGTAAACGGAGGTGTATCAGGGGATAGGTAGGCCAGGTAGAGAATATTTGTCTAGAATAAATCGGTCAGTCAAATCGGTCAAATAGGTCTAGAATAAATCGGTCCCAAATTTATTGTTCCGATTTACTGTAGCTGATAAATCAAGTCACGGGTCGATTTCCTTGGCAGATTAACTTCTCAACAGCTGTCTTTAAAATTCTCGTTTTTAAACAGAGAAAAGGGGGAATATAAAAAGGACGTTTCTCATAGCAAATCTGGTGTAGAGCGTATGAGTCATGAACCCATTTTGGATAATTTTAAGCTCAGATATTGAGTTTTCATTCCAATTCAGCAAATCAACCTGATTAAATTTCTAATCTAATATTTTATATATAGCGAACTCGTATCATTTCCATTCCATCATTTGAATCATATCAGGTAATTTAATGGGAAGCAAATATTCTCGCCAGTCAGAATCAATTTGCAATTGTGCCCCATGTGGTTTAAAAGCGTCAGACAGCGCTGGAATATCTCTATACAAAATGGCAAAAATATATATTTTTTCAGCGAACAACACAAGCAAGAAACGCAAAACACTTCATCTCAAACTTTGTAAAATTAACCCCACATTACACATATACTTCGATAGTATTGTTGACGAACTTCAATGGGTGACAGAGCAGTTAGGGACATTTAACAATCAGACAAAAACTATACTAATTTTTTCTGACCTTTTTCTTTTTAAAAAATCTTTCTACAATTTGGGTTGTCACATTTAAATGCACAAATATATATTCTTATCTTAAACTTAATATTTTATTTTTAAATAATTTTTATCAATGTTGATCTTAAATTCGATACACACTATTATCATTATATTAAAAATGTTGTTCGTTATTAAATATCAATCAATGCATATTTATATACTACTAAAAATAAGTTTGGTGTTTAGTAATTATTGTAATATAGAAACATAGTGGTTTTAGAATTATATCGACTGAAACCTTTTCTGTGGGCTTGAAAGTTGCTCTAACGCATTTCCTGCATGTTGTAAAAGGCGACTAAGATGAGATAAAGGAGTGGTACATGGTTCTTCTATTTCCCTGGGTGGATACCACTCACCGCACTTTATTATAGCGGTTCAGTTCTGTTGGGGATGCTTTCCGCTTAGAGTGCAATTGCTGGTTTTATTTTTAGTAGCAGCCCACGAAGTGGCCGTTAGTTGATTAATTTTAGTTGTTTCTTCCTGTCTTTCTTTTAACGAACTTCAGTGAAAGACGATCTTGTAATATATTTCCTCGGATTTCAATTTAGATATTCAGAGTGGTTTCCACATAATTAGAGAAAATCACCAAAAAATAATAAAAAAAAAAGAATTAACTGTGATATTTTAACAGAAAAATCAATAATCACATAACAGTTCAAATCAATAACAGTTCAACATACGTTATAACTTCCATCGATCTATTAACTCATTCAAAAAGGATTCTCTTGAGTCATAAAAATTTGGGCTTGATGTCTTTTCAAGCATAGTGGTCACTGTGGTCCTTATACGGGCCATGTTTGACAAAACTCTGCACTTGCTGACAGCGATAAACTGCATTTGATTCGCTGAGTTGGTGATGTTCATGTGTGGGACATGCTTGGCAGAATATAACATGTGACAAAACTAAACCTGTCAAAACAACTCGCAAAAAATAGTTTTGATCGTTTGCTTTCATGTTTATTCAAGAAATACCAATGCGAAGGGCAGTAAATTTCCTAATGAGAAGTGGCTGAGTGATATCAGTTACATTCGAGGCCGATGCTCATCAAAAAATGTTATCTGGCCATGCATGATCTGCTGATATATCTTACGAAACATATTTTGACAATTTGTTCCTGATTGGAATACAATTCACAGCCGATGTAAATTCATTTCTTTATACCAATTAATAATTAGAAGTGCTCAAAGTTGTGTCTAGCACATTCTTTGAAAGATTGCCTCAAAAAAATAAACAATATGTTTATATTACCATGTTATGGTAAAGTGACGTGAAATAGGAAACCAAAATTCATTTTAGAAAAAAGCAACACTCATTAGTTTATTCAAGAATATTTAATATCTATCGAATGATTATACCCAATTCGCATAACCAAATTTGACAAATTGGATGCTCGATCCATCAGCGGCAGATACTTTACAAGATGTGTTTGCATATCATTCTGTTGACTGGTAAAAATTCATTGTTATTTTGTCAAACACGAACAAAAGATGAAATGCCCACCTCTGAACCACTATTCCCAAGTTATCCGCACTCGAAAGTACATTGAAGAATATGCTCATTCTTCCATCTAAAAAATTTACATTGTTGCGTTATTTTTTATCTACGTTTTGATTTTTTAAAGCAATTTTGAAAATTGAGGAGAAACATATTTCTCAACATTACATATTTATCCCAAATCAAGGCTTATTTTTAACTCCCAGCCTCGTATATCAGTCTATTTCAAATAATAAAAAAGAAAAGATTGTTTCTATATTCTCACTCTGTCGGGAATATTCTCGAACTCAATGTTCTGTTAATTGTGAGTTGATAATCACAGTTTTATTTCACAAAGATATTTGTTCTCAATAGAACATTTATGATCATTCAATTCATATCCGAACTCAGATCTAATTTCAACACAATCTTCTTTGTCGCAGTTGTTGTCCGGTTGCTCAGTGCTCCAAGGTATATTATCACCAGCTTCAGCACGGACACCATCCGACCATATGAAGCTTCCTTCTTTTTGAATGTCGTCCAAACCAATCCAGGTTGTTCCACCTCCAGAAGATTTGATCAAGGATACAAGTTTACTACAATGCAGCAGTTTAAAGAATGCCAAAGTAAGTTGAGTGGAATATAATTTATTTCTAGTTTTCATCATATATTGAGAATGAAATTTTATTTTGAACCTTTCTTTCACTAACCCTCTAAAAAATATTTTATTTGAGAATTTTTATAGACGAGCGCGCCATACCCAACTTTGACTGTGTACATGTATCTGACTGGAGATGCTTAGTGCTTTTATACAAATCTTCCTTTTTGCAGATGTTACTATGTATTTTCGCAAAAAAATTGCTCGCGGTTGGTTTCTAAGGACTTTATATCATGACGCCGAAAACAGTTAATTAAATGTTACTTAAAGCGCCGGCAAAAATCTCCGACATTGGAAGGGTTCGGCCAACTGACGAAAATGTTAAATTGACAGTTTAATACTAAAAAATATACACGGTGAATGTGAAGTTCTTTCTGATTCATTAAAAAAAAACAGCGTAAAAGTTTATCTAAAAAATATGCATTCTAACGATATAATTCTATGTGAAACACCGCAAAATGGAAAATCGTACCGAATCGTTTTTTTGCAAATTTACCATATTTTTTCTGATTTGGTTGTATGCCTGACCCTTCAATATTTGAAATCTAAGCGTAGCTTCCTTCGCCAGTGGTTTCTTAGGTGGAAATCTTAACCTCAAAATATGTTTTGTCGGTCACCATCATCCCTGTATTTGATACTCATAAAACATCAAACCTGAAAACCGCCGGATCCCTTATTCCAACAGATGCCAGATTTCCTCCATATTCCAAGCAGTTTGATTTAGCTGTTTTGTATTTGACTTTTTCGTTGAAAAATTTGTAATAATAGTTGCTGCTAGCTTTGTACCAAGTTTCTAAAGTTATAGGATATTCAGATACAGATATCTGGGTGCTGATTTCTAATGTCCTTAAGACAGGGAAAATATATTTATTCAAGTAAAACTAATCGATTTTGATAGCTTTCAAAGCCAAACGCATTGACTAAAATCGCACCAACCAACGGTCACTCACATGGCAAAAAGTATTTTATATGATGTAATACCTGCTTTAAGTGCATTTATTGAGAAGTGTGTAGTGAGTGTTATCTCCTCTGGGCAATTGAAAAAACCATCCAACACCTTCTCTTCCGATCAGCCGCCTCATACATTGCACGGCAATATACGATGTGGCAATCCCGAATTTGAGTCATTTTTTATTGAAATGCGCTATGATCAATGCCAAAATTTATATTATAGAAGAATATTGTACTAATATTTTTTTTTAATTTAGGATAAAAATCTAAATTGGAATGGTCGCATTTTCTCTAAAAAAAAAATTGCAACATTAAAAACATATGAAAATCAAGTGCGCGCCTATCATAAAGATATTTTATGGGGGAAAAACTTCGAGCAGAAATCCCCCTTTAAGTCTCCCATATTAAAAACCTCCCCTACAATGAAATAGGAATGGGCAAAATTTAGCTACGCATAATGCTATTACTTACTTATAATTTCATCTTGAGTTGTGAAACTTCTTTCTGTGGATGATGCAATAGTGATGACATCATCACTCGTAGCTTCAACAAGTCGACTTTTAACAAACGCTTCCACGTCGCGTTGAAGATCTGTAAACGTGAAAATGTAATCATTACTTCAAATTTTTCTGGTATTTCTTAGTTTTCATTTAAGTATTTTTATAGGTGGGGAGTCAGCATTTTATGGATTTGAAATATTGGATATTTTTGTCTAATTACTTGAACAAAGCATCACAAGTAAAGACCAATTATATAACAGGAAGATGTCAATCACTTTATTGTATTCTAGTGACTTAATTCTTCCTTCTGGGATTATTTCCATCTAAAATGCAATTGCTTAACATGACAGAATAAACACGGAAAAGAAAATAACTTATCCGAGCAGGTTTTCCATAGTATGGCTAACAGATAATATGTGCCATTGAGATGAGGTCTATTTGTGGCTTATGCATGACGACCAGAACATTAAAATTTGGTGATGTTTTGGTGAAATCTAATGGGACAATAACGCGGACGCTTTGCGGAAATCAAATGTTAAATTTCAATACAAACCGTATGAACGTCTGCACACCATTGCATGTCATAATATTCATTTAAAAACAAAACGATATTGGAACATTTTGTGATGTCACCGATGGAACGGTGTATTCTGTAGGCGCATGTGAGCTTATAAAGTCCTATTTAAAAAAAATCCGTTTTCCGATACGTAAATTATGTCTGCAATTATCAGTAATCGGCGCCTATAAAGGTAAGCAAAAAACTGGTTAACGTCTCGACCGGCTCAATACGTATTCTGTCTTCGTTTAGAGTAAATTCAAATAAAAAAAGGTTCAAAGTTTCACTCACCTTCCAAACCACCCTGTATAATAAAAGAGAAATTAGTGAATTGAGTATTTTAACTGGCATATTCAATGTATTTAAGTAATAGTACTAGTCAACATGGATGGTAGAATACGCTAGATCAATATTTGAAATATTCGTGCAATTAGCTCTGAAATTAAATCACAAGGATTAACATTGAAGTACGAGTTCCTCTGTATACTTTGTAAAAATCGTACAGTGACATTATCAAATGTTAAGATTAATTTTGTGTTATTCTGGAATCAAGAACCGAGACATTGATTGAGGATGACAGAGATTTATCAGAAATCCCTTTTCTTTTGATAACCGCAGTTGATTCAAAGCCAAACTTTAACCGTACAGTCTGGATTTTGAACAAGTCGACGTGATATTGGGGTTTACCAGCGCCCCGTACAGACGCAACGCACTGCACTCTACTATAGTGTTTATACCGCAATCAATATTTTCCACGATATTGTTTTGTTTCATTTTGTTCCAGTTAATTCACTTCCCAAGGACGGGAATTTTCGTTCATTTGTTAAAGTGTTACAGGTTTCTTCAGAATATGTACAAAGTACACCTAATAAACGACATCAACAATTGCAGCCAAAATTTTCAAAATGAAACAACATTAGGACATAAATATAAATATTTGTTGTCAGACGAAAATAAATATTCAGCCCACTCACCGCATCAAAATAAAATTCTTTGCAGTCTTCATCACCTTCTTCACAAGGCGGTAAATGGATAACTTCAATTGAAAATCTCACAAAGCGAAATCGGAGCAATGCCTTAAAGCGAAACAACAACCACTCAAACAGCAAAGAGCTACAATTAAATGCAGTTTCAGTTTGGTTATACAGAGCATTACAGAATTTCTTATTTCGCATCTAGTTTTGAATAGCATCTCGAACAATGTCATTTTGAATTGAATTTTAATATTTTATTTCGTAATATGGGAAAGGAGAGTTTCCGAATTGCTCAAAACGTTTTGTAAATCGGTCTGAATCATATGAAATATTATTAGACTCACACATGAGTCCGACAATGGTTTCTGACACAACGTGTTGCCCACCCCCACGATAGCTTAGTCGGTATAGTCAACATTCAACACAAAAATTTGTACATGACGCAAATATTTAGAGAACACTCCTCGCTATAATTAATATAAAAAAGATCATTGCGGCTTAACTTTGAGAAACTATAGTTAAAATAAATCGAACTCACGTTGACAAGTTTCGGGATTTGATATTCCTTGACGATAGTAAACGGAGAATAACATGGCAAACAGGATAACTACTAGTGCAATTCTCATTTTGTTTTCTTCCCTGTGCCGCTAGAAACCGTTCACTACTTAGACTATACTGTGTACGAATAATATATATTTTATATTTTCCAATAAACCACTAAAAATATTCGCTAATTTAAAAATCGTCAACAGATTTTCCACAAATCTCGTGCTCTTCCCGGAGCAACTGATCCTGACTGATGCGGGAGAGTTTATATTTAGTTCCCAAAATGCAAAAAATTAATTTTTCCTCGATTTTAATATTTTATTAAATTCCAAATACAATGATAGAATTTTCTAGTTTTAACAAAAAAATATATTTAACACTAAATATATATTACCTCGAAATGAATGAAAATATATGGGTTAATTTAATAATAATTTACTTCCTCATTATCCTGAACTAAACTCGGAAAAGTATCTTAGAAAAATACAAAAATTGTGTTTGCATAAATCAATCTTAATACCAAGCATGATTTTCATATGAACCGAGCATCGTGGCGTTATCCGTACCTATACCCATACTTGATAAAATATCGTTCTGCAAGTCTATTGTGTAATCAAATTGATGTAAACGACAGGTAACATATCATGGATTCACGAGTTATGCGATGTTTATCATATTTTATTGATATTTGGGATAAATTTTTTACAAGTTACGCATTCCTTTAGTTTTTACTTTGATGCGCAAGTATTAACAAGGCTAACCCAGTCCGATTTTCATTTTCTTAGGCATAAGTTACAGATAAACCGCGTCTAGACGGCACGATCCATCAGTGTTCCGTGATTAATAAAAGATCAATTTTTTCCGTTGGGGTATTCATAAATTTGTTATCATGCCTCTATGGTTATCATGATCTGACCTCAAGATGCGATGAAATTTAACAGCTTCTGATATCACCTGAAGTTATTTTATTTGAATCTCTTGGAACTTGGAATTTTATAGGTTCGCTGCTGTATTCCTTAATATACGTTACGGCATATTGCGTTACATTGCGATTGTCAATTGCCATTGATTGTTGTCAAATTTGTCATCTGAAAGCGCATTTTAGTCCGACATCTTGATCTTTTTGTACTGTTCAAACCTCATCCACATTTTAGAAATATTTCTTCACTCACCGAAGGCTGGTTTGTCCTGAGCCTCGGCAACTCGCCTCTTCGGTACCACCGTTTTATTAGTTGGCAAATCTCGTTTTTTTTTAGTTCGAGAAATTTACTGTTGAAAGCTTGACTATGTCGCTGCTCAATGCACCTTTCAATTTTCTAAGTGATTCACAAACCTAATGCGAAACATTTATCACAGAAAGGTTCATGTCTGGTCGTTCAATATAACCTTCTGTTAGCTATTTTAATGTCCCTTGTTCTGGTGAATCCAAAACTCTGCAACAAAACTCACTTATGGTAGAAAATTGCCAGTGCTGTTGAAATGTAATTTCCTGTTTGGCCGAGTCTACCCAAGGTACCCAAGTTCTCTGTTCATAGTTCTGTTTAATGATATTGTATTAGAGTGTAATAGATGATTTCTGTAGGCGTGTAAAATTTTTAGATTTTCTGTAGATTCTGAGATGCTAGAGTATGATACTAGCAAAAAAATAGAAATATGAAAAGCTTGCGTTATTTTTGTGATTCCAGAAACCTATGAAGGCATTTTTATTACCTTGCTGGAACTCAAATCCGAGATTTCCAGCCTGCTATGTCAGCATGAGGCCACATAGAACATCTATGAAACGATGACGGAGGTTAATAACTTATAATGCACTTCATAAGCAAACTTTGGTATGTTTCGCAGTTGTGCCAGTTCGGTAAAAGCTTGGATGTAAATTAAATGCCAAATTTGGCTTATTTTTTATGTAAAATTGAGGGAATTAGTGACTTTATTATCTTCGCAGAACGATATTTTATCATGAAAAGTATGTCGTGAGATAATATGATGCGTGAAGCAGAAATAAGTTCTAATATCTGTCAAATAAAAGAGTTATTGTTGTCAAGCATGATCCACAGATGGAGCGCCAAAATATATATCCGATCAAATATGCTCTGAAAAAGATATGATATTTGTAAACGCGGTTCATTTTCTATAAAAATCAAATTCCTGTGTAAATGTATCGGGTAACAAATGCATTGTATATTGTTCAGTATAGTAGATTTCGCGAGAACCCGGAAATAATTGGCATTTTTTAAATCACGCGTGAAACTAATTATTTAGATTTATGGCTCGGCAAGTATGGGTCAATGATAAAATCATGATTCAGCCACTGATAATCTATGGCTCATGTTTGATAAATGCCAGATTCTAAACAGTCCAATGTGCCTAGTGTGATGAGTTCCAGTGTGATTTGTTGAATCACCAAAGTTTCAAAATTTGCCAAAGCACATTGTTCTGAGATGAGTTTACAATTATACTGCAAATTAACTAGAAATTAACAGTTAATCGATAAACTACAAGTTTAAAACTGCGAAAATGTTGTTTAACGACCACGGGCAAACTAATAAAAATTTGAATGATATTTAATTGATACGATAAACAATTTGAACTAATAAGAAATACAGCCACCACAAATGCTAGACATGACTTTAGCGACCGATTCCATTGTCGAACCAACTCGTCCAGCGATCAATTCCACAGTAACATTTTTATTTGATGAAACAGAAAATTGTGTTGTTGTGACGCAATAATATTCAGGGTTTTGTATCGGCTTCGCTTCTTCAATATTGAAGGTTGGTTTGTCGGCGAATAAGATTTTTACATTTGTTCTTTTGATATCGTGAGCTCGTTTATCCTGTGAAATAAAGGTCGCTAAGTTATGCATATATTTATTTTATATTAAGCTGGTGTCTCTGAAATATTTCTGATGGGAAAACACATTGTATTAGAAATTGTATTACGTCAAGCATGAGCCAGAGATAGACTGCTTCTCGAGAGCGCAATTCATCAATGTCTCATGCCTGATATTTTCACATGATTAACCATGGATTATGATTCACTGGTGAAACATGGGATTTGTAGTTCAAAAAAAATCTGTAATTTCAAGTTTAAAAATCGCTTTAAATTCTGTTACGTAGATATATTTCGAACGCTATAAAGATGAAAAATAGTGTAAAAAATTACCATGATATTGTTTTTAAAGCCCAATTATATTTTAGTTGATTATTTACGATTTAATCAACACAAATTTCTTTAAAAATAAATAAATCTAATAAAAGAAAATGCGTTGCGAAAACGCTTAAAATGTTTTTTTTGTCTTAAGCGAAAAGAGCCGCTTCCTTTGGAATGATCATGGGTCGGAGAAGGCAGTTGACCTGGCTAATTCGTCACCCCTGTTTTGTGTACTCCTGTACCTGCAACTCGAGTGAGTATAAATATCCAAAGCTGTGTTTTTTACGGTTCCATCTTAAATTAATTTTCGATGAAGAACTTTCGAACTGCCAGATGTCTGAAAGCAAATAAAAATAAATAAACCTACAGAATGAGAGATCAAGACAATATCCTCATTTTGCAGTGATAAGCTTAGCTTTGCAAATTCAATATTATGTTCCAATGATATTTTATTTGTTTCGAAAGGCCGAGATCTTGCGCAGCAAGGATTTGCCGATATTACCCGGAAATGATTGAAAACATGATTTTAGTTTTTCATGCCTACGCTGTGCTTTCCAGGTACAGATTTTTTTGCCCTTCGCCATTCCTCTTTAGGTCGAAGCTGCTCCAGCCTATAAATCAAGGTTATCGAAGTATGCGAGGTTCAGATTCACATTCTCGACTCACATTTTAATAAGCTTTCGCTACTAGGAAATTTTTGCAATAAGCTTTGGGGTTTCCAATTCTGCGTAGATTAAATTGAAATCCAATAAAAACTAGAACTGCTAAGTAGTTCTGGCAGGCTTCCAAGCGGAAATTTTGAAGATACGACACCAACTTTCACCTATAATTGTCACTCGGTTCAAGTTTGATTGGGATACCTTCAACAGTTGAGCGTTTTCCCAAAAAAAATTGGTAATTTATCTATGGGTCATGTTTGGAATTGGTATGACACTAACTTATACCTATACTCGACACTCGGCCCAAGTTTGACTGGGATACATTCAACAATTAAGCGTTAAGAAATCATTAAGATGCAATGAAACATGAGTTGCCTAATCAAATTCTGAATACATTATACCAACCCTTGTCGCATTCATACTGCGGAAGTTCCCATGTAGCATGACGCCCACACGTTGCAATCATATCAGTCACATATTTGCTACCGTTGAATAACATATTTCCCGAAGAGCATTGTACATTGTAAATACCGTACGATATATTATGATTTGTTGAATTAGTCATAAGACGTAGGTTGTTTGGCAGATCTTCCTTGGTGCAATCTAAATAGTAATAATTTTACTTATTGGAAGTAGAGCTGAGCAAAACCGAATCACTTGGAATTCGAATCTGATTCGAATAATTTTTCCGGATCCGATCGAATCGCTGATTCCAAAAAAAAAATATCGATTATCCCATTTTTACTATTACTGATATCAAGTAATTTACAGTTACGTATTATAAACATTAGCTTAAACAGAATTAAACGCGATGTACTTTCAATTATACTCAAGTCCAAAAACGAAAATTTTCATTTTAACGACCAAATGCAATCGATATTGGTCAAATTTAACCAAAATCGAGTGCATTTTGATGTTAAAATGAAAAATTCCACTCCATTTAGCAAGTTTTTTTTCCATGAACGATTCACGATTGATTCGAATTATCTTTACTTAATTTTGATTCGAATGTTAAATTAAAATATTTCTGATCGAATGGGAACGATCTAAACTGTAATAGTTTTGCTCATCAGTATCAAAACATTTTAGGTGAATTTTTTTCGATTCTGATTCGATTACAAAAAATTGTTCAAATACATCACGATGCGGCAAAATATTACCCTAAGCAAGTGCGTGTTTTAAGTTTGAGTCACTGTTAGATCGCGTCATCCAACTCTGGCATGTATCCAAACAGATGAGAATCTCGAATTCCAAAGTTAAATACAGAACACGGCTTTTTGCCCTTTTATAAGAGAATCAAAGTCGTAGACTTAAAAATACCAGTTCCACTGGATCTAGATAGGTCTACCGAATTCTGTTATATAAACTCCAATTATCTTTCACACATACAGAATGAAAACAGAGAATTATTTGAACCTTGATATAAAGCAATCGCATTTACTCACATTTCAAAACGAATGGTCGACTACGAAAGATCACATTCCATCTCGAATAGTCCTGAATTGCAAATGTGAAAGTTTTTTCTTCTGTTATCATAATTCTTAAATGGAAAGTCAATAATATATTTTCGGTTATACTGCACGTCATAATTTCGACCATATTGTCTCCGTTCCAGAAGCTGCAAATACTTCCATCAGTAAGCTCAACATAAGCATAGATCGAGGATGTGTCCACCGTGTCATTTCCCTCTAGAAAATACAAGACGTAGTACTCCGTTCCGTAATAGACAGACCAGCTGTTGCAAATGACACTAACATCTACTTCTATCTCTGGGCCACCAACAGCCCAAACGCGATCATTGCTTGTTTCGTTGGTTAAAGAGATATTGACTGAAGTTCTACTTGTGCAAACTGTAATGAGGAAAATATAATAATATATCCTTGGCTTTTTTTTTAAACATTTCTTATAATTCATTTCTTAATTTTATTTTTTATGGTGGGATTGAGCGTAATATTTTGCGCAATGAACTTTTCTCAAATTTGTAATGCAATTATTTGTATCCGTTTTTCGAAAATTTCAATCAAATATATACATCTATATTTTAACAGCATGCAGAAGGCTAGCATTAAAAAATGTGCATCTCTGTCATAATTTATTAGACCTAAAACACTGACGCCTTGAGTTAAATCGCAGAACATCGACCATAGTTCAAATAATATTAACTCACATCTATTGTACGTTGGCACAAGTCCCAAGTACATAAACAAAAGAAATATGTTCATTGTTACAATCTTTGTCATACTGTACCAAATACAAGGAAATAATATATAACGAAGTGTTAAACCCTATACTGGTAGTCGTTTTAACATCAGTCAAAACATGACAAACTACCGTTTATATTTGCAATCACCCACATGCAATGATATGAATGAACAATATGACAATCTTTTTGGACAAACTTCCGAATAATTCCATCACCTAGTTCGAAAAAATACACTTTAAATCTTAAGCCTATCAAAATATTTTTTATATTTGGGCCGCACTAAATATATATCAATTACACAGAAATAAGATTTAAACGCTCAGCCACTACGGCTGTAGAAGTGTTATAACTGACCCGATAATCGAAAGCCCGTAGTAGATTGTTTAATATTCGGTATACCGTATTACTGACGACCTACACTTTTTACAGCCGTTCAAATGACAAGATGGGAAAATTGAAAATTGTTCGTGTAGGTTTGAGATCTTCCAGATATCAATCATATTTCTTGTGATTCCCTTGAGGCTTTATATTAACAAACGATCATGGTTTATGTCCTTGGTAAGTCAAAGCGACTTACCTGCTTGACCTTTCTCTAAACTTTTGAAAAATGATTCGAATGCAACGAATAAAAGGACTTCAATAAATGAAACGAATTTCTATTAAATAAAGTAGAATTGCCGACATGAATATTCGAAATTTAACAGTATTTAACAAAAACTGGAATCCAGAAAAAATATTCCTAGTTCGAGGGTACAGTTTTAATAACTTTGGGATGAGATTGAAAAAAAAAAACAGGTAAGCTAGGTTATGTTTGACCCACATATTGATCCTGAAGATAAATTCCGCCAAGAAAATTCAGGGTTGTCATGCGATATTGATTAATATAACAAAGTAAATTTTGAAAATATAATGATGGAGTAATATCGAAATATTGTAGAAAATTAGGTAAGAAATGGAGTTTCAACTCAAAAAATTCATAAAATATCGAGCTAATCAGAATAGATAAAAGGTTTTTGGATTGGAAGAGGGGATTTCGTATAGTTTTGAAGTGAACTAACTTTATTCGAACAGTTTAGGAAATCATTCACATAATTATATATTTATAAAAGTCGATTTGTTTTATTTTTTGTTGCAAAGTAAAACTCATTTCGTATTTGTAAAACATGTATACATTCAAATTGTATATCGTATCAGTTGAATATCATTCCAATTATTATTAGCTTGCCCGTGGATGTTTAGCAAAATTGTCGTAGTTTTAAACTTGTATTTTATTGATTAACTGTTAATTTCTAGTTAATTTGCAGTATAATTGTAAACTCATCTCAGAACTATGCGCTTCGGCAAATTTTGAAACTTTGATGATTCAACAAATCACAATGGACCTCATCACACTAGGCACATTGGGCTGTTTGGAATCTAGCATTTATCAAATATGAGCCATAGATGATCAGTGGCTAAATCATGATTTTATCATTGGCCCATACTTGTTAAGCCATAAATCTTAATAATTAGTTTTACACATTATTTAAAACTACCAATTATTTCCGGGTTCTCGTGAAATCTACTATACTGAACAATATACAATGCATTTGTCACCTGATATTTTTACACAGGAATTTGACTTTTATAGAAAATGAACCGCGTTAACAAATATCAAATCTTCTTCAGAGCATATTTAATCGGATATATATTTTTGAGCTCCATCTGTGGATCGTGCTTGACAACAATAACTCTTTTATTTGACAGATATTAGAACTTATTTTCGCTTCACACATCATATTATCTCACGACATGGACATATTACATGGCTCATCTTATCCATGATAAAATATCGTTCTGCAAATTCAAAGTTATTAACCTCCGTGATCGTTTTAGGGATGTTCTATGTGGCCTCATGCTGACGCAGCAGGTTGAAAATCTCGGGTTTGAGATATATTTGAATGATAATACGGACACTGACTATGTAATATACATTAATAAATTTCACCAAACACTATTCTTTGTATTCCTATTTATTACAGAAGAACCACATGATCATAAAGTTCATTCTGCTGTGAGTGACGCGTGATTTTCTAAGGAATGCTGACGATTTTCCGATGCGAATACATATTTCTTCAAAGAATGGGGCGCTAAAATTGACTGGACAAAAAGGTAACAGAATATAATATCTATTACTTATTATTGGTTATGCAATATTGTAATATAGTATATAGGTTCCCTCAGGATCAGGGGAGAAGAAAGCAGTGTTGGGGAGACTCGAGTCAACGACTCGACCTCGTGTCGCACTCTAGTCACCTATTTCAATGATTCGACTCGTACTCTTGTGTGCACGTACACGACTTGACTCGTGACATGATAAAAATTTAGCCGGATTCTGCAGTCATCGATATTTCAAAATCACGTTGTCTGCAGTTTCCCGACTCAACAAAGAAAACGCCTCCCTGTAGGATATGCAATGTACCCTGAGGTAAAATCCGTGTTCGGTTACCTAATAGAGACCAGATAATGTTTAAGTGGGTACTTAAAAAGGGAGAGTTGACAAACCGCTCTGTCATTGCTGTTGAATAGATTTTGAAACAAGCTCGGGACTCGACTTGCGACTCGTAAATGTATGGCTCGACTTGCGACTTGATAGTACAGTGACTCTAGACTCCAAATTCAAATTTTGGTAAGACTTGTGCTTGATTTGCAATTTGTGTGTTCTTCGACTCGATTTGACTTGTGACTCGAAATCCAGTGACTCGTTACAACACTGGAAGAAAGCATGAAGACAGCGGAAGAAAATGCCTTACTCTGCTAACGGCCTATGGGGAATATCTGGTGTAACTCTATCAGGCCTAAAATTTTTATATGCGCTTATAAAGGCAATAACTGCTGAGAACACGAAAATAACATTTTTAAGGTTTTAAAGACGTTTCCATGGATAATTTCAGAATTCGTTCATCTCGTCAAAGATTTTTTAATTCTATTGTGTTAAGAGTATATAATATTTTGGTATGTGAAACTCCGGACATATCGAGCTGATTGCTCATTTCACTGTCCTAATTTGCCTCCGACCTCCTGCGCTATTGCATTATTCAGAACTAATTTCGCAGCAGGTGGTTCCATCGTACCTTATACTACTCGTTCTGCAGATGTAGTGATTCAGTTCAGTTTGTGCTTATTCAAATTTTACTCAAATCCAAGTAAGATTTAAGTCAACTTCTGATGAAACCGTCAAGCACTGGAGTAACAGGAAAGAATATCTAGCAACTGAATGGTGTATACTGTGACACTGTTACAAAAGCATATATGTGTGTACCCATCCTTTGCGACAATTATTTATTTCCAAGCATTCAAATGTACCCAATGATGATATTTATAATAAGTATACGGGCAGGTGATGAACCACGCTGGCGGCGCTTTTATTTTAGTTAGTTAAATTACTGTTAAAAAGGCCCTTTCATCTACATTTGTGTGCTTGTGGATGGATTTCTACTGTCTGTCTATTTCTATTGCTGTAAATCAGTTTCAAAAATTCTCCCAGGCAAGAATTTTATTTGGAATTTGGTAGAATTCAAGTCTGTGTACTATTAAATCTAATTACGACTTGGATTCTCGCTAGTTAAGTGTTTATCATTTATAAATTTGTTTTTAATTCATTTCAGGCCGAAAGCAACACCATCGATTTCTGCAGATACCAATTTATTTCAAGTACAAAATACTCAGTTCGTGCAACAACAACCGACGATGTTCTCTAACTCCAATCCATTGCAAACATCCCCTACTGGCCTAATGGATTTTAGCATCGAAAGCTGCTGACGACGTCGTAAATTTGCAACAATAGAATATAGATTTCTCTCACTACTAATCCTGACCACGAGGCCGATGTTCATTCACTCCTATTCACAATCTTAGACAAAAATATTCCAAGCCAGAAAAATTTCGTCTGTGCGTTTGTTAGGTATGGTTGGATGGCTGATTGATCGCGCCGTCGAGGTGTGGATAGGGCTGGGCAAGAATTAATCATTTCGAGTTCGAATCTGATTCATATAATTTTTTCGAATTGAATCGAATCATTAATTCCAGCATGTAAATAGCAAATATCCCATTTTTAATTATTACAACTTGTCTAGATTATCAAAATCAGGAAATTTGTAGTTTCTAGTAGATTTTCAATTCACACTCCATATCTAAGAGCAATAATTTTCCTATTTTACCGACAAAATATAAATCGATTGCATTTTATCGGTAAGATTGAAATTCTAGTTCATTTACCAAGCATTTGTTCCAATGAACGATTCGCGATTGATCCGAATAAATTGAGCTTCGAATAGATTCGAACCACCGAATCGCGTACAAGCGCGGGGCGAACTAGCAGCGGTTCATACTTAACAAGGCAAAATAAAATTTTTGATAAGATTGAAGAAATCGAAAATTGAAAGAAAATGCTGTTCAAAGTTATAAAATTATTGAAACATTTAAAAAGATCTCATAAGGTTTAGACAGTCACGTCCTTTTCATTGCAGCAGGGGAAATTTCATGTATTATATTTCATCATATTGAAATATATTATAGATTAGCGTACATAGTAAATAGATCTTTTTAGACATAAATATTTCAAACCCTTGTGGCACGTATTAATTAATTTTAGTTGTGTTCAATGGACTTTTCATAAATTCAGAAAATATTTTTGAACTTGGTACTTTTCAGGGATAAAATAATACTTTATATATCTCTCATAATATTACACAATATAGCCTAAAGTTAGGAGTCGTAGCAGTATAAAAATAATTCTCTTATTGGTGGTGTAAAATCTGAGAGAGGACATAAAAATAACATTAATTTTTTTGGATCCAAACTTGCGTATCGACGACGCGCTTGCGTATCCCCCCCCCCCTCCTTCAAATGAATCTTGACCCCGTTTTCTATTTTCCTTAAAATGGTTTTACGTATTGAAGCTAAAAAAAATATGACCACTTCGATTTGATATATTTGATATCTAATCCTATGAAAGTTGTGCGCCAACGAATTCACTGGAAAGGGCCACATGGTTTTACCACCGCCCTTGGGCGAGCACCACTCAGTTTAACAAAGCGGTTCAGTTCCGTTTGAAATGTTGTTCGCTTGGATTGCAGTTTCTGCTACGTCTTGTACTAGCTCTTTGTGAGTAAGTGGCCGTTAGTTTTTGTTTTAGTCACTGCCTCCCGGCCTTGCTCGGAGTGAAATTCAATAAATATCAGTAGCCCTGATTGAATGCCAGAATTTTCCATCGCCTGTTTGTCTCATCAACGCTATAATTCAACGCTTTCCACATTGTGCATTCTGTGAAGGAATTTGTAAAATGGAATACCACCACGCTTGAACAACCGTACACACAATAACATTTTTGTATTATTATACATTAAGCATGTACAATACAGAATAAGCAGTACAGCGAGGCGATGATAAGCCATAGAGCAGTGAACACCGAACGTTTGTTATGACACTCGAAAAAATGATCACGTGACCCGCGTACCGTGCCCATTGTAATGAATTTTAACATTATTTTTATACCCGACAAGAAAGGAATTTTTTAGAGAACATTTATCTGTTATACTTGAAGTCATAGTTTGATAAAGAAATAGGATACCCATTCACCATTTTCAAATTCTTGCATCCACCGAAGTGAAATGCGAATTCAGCTTTTTACTCGACATGCTTGAACAATTTTGTGGTTGAATCGTTAGAAGAGATGTTTTATTTTAGCGAGCATGAACCACAAAGGACCATGCCTAATAGCATTTTACCTCCCGTAAAAAGCAAATATTATTAAAATGAAAATGTTTAACCATCAGAATAATCTAATTTCAATGAAAGGATCCAATTAATGAGCCAGGACAGTACTTGTTGGTATTCATGAATAAGAACATGTATGTTCATAAATATAAAATGCATTGGGTTCTAATTTTTAGGGGGAAATTTTTAAAGTTACCAATAAATTGGTTTCGCACACTCTAGGCATACATCCTTTATTTATCGCAATACGGCACAATACCATGCATAGTCACTATGACTATTGTTGTAAGCACTTACATTCCAAAGACACTTGCAATCATATAACAGATCAAGCACACAATAAAATATTTGCTTCCAGTTGAGCCCAGAGCTAAACACGCCACCGCGGATTGTTGATTAATGGTCGCTCGGAGGCTCCCGGTTGACGCACCCATTTTCAGCGAGACCACTTAACTGGTTCAAAAACTTAACGTGCACCATCTGTGAAATCGTTCCGTGTTCCCAGATCAACGACCAACAGCAGATATAGATGAAGTGTCAGCAGTAGCATGCTATGGCAAGAACTGCGTAAATTTACATTACGTATGAACCAAAGAGATAAAATCACTCTAAGCAACTTCACCGTCTGTATCGGAGCTATCCAATTAAGTTAAGTCCAAATTCCCAAATCAGAATAACTAAGAGAAAATTTTCGATTTCATCGCAACCTAATGAAGACGTAATCACTAAAATAAAATTTGATTGAAAGTTACCTCAATCTACCATTGTCTCTAAGAACAAGCTGTGGAAGAGGTCGAGAGGAACAACTTGAGGGATGTGGAGTATTGATCAAAATGACGCTTTGAATAAGCGTTTATCATGGTATTTTTTAAATCCATGGACCAGGAGTGATGGGCAATCTATTTTGTTTTTAAACAAGGTAAATGAAAACGAATATACCAAAAAAAGCATGTAACATATTTCTAGGTAACCTAGCCACAGTCAATTTGTCGGGAAAAAATGTGCGTATTGAATCAGATTAGATTTTTAACATTCAAGTTAAACTTTTAGGGCATTTGTGTTGAGTATGAATAAAATGTCGTTAATGTGAGTATCGGTATCGAGAGAAAAAGTGACATCGTTGCATCTCTATTTTAGAATCATTGCCATCAAGTAAAATTGTAATATTTTCATTCATTCATAAAAATTCTTCGGAAGAAAAAGTCGAAGACATTATCAAAGACAGGCTATCTTAAAATACTTAAAATAATCACCACCGTCACTACTTAGGATCGTTAAGGTAAAGATTCCGTAACGTGAATTTGGCATCAAAATGCAATGCATACAGCCACTCATTTGAGGGATTCGATCCGGGCAAAACTATTCGAAACTTTCTTGGATGTCAGGTAGCCGGTAATACGTCGATGTAGAATAGTATGGCGGGAGTAAGTGTGCCAAGTGAGATAGGAATAAGGTAAGTTGTGGAGGTCGTCCGGGGATAGGAAGGTCAGGCAGGAGCAAGTGGGTCGGGTGGCATAGGATGAAAACGAGGGTGGGAAGGTACTACTGAGTGGGTCTTAAATAAGATAAAAAAATGGCGTCGGGGATATGAAGGTAGAGGTGTCCATTAGTAAAGCATCGGCGTACCCGCTATGTGGGTTGACACAATCAAAATTAAATTTACAGAACAAGAATTCGACAGAATCATCCAGATGTTTACCGGAAGGATTGTCCATAGCTTATCACTATTCACGCTTATCACTATTCACTATACTATTTCACAGGAATTTTTAATTACAGAAAATTTGCCATGTGTGATGTCTCACGCGGTAGCGTAAGCATTTAGCCTCCCGTAAAAAGCCAATATTATTAAAATGAAACTGTTTAACCATCAGAATATTCTAATTTCAATGAGAGGACCCAGTTAATGAGCCAGGACAGTACTTCAAAGATGTTTGTATTTGTAAATAGCAAAATGTATGCTCATAAATATATAATGCATTGGGGTCTAATTCTTAGGGGCAAATATTTAAAGTTACCAAAATATTGGTTTACTCACCCTGGGCATACACCCTTTATTTATCGCAATACAGCACAATACGATCCATAGTCACTATAACTATTATTGTAAGCACTTACATTCCAAAGACACTTGCCATCATATAACAGAGCTAAACACGCCACCGCGGATTGTTGATTAATGGTCGCACGGATGCTCCCGGTTGACACACTCATTTTCAGCGAGACCACTTAACTGGTGCAAAAACTTAACGTGCACGATCTGTAAAATCTTTCCGTGTTCCCAGATCAACGACCAACAGCAGATAGATGAAGTGTCAGCAGTAGCATGCTATGGCAAGAACTGCGTAAATTTGCATTACGTATGAACCAAAGAGATAAAATCAATCTTAGCTGTTTCGTCGTCTGTATCGAGCTATCCAAATACGCGAAGCAAAAGTCCAGATTCCCAAATCAGAATAACTAAGAGAAAATTTTCAATTTCATTGCAACCTAATGCAGACGTAATCACTGAAATAAAATTTGATTGAAAGTTACCTCAATCTACCATTGTCTCTAAGAACAAGCTGTGAAAGAGGTCGAGAGGAACAACTGGCGACTTGAGGGATGTGGAGTATTGATCAAAATGACGCTTTGAATAAGCGTTTATGGTGGTATTTTTTAAATGCATGGACAAAGAGTGATGGGCAATCTATTTTGTTTTTAAACAAGGTAAATGAAAACGAATATACCAAAAAAAGCATGTAACGTATTACTAGGTAACCTATTCAAGTCAATTTGTCGAAAAAAATGTGCATATTGAATCAGATCGGATTTTTAACAATCAGGTTAAACTTTAAGGGCATTTGTGTTGAGTATGAACAAAATATCGGCCTATATCGTTAATGAGAGTATCGGTATCGAGAGAAAAAGTAATATCGTTGCATCTCTATTTTAGAATCATTGCTATCAAGTAAAATTGTAATATTTTCATTCATCCATAAAAATTTTCCATTTCTCAAAATAGTAAAGCACTGAAAGCGAGCAAACTTTCTACTAGTATTGTGGCTATCTTAAAATAATCACCACCGTCACTACTTAGGATCGTTAAGGTAAAGATTCCGTAACGTGAATTTGGCATTTGTGGAAAATCCTATTCATACATCCACTCATTTGAGGGATTCGACCCGGGCAAAACTAGCAGACAGAGTAATGTTATTACCTCCAGGTCAGAGTGGTGCGCATTTATTAACGAGCCAGATTCACACGAAACACAAACCGAAATCTTTAATCTGTAATTTAATTCTTGTGAAGAAAAATTATTATACAAACCTTAGGTAAGTAATTTACAAACATAGGTAAATATACACACAAAAGATTAAGAAACATGAACTGTGAAAATCGAAATAATAAAATGTTTTAAACCCCTTGTAAATATCGTGTCAGGTTTAACACACATTACTAGTTGTAAGTAGCTCATAGAACTTCCGTGATTTCTGACACAAATAAAAAAATATCCTCATTCTTACAACAGTAAAATCTCTATAAAAAATTCATGCTGAAGAATATAACAAAAAACAATTATACCCAAAAACATCTTTGTCAGACAAATGCGATCACATCTGACAAGCATGCGTCCCACTTACAGTTGACAAAACTGATTTTGTCACAGAAAAAAAATTAACTATTAAAATGACAAAGAGCTACTTGAAATGTGAGACAACTGCACATTAGAAAACATCGCGAACAATATTAAACCGACGCATGAGGCTCAGCAAAACCGCATCATTTGGAAATCTGATTGTGTTACCATAGTGTGCAATGACTCGTAAAAACCTCTCCTGATCGGTTGCGTCAGGATTAAGACTCAAAATACCAATGCAAAAGTGAGTAAATTTTCTTATAAAAAGTGATTGAGTGTTATTACTTACACTCAAGGAAGCTTCAAATCAGATATTTAATTTTGTCATGCATGATCCAATGAAAATGAATGAAATCCAATGAAAATATATTTTGACAAATTTTACTGATCGGGTTCCAATTCACAGCAGATCCACATAAATTTTTAATAATTGAGGTTCATTTAAATAATAAAATCCTGAATTCATTTAGTAGCTGGGAATTATCACTATTGTTTCTAGCATATTCTTTAAAGGGAAGTTCAGGTAAATTAAAAAAATGTGCTTTTGTATGATCAAAAAATCCATTAGAAACGTTCAAAATTCAGAAATTCAGATTATGTCATCAAACATTTCATTCATAACCAAGATCTGAAAAATCGAAGACTCGATTCATCAGTAGCGGATACTTCATAACGTAAGTTTCTACATTATTCCGTTGACTGATAGAAATTTCCTCCTATATTGTCAAACACTGGCAACAGATATAACGCACCCTATAGAGAACTCATCCCCACTGAACCGCACAAGAAAAATATTTGTATTGTCAGTTATCCAAAATGCTCATACCTTATATTGTTATAGATCGTTTCGTTTTTTCCACAGGCACAAGTTTGGAACTAGAACGTGCATATGTGCATCTAAATACTGAATATTTATGCTAAATTTAAGTTGATTTTTCCCTCTCGACATTTCACATAAATCGATTTTACTTGACGTAAACATTTCTTAGAAAAAATTCAATACCCAAGTTTTATGTTACTTGTGGATTTATAATCACAGTGCTATTTCATAAAGATATTTGATCTTATCAGAACAACTTCGATCATTCAGTTCATATCCATATTCAGATCTCATTTCAACACAATCTTCATTTCCATCGCCGTTGTCCGGTTGATGAATTCTCCAAGGTGTATTACCTGCTTCAGCAACGACACCATCCGACCATATGAATCTCCCTTCTGTTTGTATGTCGTCCAAACCAATCCAAGTATCTCCACCTCCAGAGGCTTTGGCCAATGCTACTAGTTCACTGCAATACAATGAAATGTAGTGGAAACCAAATGTAAACCAAATAGTCAGAACAAGCTTATTTAAAGTGATTTTTTGTATATTGAATGACTCTCTTTGACAACGTGTATATACAGATGGGCCGTGCCATGGAAGGACTGCAAACATATGGGAATGAATGGAACGGATAGAAAACTTATAAACCTTCTACTAAATTTTAAAATATTTTCAAGCTTTTGGTGGTAAACGTTTATTTACATAGAAAGTCAAACCTGAAAACGACTGGATCAATTATTCCGACAAAAGCAAGACTGGCTCTGTTTTCAGAACAGTTTGATTTTGCTGTTTCGTAGTTGACCTCATCCTTGAATACTTTGTAATAATAGTAGTTGCTTGCTTTGTACCAAGTGTGAATAATTGTAATTTTGTCTTGTATTTCTTTGGATTCTGAATATTTTTTTTAAAACTGATTAGAAAATCATCGAGCTAATTCCGAATATTCGAGTTCGTTCATGTACGCGCAAATGTAAAATCAAATGATCCAATTTTCCGAAGTTTAAAATATCTATTCAGACACATTTATCGGGTCTTAACAATGATGAGATATTAGAATAATGTAACGATGTAATAATAGTTTCGTTTATTTAATTAAGTAACACGATTTTGAAAACCTATTTAACTCACTCAACTCAGATTTTGACTGACTCACAGAATCTAATGAACTCATATTAAGCCTAAACAATATAACTAGTTAATTCTTAGCGGAAAACAAAAGTCTTCTTGTCATTTACACTGTTTTGATCCAATATGAGTGTAGACAGCTTGAACTCAAAACGAATGTTGATTATCGCATGGACAGCGATTATTTATGTTCGCATAAAAAAATAGATTCAGAATACATATTTACCAATCTTATTTTTACCAATTTACCAATCTTGATTTCGGCAAAAGACCTCTGAAGTTAGTCATTTTCAGTTTTAATCAATATGATATCTTTTTCCATATTGGAGGTATTCATGCGAAGTGGTTGAATTTCTGCAAATAAAAGATGTCAAGTTTGTTAGTCGTTTTTGATTAAAACCTATCGTTTGGCTTATAATTTGATTATAGGGGTTCAGCAGGTGAGAGTAGTAAAAAGAACCTATCCGGTAAACTAGATTGAAATCCAATCTAATTATCATATTTTGCGACAGTCATGGTCAATATAATAAGTCTAGGGTTTTAAATTTGCAATTTTAACTCGTGGACCTCGTGGAAAAAGAATTTTTTTTTTTAATAATGAGACAAACCCCACGACCTCTCGTACCAGTTGCCAGTCCCTAATAGGTGAAAAATGTTCCCTTCGTGTGCTTTGAAGGGTGTTCGTTTTCATAGCGCTTCATGAAAAATTTCCTATCTAGTTTACAAAATACATTTAATTGTTTTGAAAATTTCTGATCAACGTCATGCGTTATGACGTCACTATTTTAGAGAAAATCGAGTGATCGATCTAATAATCCTAAAATGTAGTAAGAATTAGTTAAACATAGTAATATCTCTTGTTCTTGAAAGTTTTCCTATATTGCTAGAAACTGATTTTTCATTGTTGTGAAGTTTTTCCTTGCAACCTTTGACAGCTCTTTCAAATTCATAAAAATGATGACACTATGTTGAAAAAAATTAGTTTGTCTAGGACGCAATTGAAGGAAAGGGATAATGTGGTAAATAGTTCTTACCCAAAAAAGATAATACTCATTTCAATCTGTCGGTCCAGTTTTGTGTGGAATGCAGTTGCTGCCACTATAGTTAAAGTTGCTTTTTGCTAGGTTAGTGGTTGTTAGTTGGTTTCTTTCAGGTGTTGCTATAGACTTTGCTTGGAGTGAATTGCAATTATTTTGAATATTTGATATAGTATATATAAGATTCTATATTAACTTTTCCTCAGAATTTTTATAAAACTATTAGCGACTGTGCCATGGTTTAACACGTCATATTTCCTGTAGGAAATTTTTGAATTTAAAGACCGGGGTTCACAATTATCAATCAAATTTTCAGAACAATCGGGCACTTCATTCTTTTAAATCTGCATGCTTCTACCCGATCAAGACCAGAAATTAAAATAAAGTAATTTTTGCCAAAAATCAATTCTTGTATTTTTTGTGGTTTGTTCGCCAGAACTTTCCTTTTTTTGTCCCACCCAATAAAAGCCTTCAGTCAAAGTGCTTTGCACAGGCTGCTAACTCTCAACCTTGAACAGTTGACACTAAATAAAAATACATTCTACCAAAAAAAAATTTCGGAACACATGAACTTCACTAACATAGAACTGCTTCTGTTCCTGATTTCTGATTTATTAAGGTTTGCTTAAATCAGGTCAGAGATTACATGTTTAAAGATTCTGTCTCTCACAATAAATGTAATTGAATTGAATTGTTTCAAGCTCTTTGGAAAAAAACACATTTTCGAAATCTTGGCAATGGTAGTAGTTCATAGTGCTTCAGTGGTTTAGAACATGTTAATGTGACGCCAATGAAACATAAGCTTTGAGCAAATTTATTTGCCTAAAAACTGAATTGAATAAAAAAACAAATCACCTTCCAGGACATCTTGTAATTGTCCCTTTCCCTGTTATTGCAAATTTAAATACTGAGTAATGTTATCTGTTTATTTACGTAGTTCAACTTTTACGCTTTAGTAAGAGGAAATTATTATGAACAAAAGTGGCTATAACTTAAAATACATAACGGCACAATTGTCAAAATATTTTTTTTTGTAAATTGGCGTAAAATGTCCTAAAAACGATGCGAGAATATCATGTTGCCAAGAAGACTTTTCATATATTTTTCATTTCTTCGCATTAAAATAATATGTTTCTAAGAATGCCTGCAACTGACATTGTAACGACAAAATGTTACGGCTTAAATCACCTCTTGTATTTCGAATATTTGTTTTACGGAAAATCAACTCATCATCCACGGATCATGCTTGGTACGTATTCTTACTTCAAAGTTGTACCGAAGTAGAAAGCATAATTTTAAACGAAAGCTTGAACTATTGTTTTAATTTAATTTAATTAAAACTTGCAATTAAATTACAACAAAGTACGTAAAAACAGGCAAAAATAAGTGCCCGAAATGTAGGCAAAACGTATTTAAAAAATATGCCGCGAGACCTAAGATTAGCGAGGCGCGTATTTCACGCAGAAAATAATTTCCATATTCATGGACTAGAAATGCCGCCTTGCACTACATAGAAGAGATTTCTTACGCACTTAAAAACCACTGCGCTTTTAAGTCGGAAAAGTTCGTTCCAATATTCACCTGAAACATAATTAGGAAAGTTGTCGCCGTGAAAAACAAGTTGAAAACAATTGATGCATAAACGATATAGATAACTTTGTTGTGGTTAACTGAAGTATTTGGATTATCAGTAGATACATTGGCCACACCCTCGGAAATAACACTGTTGTTGCCGCCTTAAATGTAAAGGTTGTTCTTGAAAAACATTTATAATGGACTAAGAAGAAATATATGACCACGTTGTACAGATGTGCTCACTGTAATAAAAATGCAACAAAATCACTGATCTTGGGCAGTAATTATACCTGACGGTATTGAAAAAACTCAAAATTGACTTTTTTGATCAAATATGGGGTGTTGATGAAACACACCGGTCCATCAACAGCCCATAATTGGCATAAATCACATCAACATGGCGTTTTTTTTTAATTTGGAAATACACAATTACTGCAAATGGCCAGTAAATTTACTGTACTTTTGTTGCATTGCAATGTAGTTATAGCAATGCATCAATGACTCGTCTTTTCATTCGACACTCAAACACAACAGTTAAATTAAAATGACTCATGTTAACCGCTCGAACAATCTTAAAACGGTTTTTCGGCAAAAATTTATATACTCGCCTTGGTGACATATTATTTTTCTTGTATCCTAGTACCCCTATTGACATCACGTATTTTTTTGTGACAGAGCTAATTGTGTTTAAAATTTCAGTATCTATTTTTATGACTTTTTACTGCTCTCTCAGCTCTTTGTACAATGATTTCGATTTATGGTGCAGTCGCTGAGTTGTATTCTATATAACTCATCAACCTATTATTGACTCTAAGTAGGTTCTTTTTGTATTGCGCTTTACCTATTTAGTAAATTACAGAATGATAAAAAATGAAGTCATTGTCTTTTTGTATGTTTCTACGAATTTTATCATAATTTTGTAACCAACCACCTTTCAATTTTTGACTTCCTTTTCCATTCACTTGTACATTGACATACGCACTGTGTGGTCTGTCACTGATTCCTCTTTCTTCCGAATTCCTAAAAGAAACTGTCGGATATGTGTAGTTGTGACTCTCACCATTGTATGAGCCGTGGAAATCCATATTGTCCATCTATTGCCTTATATTGCTCCTTCAAAAACATTTAAACAAATATGTGAATATATAGAGAAATTATCATCGGATAATCGGTCATAGAAAAAATAAAATTAAGTAAAGCATTTAGGATTTGCTCTAATTTATTTGCGTCATTAGAAATGAAGAGAAAATTGAATGTGAATACCCTTTTAGAGTTGGGTCATTCCATTATTCGGGTTTTCCCAGTCTAACTTCTAACATTGCTTTGCTTTCAACTACCAAATATACTTTCTACAAGCAACCTCATCACCTCGATCTGTAACCAACAATTAAGTCTCCTGAGCTTCCCTATCGAAATATCAAATATATCATGTCAGTTACACAATAATATTCAAAACCACCCACTAATGACTCCATCGTTTATATTTTAATTGTCACAACAGTTCAATGTGTATTGTAGGCGGTATATATGTGTACATATATTAATATCGGATCAAGTATATGAAATCGTTTATGAAAAACGGCCGCATTTTGATTTTTAAAGTTTTATACTTTTCCGATTTACAAATTACATTCTGTCGGGCAACTTTTATATTTTTTTCATTGATATTCACTTTGATCAAGATTGGAAGCGATGTTTGAAAGGAATCAACTAACGACCACATAATAACAAAGAGCTGTTTAAAGATGCAGCTAATATAGTTTTGTTTTGACAAATACAAGAAACATTTGGATAGTGCAGCTTCAAGTTTTGAAAATCTTGCGACAAATCCGTTTTCGGATACATGGCCGAATTGGATTATTCGAATACCTTTTTCTGGGTATTTGATATGATTTCCTAACAGTTTTAGGCAAAATTTCTTCTAAATTTGTTGAGATTTTATATTTCCGTCTGGACGTGGCGATCCATCAGTGGCTCAAACTCGAAACACGTATTTGCCTGGCATAATATTTCGCCGCATAGGGATGTCTTCGATCAGGTTTTGTAATCGAATAAGAATCAGAATAAGTTAATCAATTTTTTTTTAATTTGGCATTCGAATTGAAAATAAATGTATTTGAAAGTGGCAAACCTACTAATGAGTAAAACTATTACTATTAAGATTGCACCGAAAAAGATCTGTCGAACGACCTGCACCTGCTTTCGGATTCACCAAATCATAACCTACCGTACGGTGATTACAGTGTACAATCTTCTTCAGGAAATATGTTATTCAACGGTAGCAACGGTGGGCGTCATGCTGCATGGGAACTTCCACAGTATGACTGTGACAAAGGTTGGTATAATGCATTTAGGATTCGATTAGGCAACTAATGGTTCATTATATTTTAATGATCTTACAATATATTTAGAGCAAGGACATTCAACTTCGCAAACGCTGTCCCAATTTTAACCCAATAAGAAATAAATTTTATTTTGTTAAACATGAACCATAGATGGATGGCGCCGGCAGTCCCCACTGAACGAACCAAGCAGGGTCAAACTACTCATCCGATAATTTCATTCGTTTTCTCTTTTGTTATTGGATTTTTATTTAAACTACGCAAAATTATAAGCAGCACATAAAGATGAATGCCCAAATTGTCTAGAAATATCCCCTTATTAAAATACAAGTCGAAAATGTAAATCTGGGCCTCGCACATGCCATGCTGCGGAATATAACGGTTTTGTTTTTGCATTTTTATTTTTTAAAATTTGCCAGTTCAAGTATGCTTGTTTGTAAATAAAATAACACGGAATCGAATGAACATGTCTTGGACATTTATACTCATTCCACTTGCAATTAGGAGAATAATAGTTGACAGTTGGCGATATAGGATACAGACGTGCTTTTCTCTCCTTTCGTGCACCAGGGCTAAAGATAGAGAAATTGGATAGCTAACGTACACAGTCAAAAATACATCTGAAAGTACCTACTGTTTGCCTTAACGAGGAATTCAATTCCTACTATTGCTGCAGTCTTGAAACAAATATATTCTTTAAAAAATGTCTAGTTCAGATCTAAATCATCTTCAAGCCTCCGTAGAACAGCTTATAAAACAATCTGAACTAAAGAAACGCGTTGGCCATGGTGTAGAAAACAATGGAAGTAGCGGTAGTCGGGATATTTACTTCAAATAAACCAAGTGGAATCAAGTCGCCTGCTCGGAAATATTCAGCACCAAGCTCGTCAAAAAAAAACAGTTCACAAAAAAAAAAACTAATCCGGTAGCAGATAGTTCGAAATCTGGAGCCTCGGCTAGAAAAGGCCCTCAAAGTTGGCGGGAGTTGAAATCTGCACGTCATGACTATCATATGCGGCAACAACAGTTTCACTCGCCTGCGAACAGACCGATGAAGACTAATGAATTTGCCGATAAACTCAATATTTTTAACGCCCAAGTCATGGAAATTGTGACGATTATACATGATTTAATTAGAAGGGTAAAATTTTGCAAAATGGAACAGGATGATTTAGAACAATACAGCCGGCGAAACTGCCTTTTCTCACACGGGTGCAAGGAATCGAGGGGAGACAATGATTACGGGAAAATCCCAAACTTCGCTTAACGAAACTTTGAACAAAAGTCAAAACTAACGGAAAATGGTCTATCGGTCACTCCGATGGATATAGATGTGGCCCATTCTTTTTCAAACTAGGCGTAAACATCGGGGCAAGCCACACATCATTATCAAGTTCGTCAGACGTTGGGTGAAAAATGTAATATATGACAGAATGAAAAATCTTGCTAGTTCCGGTCATTCAATATCCGAATCCCCCGCTCAACACCGGCTCAGAGGGCAAAATGCGCAAAGGCAAGGACAAGGCAAAGGCAAGGTCATTACTTCAAATGGGGACATTGCCATGTATATCCAAAGTACCAGACGAGTAATTCGATTCTTTTCTGGTATAGACAGATATTTTGAACCCTCTAGACGTTGGTAATTTTGTTCCGGTTTTTAACAATATGAATCAAAGAATGGCTGTGTGCGTGTGTCTCTCTGATAATTTACCGTTTCCCCAAATATCTGGTTCAGAATTATTAAACATGTTCAATAAATCCCAAATCTTGCCTGGAAATCGTGTAACTTCACTAAACCCGTACACCTTCAATAAGAATTTTTGGGACATATTGTCAATTGGCATGCGAAAGTGGATACCGATAATTTGCTTCACAAAATAGTTATAATAAGTACATTAACGCCCAGGATCTCATCAACCCTACATTCGGCGAGATAGGCAACCTCAAGGCAACTCGAATATTTGTTAGAGCCGCTTAGGATTTAAGTCATGTTATTGCTATAAGCAAAAACTTGGATGAAGTCAAACCAAGCAGGACAACATAATAACCTGGGGGCTATAGATTACTTTCTTATCCTAGAAGAATAAATCGTGGAGGAGGTGTTGGCATTTATGCGACAGACAACATAGAATGCGATCGAAATTTTCGAACCAATTTTCATTGACATAAATTTGCGAGGGAAAGCCATCACATGCGGTGCACTATATCGATCACCGACATCAGATAAATTTGCGCACACTAATTCGCTAATTTTGTCTCCCAACTTGTAGACCTTATGGGGAAATTAAGGACTACATATATACATGGGAGATTTGAACTATATTCTGCTACATGATTCGGACTAATTTGTCGACTCTTTTGTTAATATTATGCATTTTCACTCCTTCTACTCTTTGATCAACAAATCCACTAAAATCACGTCAAATCCAGCTACATCAATTGACCATACATGAGCTAATGTCAACGATTAAACAGCGTTATTATCTTGGATTGTATCTCCGACCATCTACTGGTGGCGCAATGTTCTCCGATTGAAACTCAAGCCCATGTACACAAGGACACAGTCAACCGCGCGTTTAGTAAACGAAATATGGAAAAAATTATTATTGACTTAGATAATATAGACGCGTCCCATATTTTTAGTGAAACAGCTGCCAACGACGCATTTGAATACTTTTCCGATAAGTTTTCAGATATTTATGAAAGCTCCTTCAAATTGAGAGCAAATACAAAAAGGATAAAAAGTCGTGCTTGGTAAGACAAAGACTTAGACTCGATGTATAAAAGAAAAAAAATTTTCAGACGCTTGACATTTAACCAAAGGATCGAAGCTAAGGCTCTGTATAATGCATGTCGGAACGAGTATGACACGCCGGAACACTGTGAACCAATTGGTTGAGAGGTCAAAAGGCCCTTCCCCAATCTCCTGGAAAACAGAGTAATGTTGATACAGCTATAACTTTTAACGGATATTTTTCTGGAGCTGCTTATAAATTATTATCAAATGTCGCAAGTAATCCAAATAACTCGTATTCTATTTACATGAGACCGCCTCACCCCAAATCTCGCTTTTTTAGCAGCGACAAGTTCAGAAATTCACAAAACCATAGAAAAATGAAACCTGAATATATGATTTCCATGACAAGTAAATTCAAGATGAGTGTACTTTTGTTTTTATAAATATTCGCACAAAGCAAGGTTGCACTAGACGTATTATACACGAAAGTCTCCTGAAACCACTATCGTTCAGAGAGCTACACATGAATGAAGGAATATTATAAGAAAGACATCTATACCTAGTTTATTGAGTTTAGTTTTCAATTACTTCTACACCTAGAATATCTGCCTTACCTTGATAAAGTTTACCGTCTCAAACGTTACAGATTAACTAGAAAAAATACGATGAATTGCCCAACTATTAACATTTAGTGTTTTGTTTCACAAATTAACCCTAAGGCAAGGTTACTGACATCACATATAAAAATATCCTTTTCGGACAAACTAGATAATTGTTACTTAAAAACGTGTGTGTTCCAAAAAATAGAGATTCGCATTCATTACATGTTTTGATAAGTATGAATAACTATTGGGTCAAAGAGCGTTCCATACATGGAATTCCCTACGGGTATTGTATTTGATGATTTTCTTTGTATTTGCAGAGAACGTTTTTTAGTTATTTTACTGATTTTCCATTTTGTGTACAAAGCGCGTTCCACATATAGCCCATGTTTGAGAAAATAGAATGATGACTTGATTCAGTTTCGTATGCCTATTGTTGTGAAAATGTTCTTCGCATAGAATGAATTGGTATCTATTTTGGAAGTCCTCTAGACAAAATTTAAAACAAACATTTTTTAAGCAAAAATAATATTTAAGTTTGCAAAATTCTATCAACGACATTCCATACTTGACAAAAATAAAATTTCCTAAAGTTGCCGTTATGTAAGGGACTGATGCTCGCGCCATGTCATCAAATCTCAGTCAAATTTCAAAATCCTTCGAATGCAGCAAATTGGAAATTTAACAGAATTGACTTAACTCTGGAAATAAAATACTTAATAAAATAAAATAATAAAAGCGTTGCATGAGATTTTTTGCTTTGCTAATTTTCTACAAACGTTGGACGATGAAAAAAACATATTTTGGCCATCTCACATTAAGATTTTTCTCAGGTGATGCGATGGAGTTGGACAGGACACTGCTACGTTTATTTATCCGTGTTTTAAAATGTGGCGTTTAAAATGCAACGAACGGACCGGGTGACTTGGGGTAACATAAATATTTGCCAACTTTCTACCAGGATTAGGCGTAAGGTCCAAATAGTCAACAAGATAAGCAAAAAATTCTATACAAGAAAAAAGCATTTGGAACGCATAATTTCCAATCTCAAAATAGTGACTTCCTGCAGAATCTGAAGAAACGATGTCGGCGCAGGCTACAGATACCACCAGACACCCATTATAGTGGTTAAGTTTACTAGGGTATGTTCGTTCGTTGGTTTCTTTCGTGCGCTGTTTCCGGCCATGATTAGATCGAGTTTTTATAAAATAAAATAAAAACGCAATGAGAATGAGATGATAAACTGCTACATTTGGAGAGTAACTTTCCGCAAGTAAACAGAGAATAGATCTTTGTGGGCTGTGTTGAACCGAAAAATAAAATTAACGAAGCATTAAACATTTTTCCACATTTTTGTTCTATTTTTTTCGTTGTATTTGTTTCATTTTATTGCGTGCGTTTGTGTTATCTGGTGATTTGAAATTAAATACAGTGACTCTGTGAATTGTAAACAGTATTGAGTTACTTTTGGTGTATCATCAACAATAATTTGATTTTATAATAATGAAATGAAATATAATAAACAAATGTTGGATCAAGTTATGTGCTATTGATAAAACACGAATATACGCGGTCAAACTAAAACTTGTAATGAAATTCTCTCACAACTACAACCAAACGGTAAATTCGCTGTTCCTTTTTATTATAGTTTTCCAATTTAATATGGTTGTAACCCACCTAGTATTTGTGTCTGCTGCGTTCTTAATACAGTAAATCGTCTTTTCTATTTGTTTTTCGAATATTCGTCGTGGGTTCAAGGGGAAATTTGTTTCATGCATTTCTCTCAAAAAATAATCCCACAAGTTGTACCGTTGAAGGGTACTTGCCTCTCATTTGCAAAGAAACTTTCAGTCATGTGCATGGCCTTGCCGTGTACATTCGTAACAATGTGCCTGTAGTCCGTGCCTGCCTTTGAATCTTTGCCACACCTGTGCTTGCGAATGTCGTTTTCGACCTCGACGACATTCGTTTGTACCGATTTTTGTGTACCGATCACCTCCAATTCAGGACTGCTGTATTTTGGATGATATATCTTTGCAGATGGACAAGAATCATGATGTTGTAATGGGAGGTTTCAATGTCCATCACAATACCTGGTAAAATTCAGCTGCAACGGAAATGGCCGGAATTAAAGTTCAAAATTTTGCCATAACTGAGTCATTGACTCCATTGACAGAATTTAATACCCGATTTTCGGACAACCTGTCTCATTCTCCCTCCAGAGGCCTCCCTCCTTTGGGGAGGCAACGTCAATTGCACTAGACATTTCCAAAGTCTTCGACAGAGTTTGTCACTGCGGTTAATTGCAAAAAATACATTTATTCGGTATATCGGGCAAAATTTTCTCTATTATAAAATCTTTCCTAAGCGATCGTAAGATCAACGTCGTTTTAGACGTTCAACGCTCCGAAACCTTTTTCCACTTTATCTGACGTACCACAAGGGTCTATTCTTGGTCCAACACACAATTTATATTGATGAACTTGCTGACAGACTGATTTGTGACTTAGTAATTTTTGCTGATGATACAACTCTGTTTCCTTTTTTATATAAAATCTCTGCTCCGGAACAACGACTTGCTCTCGCTAAATCGCTTGAATCTGGTTTGAATTTGGTAGGAGTATCCAATTGGGGTAATACTTGGAACGTGTCACTTAACCATTGAGAAAGCCAAACTATTGTCGATTGATCAACAGAAAACACAAGCTTCACTACCCGGTAGAACTTTCAGGAATCTTGAAATATTCGACTAGTCGGTCTCACACTTTCAAAGCATATGGCTTGGAATCACTATGTCACTAAGTATTTCTAAGAATGCTTCTATGAAAGTCTGTTCTCTAAATGGTGCCCGTCGTCATCTTTCACCTGAAACTATACTTCATTTATATAAGTCTCAGATTAGACCCTGCCTGGAGTATTGTTGTCACATTTGGTGTTCCGCTGCTGCTACGGTTCTGCATATGCTTAATCGCGTTCAGCAGCGTGTGGTTCACGTGATCGGCCCTAAACTTGCTTCTGGTCTAAAAAGCTTGCCGTATCGTCCTAGCGTTGCCTCACTTTTTTTTTATTTATCGATTTTATTATGACCTTTGTTCGAAGGAGCTTTCTGCTCTCGTTCTTCGGATTTTTTTTATCTAGTCAACTCGATTAACTACCCATTCATATCCATTCACTATGGAAATTTCACAGTGTCACAGACAACATTATGCGAGAAGTTTTTTTTTTACGCGAACTTCTGTGATTTCGAATTCGTTGCCTTCTCACTGCTTTCCCGATCGCGAGGATCTGCAAGCTTTCAAAACTCGAGTCGATAAGTGTCTGTTGTGAATGAAGGTTCATCAACCTTCGCTACTAGTCCTTTGCACAACAGTGGTTTTGGGTGACTCTTATTATTGAAGGTCTTTTAAAACCTTGCTCTGAGCGAAGAAAGTCTAATGTCTAGAAAGACCAAAGTTTAAATGAATAATCGGTATAATAATGTTGTTTAATACCCTCTTTTGTGCTATAAAGTAATATGTAAATGTACGGGGAACTAATATATTGGTGGCTTTTATCACACAGGTATTGATGAGTAAATCTTTCATGTCGAAGTCGAAGAAGTGCCTATCTCTTGGCATTTCCTTTTTACGTGATTTCTGTAGTTTGTATAATGTCTCCAGTGTATTAGAAAGTGCTCAACAGTCTCAAAATTATCTCACGTCTCACATTGCCTACTTAGATGACATCCAATTTCGAGTAAATTGCAATTTAGAGCACAATGTCCTGTTGTCAGTCTGAATAATATTGTTTCCTCGTGCCCTGATAAATCCAATGTGGGGCGTACCAAAACAGTATTCTGCAAGGTTTTGTAGTGTATTCCTTTCTCCAAAGTTATATATTCTTCTTTCCATATTTGTTGACATTCTTTTGTTATTCTCAATCGTACATCTCTGCTTGAAAAGGATGTATATTTGCCTCGTCGTTTGCAAGCTTTAGAAAGACATACAAACGTACGTCAATACCATCGTGATAGAAGTCGAGTTTATTATCGAGTTTATTTCTGTCGACAATAAACTAAAATGTGATATCAATTTCAGGTATTTCCATGGGGTATGCGAATCGTAAAACGTGATACGAATAAATTTTACTATCCGGATGCTGGGGAATTCTTGAATATTCGTCTTGTTGGATTTACTGTATGAGGATTTGAGTTTAAATAACTATGTCACTGCCTCAATGAAAGTCGTTTTTTATATCGAGTCATTCATTATCTTTAACACTAAATCATACTTTATTTCTTCCGTAATAATGTTCTAAGTATAGACCATGGTCTGCTGCAGTAGCAGCCAGTCAAAGTTTGTTCCTAGAGAACTATTTTGCAAGGCATGAATCACTGATGTTTTCCCCCACAAAAGTATAGTTTATATGTGACACATGCTTGATTTAATGATTTTTCATATAAACGGAAGATTTTACTTATACTGCTGTGTGTAAAACAGTAAAACAAGACATCACTGATTTGGGGAAGTTTCCACTCAACCTAACATGTAATTAATTGAACAGATTCAGGACTTTGCGCCAACATTATTGAAATATGTCTACAAATATTGAATATAAAATCACAACACAAATTCGGCCAAATAAAAGACAGCATTTTTACAGTAAAATTTACCCTCATTTCCCATATCAGACTAACCATATGTCTTTAATAGTGAAGGTCACACTCATTTTCCAACTGGCTGCTACAAAATGTAGTATCGTTTCTGCCTTCTTAGTGGATAACATCTCAATCAGAACGAAACCACTATATCAAATACCATGTGACCAATACGCAGAAAAGATTCATGATGATGGATATTTTATTTAATATTTGTGAATAGATTATGAAAATTATTTACAGTACATTTTTAACAAAGTATGAAAAAATCTACACAAAATGGAAAATGGTAAAATAACTAGAAAACGTTCTCTGCAAATACAAAGAAAATCATCAAATGCAATACCCGTAGGGGATACATACTTATATATCAAACGATAAATTTCATCACATTGCTCGTTTCCTATTGGAATGTCTCCCACTTTAAGTGTAGTTGCTGATACTGCTTTTTACAGTTTGTGCTCTGCCTTTGCTCATCGTGAATTTCTGAGCAGACCCCGTAAAACCATTTTAATTCTCCTAAACCAGTGAACTAAAATCATTGAAAATGACTCGGATCAATCATCTTAAACTTTAATATTCGTCTAAAGGAAATCGGAACCTAATAAAAATATTGTTGTCGGACTGGAATATATTGTTAAACTTTTATCATCCTTTTATTTTCTTCATTCGCAATTTTTTCAATGAAACAGCAAACTTTTGTCTCAATACTCAATATTTATCCTGAATTAATGTTGATTTTTAACCGATCAACCATGCACCGGACTCAAATTCATGTGACAAATTCAAAAAAGAAACGATTGTTTATTATTTAACGTTTCGCAGAGAATATCCCTTGATTTCTGAATCTTTAGCTGATATTTAAAGTTTTATTTCACAAAGATATTCTTTGGGATCAGAACATCGAATATCATTTAACCCAAAAAGACACCACATTTCTACACAATCTTCATCTCCACTGTGATTGTTCGGTTCACCTTTCCTCCAATGTGTATTACCAGCTTCAGCAACGACACCATCCGACCACATGTGTTTGCCTTCTGTTTGCATGTCGTCCAAACCGATCCAGGTTCTGCAACTTCCAGACGAACGGATCAATTTTACAAGTTCCCTGCAACACAATAATGTTTAGAGATATGTTGTGCAACAATACTCCGTTCCAAGGTTCACCAAGACATTTAAATGAGATGAGGTCGAACGCCGATCAAAATAAAACAAAAAGACCACAATTTATCCACATAATAAAGGATTTATTTACCAAGATGGGGCTGTGACTTTGCCCCAGCAAACGCTTGGTCAATTATATTGTAATATGTAAGATATGATTATGAAATATTGTTGCTTAACAATAAGATGTGGTTTACGAAAAAATATGTATTTATTATTTGTAAAATTCCTTCAGAGCAAGATTACAAGGGACATATCATACAATTTGTATTTTATACAAAGGAAGTATGATTTCGGGTTAAGGAAAGTGACACTCCATTTGAGTCTAATGTCGACAGAAATAGACTCGGTATTATGAATATATTATTATAACTTATCCAGATTATCTTTGCATATTTACTGATGAAGCTAAAAATAAGATGGAGGTGGATCTTCTTACGTTATTCCGAAATTGGGAATTGAGAAACTGAATAATGTATCAGATATGTCTTCCTCCTGCACAGTTCAATCGTATGCATTACTAACCCGTTTGCGGGTTATATCTTTATATGTAGCAACAAATATACTAATATTGCCTCAGTGCTTTGAAAAGTCCTATGTAATTTATCAAAGCCGACTAACGTCCCCAAATTTTATACTATGAAACTATGTAAACAACGTCGATTCAAATATATCTTTTTCAAGCACAGATGTGTGATTGGGATAACAAATGAATGTAAACAAATATGGAAAGAAGTATATATAACTTCGGAGAAAGGAATACACTATAAAACCTTGTAAAATACTGTTTTGGTACGCCCCACATTGGATTTATCAGGGCGCGAGGAAACAATATTATTCAGACTGACAACAGGATAAATCGTCATTTACACAAAATTGGATGTCGTCTAAATAGGCAATGTGAGACGTGTTATACTTCTGAGACTGTTGAGCACATTCTCATTCACTGGAGACGTTACACAAACCACAGAAATCACGTAAAAACGAAATGCCAAGAGAGGCACCAACCTCGGCATGAAATATTTACTTGACGATCTCTGTTTGATAAAAGCTAAAAATGTGATATTCACGCGTAGATTCTGGTAATTTTCCCTAATCATAAAGCGCTCGGTGCGCAAAACCTAGTAATTAAGCCGAACAGAAAAGATCATATCTTTTCAAAAGTTCTAACCCCGTCCTTCTATAAGTGGCCGCCGGTACAGAGCCTTGTTCTGGGTGATCCACTCCAAGAAGAAGCAATGAAACAAAATTATTATAGCGAATATTTATTAAAATTTTGGTCTTCCTAGACATAAGAGTTAAATGCCAGCGTCACCTCAATCAGATGGTCTGCTCAAAATAGACCCTAGCGCTTCAGCTGGACGTTGTTAGAGAAAATATACTTTCTCTTTGGCATTTTCCCATATCGAGGGTCCCCAAACAGAAATGACTACCTCCAATTTGGGCACTTCGGGATAAACGCCGAATAAGGTTTTGAAGCATTTGACTGGAAAACAAAAAACCAGAAGATAGACGTTTCTGTTTGCAAACAAAAAATTTTCGATAGTTTAAATAAATTTAAACGGAGTATTTTTTGAGGGATGATATTTCGAACTTTTTCAATTACGTGGAGCTACCGCGTCCATCATGACGTCAACATGGGCGTGAATACTTTATTATTCTCTTCGTGGAGTAGCGAGTAAATATGGATTATGTTAGAGATATTTATTTTTATTTCAAGTCTATGACGAAGCTATTAGTATTGTATGAACATATGTATCGTAAAAACAATTCAGAAATGTTTTGACATGCCTTCATGTAAAAAGAACGTCATTGAATTTGAAATATCGGAGACAAACTAATTTGTCAAATGTGTAAAACTAGAAAAATTTTAATTAAAAAATGCCATCGATAGCACTAAACATGATGGTAAACTTTGTTAGTGACGATATCTAAGCCTCTTACGAACATATTCAACGAAATTCTGCTTTCATAATGCGAAACAAGGATTTTTTTCGATATGCCCATTATGCTGGTTAATTCTTGGCATTTTGCCGTTGTTTTTACAAAAATTTATTGTGACGGGAGGGAGATAGTCAATTCTAACAGGAAATTAAAATATGAGACATTTTTTTTATTTGTCGATATATTCCTACAAAATATTATTATTTGAAAAAATTTTGTGCAGATTGTTCAGGATATCCTTCTCCACAATATGCCAACAAAATATTAAAATCGGAAATTTTGGAGACAGTCACTTCTGTTTTGGAACCCTCTATATTACGTCTATGTGCAATATTATTTTCCATGAGCAGATGGAACGACGGATAAAACGCGTCATGATGGCACGATGCACACTTTTTGTATGTATGTAACTAAATTTGAATGCGTAAGTTTTTTGGCTGGTAATCCTAGGTTATTTTATACAACTTCCCAAACTGGTAACTTAAGACGATGTTAATTTTATATTGCCAAGTCTGAGTCACACATAAAACGAGGTTTAAATGCGCAATCCATTTTTGAAACATCCTTAACAAAACATTTTTGGCAAGTTGACTTGTAAACGCTATCCCTGGATATAAAGATTTGATGCTGCTTTCTATATATGAAAGATTCTCTTAATCATATTTTGTGATATGCAAAACTAAACATCAAACCTGAAAACCTTTGGATTCCTTAAACCAACCGATGCCAGATTTGCTCCGTATTTCTGACAGTTTGATTTTGCTGTTTCGTAGTTGACTGTATCGTTGAATACTTTGTAATAATTCTCATTGCTGGCTTTGTGCCAAGTTTCCAAATTTACAGAGTATTCCGTTCCAAACGATAGGGTGCTTGGTTTTATATCTATAAAGCAGAAGAATATTTGCTTGTCTAAACGCAATATTATTTTGATTGAACAATTGACTATATTTATTTTTAATTATTCGTTTTTGTTTAAATCGACCTTCTGTACCATTTCATCAGCTTTCAAAACTGAAAGCATCATCCGAAGGTAACTAAACAATGACCTTATATAGCGAAGCTCATTTATACAAAAATTAGTCTATCAAACACTGCTCTGAAAATAAAGAAAAAACATTACATAGAAAATTAAGCCGCTGTAAAAAATCATATTTAGTGTTATCTCCCCTGGGCGACAGTATTTAAGCATGTAGGCTCTCTCTTTCAGTCGTTTCATACGTACTGATATACTGTAATACGTTGTGTTAATTCCAAAGTCCTTTACAATTCATTCCAACCAATGCCAACATATATTCGATTCGGTAATTCGAGTTACAGATTTTTCGAAGCAATCTTGAATCGTTCATAGGAACAAAAATTAGATAAATTGAGTGGGATTTTAACGACATAATACACTCGATTTTGGTCACATTTAATCCAAATCGATTGTATTCTGTCGCTAAAATAAAAATTTTCGCTCCTGGACTTGAGTGTAATTAAAAATACATCGCGTTTAATTTAAGCTAATATTTGTAATTCGTAACAGTAAATTAGTTGATTATTATAATGGAGACAATAAAAGTAATTGTATAAATTGGATAATTGTTATTTTTATGGAATCAGCTATTTTCTCCGATTTCCTCCGCGGCCGTCGACATCTCACTAGACCAGTTGGTTTAGCCTAGTTTTATCAGCTATAAATTAGTACTGGTTTATAACATGATAACAAAACGGTATAATTTTCTTTAAAGAGTCAATATGCAATATAGGAACATACTTTTTGTGAGGACAAATATCTAAATTATATAGTTTATCCTTACTATAGAATTTTGTAATGTTTTCGCTCTCGAAATGGCCATCTTCCCAACCGTATATCATTATGAAAGCGGTAGATAGAGGGATATAACGGGAGTGGAGAAAGAGCAATAAAAATACAGCATGCTTACCCGGCAAAGGTGTTGGTGTCAGTTCGTTCAGCTTTTTTTCTTCAGTTGTTATTTCAACAGTTGATGTGATGTGAAATGGTATGGTGGTAGTCTCTTTGATAAGAGGCATAGTGGGCATTGTGGTATTTGGTTGGATTGCTCCAATGAATTCACTTGTCGATGTGACGTCATTAAGACTGGTATGGGCTGATGATGAAATATGTGAGGTTCCAGAGTATTGTTTGTTAGTTTTTGAAGTTGTAAAGACATTGGCAGTGGCGGGAGCCAACGCTTTTGTGACGTCATTTTGTGCTATCAACGCGTTGACAATCTGTTCAGTTGTTATAGTAAGATCGGCGTTTGGATTTTCGTCCAGAATTTCAGTGAAAATTGATCGCAGTTGCCTTTCAAATTCTGAGAATCACGAGAAAAAATTACACAAAATAATCGGTAAGACTATTCGATTTATAGCCTTCAACTATTTTAACTACCTAAATGCTAATTTAGCGATGTTAAAACAGATTCTGTTTATATTATGTGGAAGAGGCACAAGAGTACGTGAAAAGCTAAGCCGTTCCACTCACCGACTTTCATTAGAAGACAAAGTACTGACGGGATAGTTGAATTTATCTGGTGGTTTTAGATTTAAATGTTTCAAATTTTTTGGCAGCAGTAACGATCACGGAATCGGAATATTATTTTCCAGGTGCTTAACAAAATTGTTGAGGAAATGCATACACAACGTGTTGAGTGAGTTATTGAAACAAATCCGAGCACGATAAATAAATAGGATCAAAGAATCAAAATATCAAATAAATAAAAATAACTCACCATCTTGAGTGTCAGCCTGAAATGCAATAACCGTAATATTGTAGGTTTGAATATTGTTGCTCATATTAGGTATAATAAAATAGGGATATATAAAGTTGAATCAAATAAACATGTAAAATATAATTAATTGTTGTGATAAATAGTTTTTGCATACATGTTATAATATAGAATGCGTACACTTATTCCAACATAAAATTCAAGCATAATAGTATTTTTCCTGTTAAGACAGTCTTGGAACTACGCTCGATAACCTCATCGGCTCCTTATATGTTCTTCACGGAATGGAATGGCAAGGCGCAAGAAAAATCTAGTAACCAGATATATTTGTGAACATTTTTATTTGCATACTTTAAAAAAGTTTATGTCATTAGAGAGTTTTTTCTTCAAAGGGCTCGGCAAAAATACGCGAAACAATTATTCTGGAAAATTTCACCTCAATAACGAATTCCGGATTTTCGTTTCCTTCACATGTCTGATAAGTTTGAGCTGAGAAATAAAAACAATTCCACTTAATCGATAAATATTTTCTACTTAACATTAGCAACTGTGACCTCCCTTTAAAATAACTTTTCATTGTAGTTGAATGTGGAAATAAATCTGGACAAGTTCCTACAAAGATTCTCACATCAAACCAAAACCGAATTATTGCTATATATTGATATGGCCGGTGATTGTTTGTCAATGTCTCGTGTTCAAAAGACTAAAACATTAAGAAGTTAGCTTTTGTATGAAACTATTCCATGGTAATGTACCAAGAATGACGATCTTCATTTAGAACTACGTTTCCGAATAAGAGTAAAAGAACCCTCAGAACTCTTAACAAAAAATTATTCACACTGTCGATATGGACTTGACCCATGTCATGTGTATCATAAGAGAGAATAAAAATGAATCGTAAAAATTTTCGTTTGTTTTTCAATGCATAGACTTTGAGAGATACCACTCATTATGTGAACTCAAATAGAGGTTCAAATCTATGATTATATGAAAATGTTATCATTCATAACAGTTGGTGATGCGTTTTATTTAGGTATTTGCTACATAGTTCACTTTTAATTCGTTTGTTTTGAGCGTTGATCAGTTTTTGCGTAAAGTATGATAAGAAAAATAATAATGATTACTTACTTAGCACGGACGACACAACAGAACAGATAAGCAGAGTGAAACGAATAATATACATGTCATACGATTGATTTGGTCTCTGATACAAAGTTAGACGCATACAACAACCTACAATACAGAATAATGGCGAACTGGAAAATTGTCTCCATTTAATAATTCGTCATCGCGTTTATTTTTGGACTGTTAAAAAGCAAGAGAAGTTGACTGAATTTATTTATCATTGTAAGATCTTTTTTGACGGGAACTGGGGGATATTATTTTGCCTTGAAAAAACAAAGTATCACATAAAACTATAATTAATTTATTATGTATTGTTTGCCAATTTTATATATTCTCATAACATCAGGATTCTGCATATTTATGTGTTTTTTATATGTGTGCAATACTAAACGATTCAACGTTTGCAGGGAATCAAAATTAGAAATGACTGTACAGGGAAGCGTGATGAAACGTCATCAAATGATATGGACTGTATTTCCTGCTTTGAATCTGTGAATATTAAACGTTTAAAATTGTTTTGCTGAGTACGTAGAATCAGCCTTGGACCACGCCTCAGCAGCGAGTTTTATCTGTTGGTCGCGCTTGGCAAAACATAAACGCCGATGCCTGAAATTTTGAAATTCACAAATTTGAATCCCTAATTGCATGTTTGAGTGAAAATCACGCTTGAGAATGCCCACTATCTCGGTGCGAACCATTCTTTGAAGGCGCTGTTGTTGTTAGAACAAGTTCAATTTAATTTCCTATGCCTTTCGTTTGCTATGAGATTGACACCGAACCGGTCAATAGAAATGCATCGACCACAGTTCCCACAATTCGTGGATGCGCTCAGGTTTAAACATTTTAATTTGAACCGAATTCAACACGATTCCAAAGAAACTATTTTTTCCAGATTTGCTGATTTGTATTAAAAATTAACTGAGCAATGGGGCTCGGGGCACAACTTGAAACAACTAAATAGCGAAAACCATATGACGGCAATTTGTTCGGAGATCCACTGAAAAGAGATAACTAGCAACCATTAATATTACGAAAAGCTCCATACGATTTGAAACCAGCAATTGTGCGCCCTGTTAGCCCAAAGAGCAAAAGCCTTGATAATACGCTTCGACCAACTCATTTCTGATCGTCATCCGCGCGTGTTCAAATGTCGTGAGGCATGGCTATATGCGAAAAGAGTTCTGGACACTTCGACGGCGCAAGGTGAACACCCCACAAGTTTACCCAGCAGAATATTATACTTCGAATATACGTAACATGTACAATCCCATGAAGTAGCATTGATTGAAAATGAATACACCAAGAAGAATGTTCTATCTACTTACAAATATATATATTTTTAACCTTCCTTGTGGCTTGGCTTTTTACTTCTCGTCCATCAATTTCGGACTACTTTTTTTCATTGTTTTTATTTGCATTATCTGTATCTGACTAGTCTAATGCAAATGATTATTGCAAAATATTAAACCGAAAAGAATAGAATGAACGAAGTGTATTCAAATGATTACTTCAACCGGAAAATGAATAAATATCTTCATGCCGCTGCCAGCTTCACAAATTTTAAATAAAGCCAAGAGTGACTATATCAACTTTGTTTGCCTATATTTTCATACTAATCTCATCTACCTTATCCCAATACCAAGAAAAGACGCTTTTCTTTTTTTTTAATATTAGAGATCGCGCCTACTTGGAGAGAGTCATAAGTCTCATGCCTGGTGAAATGAATTTTCATTAAGAATAGTTGAAGAGTTCCCAGTCAGAAATATTTTAATCAAAAATTCTTGATGAGTTACGTGACAATGACGGAGGCGTGCAATAACATATTATACAGAGTCTTATAGTGATTGATGGTGTAGTTCTATGTAACAAAAGGGCCGAAAAGTTTTTGCGCGTCGTCGGTACGATCGATTCTTTGGCAATAATTAATTCTGGAATGCGACTTTTTCCGGACGATTTTTTTTTTATCGGGCGACTTTTTCCGGGGGCATTTTTCCGATCGTCTTTTTCCCTACGCCCGTCTGAAACGTAGTAAAATAGTATACGTTTATACTCGCCCAAAATTCGCACAAACCTATAAGCACCCCACTGTATCATATTCAAATATTTTCAATTAAACTGATGCGATTTTTTGCCAAGTATAATTCGAAGATGGGCCACTCTTAAACGACGCGATTCATATAGGATTTTTGCTTCACAAGAGCAAGTGTTGTGTTATGTAAATATGAAGAAATATAAACGAGTCATTCTCAAATTAATCTGCTGTCAATCAATCAACCGGAAAAGGAATAAATATCTTCATACCGCTGCCTGCTTAACAAATTTAAATAAAGTAAAAAGTGATTAGGTGAACTTTTATCCATGTATTTTCATACTAATTGTCTGGGTCTACTTTATCCCGAAACAATAATAAAAAAAAACTTCAATTTATTAAACATTGATGGATTGCGCCGTAGGAGAGCGAAGCATAGGTGACTCATACCTGATAAAGTCAATTTTAATTAGGAATGTTAGACGAGTTATCTTCGTTATTTAATAATAAATTTTTCACTCATGTGGGGAGGGGTATCATATTTGTATGCCTAAAACTTCTCATTAAAACTATCCAATCAAAAGTCTTTCGTGCAAGTAAGTTTTGTTAAGTATGAGTCACTGATGGATCGCGCTGCCAAAGGTAAGGCGAGGTAATAATTGCTTTGGTTGGATGGGCAATGTTACAATGATGATTCATGCCTCTGGAAACTACCAGCATACGTTATTGATTTATAACATTTTGTCCTCTACGCTGTTTTTATATCATTTTATAATCGAAAAAAAGAAAATTATTCCACGTGGTTCCAGCTATCTACAGCTTCTTTGTTTCCTTTTGATTTATTTTGGAAATTTGGTTGATGGTGAAAATGGTTAATGGATATCCTATTTCTATATCAAACTATGGCTTCAAGCATAACAGACAAAATGTTTACTAGAAAATCCCTTCATTGCCAGGTATAAAAATAACGTTAAAATTCATGATCATCCCCCGCTCTACTGCTAGAGTTTTCTTTTGTTTGTTCATACTTATTATGGACTGCATAATAATAATAATATAAAAGTTACAGGGCCTACGCTTGTACCAGCGTGGTGTTTACACGATTCCATCAAAGAATGCACAACGTGGAAAGCGTTGAATTGTAGCGTAGAGGAGACAAACAGTCGATGGAAAATTGACATCGGCATTCAATCATAAATTATTCTACGTAGGCTACTCTTTTTATATGTGAAATAAAACGTGGGCTTAACAATCTAGTCCTAAGTCTGCGTATATCAGACCTCAGGCACATATCATTGTATTGATTCCCTGATAAACCATTCTAAGGAAAATATAAAACGGGGCCAAGATGCATATGCTGGCGACGCAACTAGAGGGCGAATTTTCGCCCGCATTCGGCGTGTAATAACATTTTATATAAAATTCATAATGTTTGTCCCCAAAGGGCTTATTGTTTTTGTAGCTAGAGGCCGAAATAGTTTAGCGCGTCGTCGGTATGCAAGTTTGGATTCAAAAAAAAATAATGTTATTTTTTTATGTCCTCGCTCGATGGGCCGATCTTCAACCGCAAGATCAATTTAGAATACTTGCTTGACACGAGCAAGTGCTGTGTTATGTAAATTTGAAGGAATATTGTAATATAAACGAGTCACTCCCAAATTAACTTGCTTTCCAGACTGAAAAAAGGTCGGGTGGAGAGAACGGGGATGGAATTGGGAGTTCAAATAGAGAGATGTGGATCGCGCATAAAATCAGACGAAGGGTTGTGAAGATCAACGTGAGTTGATCATGCAGTGAGTCATGCTTAACAAAGAGTTTTTAAACAAATTTTTTTGATCTTAATAATAAATATTTGTCGCTATATAATGTTGATTTTTTACACCCAATATCCATATGAGTCAATTTCAATCAAAAATCAAAAACAATCGCTTATTATTCACATTCCACACAGAATATTCTCCGGTCCATAGTTTTGTTAATCAGGTATTGGTAATTACAGACTTATTTCACAAAGATATTTTGAGGTATAAAGACATGCAATATCATTCAATGCATATCCATAACGAGAACTCATTATAGCACAATCTTCATTGCCGGCGTTGTTCGGTTCGTTATTGTACCAAGGTGTATTACCAGCTTCAGCAACGACACCATCCGACCATATAAATCTTCCTTCTGTTTGTATGTCGTCCAAACCAATCCAAGTATTTGACTTGGCCAAGGATATCAGTTCACTACAAAGCAACAAAGTTTAGAGAAAAATAAGGGAGGAAAAGATGGCTGTTGAAGGTTTATTTTTCCCATACATTGAATAAGTCTCTTTTTGAAGACATTGTATATCTCTTACTCTCATAGTAAGCAATGTTATATTCGTCAGATATGAACCAGAAATAAACCACTTCATGGCAGAGCGAGCCATCTGTGGCTTAAACTTCACAAAATCGGGATGTGTAAATCGGTATGGGGTATTTTTTACTGGAAATGGTAATTTCATACAATTTTACGAACTTTTTAAAAATTAAGTTTCATAGTTTTTTAATTGAATCTATTTTGGTTTCTAAAGAATCCTCATTGTCGAATGCATATTTGAAACATCAAACCTGAAAACTACTTGATCCCTTATCCCAACAGCTGCCAAATTTGCTCCGTATCTCAGGCAGTTTGATTTCGCTGTTTCATAATTGACTTCCTCGTTGAATACTTTGTAATAATAGCCATTGCTTGCTTTGTACCAAGTGTCCATGATCGCATTTTTCTCTTTTAGATTTTTAAATTATGAAAGAAAGAATGAATGAATTAGAATCGAGATGATGATATTGTCAATGTTGTCTATTTAATAAAGTTAAGAAAATAGAAATAATGATATTTAATTTGAATATTTAAATTAAATTCCAGAATTTCGAGATTTGAGGACTTCACAAATGATGCAAAAAAGTACAGTTCCTTTTTTATATGGATTAGTTTATTATTTTGAAAAGAATTCACTAAAGTATTCGAATGTCTGTATGAGACAAAACGTACCTAATATAGGATAGACTTACCCACAAATATTTACTGGAATGTTTCGTTTCAACATTCCCTATTTGTTGGGTTTATTTTATATTTTTACAATTATTTCTTTCACGCGTTGTTATATTTTTAATGATATTGAAATTCTCTCCCTTAAAAACGAAATATTGGTCACTGACAAAAAACAACTGCGAGATGTAGAACGGACAACTGCACTCTAAGTGGTTCCCTAAGAGTTGTATCCGCTGTAGGCCGTGGTAAAACCATCTGTTACTTTCTTCATTTCTCCTGGTCGCCTCTTACGACACGATACTCTAGGAATATTTGAAACCCCGTACCCACGGGATTTAAAACATGTATACATTTTATAGGTAACCTACACTAAAAGGATATCAGAAAAGTAGTCGCGAAGGTGTAAAAACATGAAAAAAGCACGCGCTCCCACTAGCCTTAGGCCTAATAGTAATTGGTCTCACACACTTGCACACGGACGATATGAGAAGACGGTTATAGATGAAATGAGAAATAGTGGAGGAAATTGAGAAAAAAGAGAGAAAAAGTTTAAAGGGAGTGGGCGACAAAGAGAAAATAGAGAGACAGATACGAGGAAGAGAAGGAAAGGGAAAGGAAAAATAAAAATTAACAGAAACATACCTCGTTGCTTCTCTTTCATTGCAAGGCTCTCTCTTATTAATCTGGTCATTTCTGTGAAATAATAATAAAAGATAAATTATAAAAAGTTGCAAGGGAAATGGATCTTTTATCGATAATTGTTACATCGAAATACATCATGTAAATATCTTTTAATGAAAGATATTTTGTAAATATCTTTTAATGAAAGATATTTTGAATTCTCAGTATGGGAAAAGTTTACATACTCTGAAGTAATGAAACATTATTCTCACCAGATGCATCGTTTTTCTGAAAATAAAAAAAATTACAGGATATTGTTAACAAACAAGCAACGTATGACCTATCCATCAATGACCATCCAGATTCGGAAATGGCCATCAAATGACCACCAGAAAATAAAGAAATGATATCTCGATTTATCAGTGTAAAGTCAACGAGATCCACGCATAAGTTCGAAAAATATTTTGTCCATAAATTCGGGGTTTTGAATCTTTCTAACGTATTTCTTTTATATTGCAAGAGGCGACTGAAAGAAATCAATTATAGGGGGTGGCTTTACCGTGGCCCAGGACATATACCTCGCACAACAATTAAATATATGTTTATTCTGCTCTGAGATTGAATTTTGTGTATCACCACGAATGGTTCCCGCTTAAAGTGCAGTTGTTGACGTTACGAAGCAATTAAGTGCCCTTTGGTTGTTTTAGTTTGAGCGCTTCTTCCGGCCTTGCTTAATACGAACTTGAGTAACTGTAACAGGTGTAATTAGGCAATGAAAGTATTTCTGTGTTAAATTAAATATGCCTCACCTCACAATTTCCAACTTGAACAAATTTGCCTTTGAATATTTTGGTGACACAGGCTCCATCTATCGAATATAAAAAATAAAATATGGCTGATAATTTATCATATTTTCACAGCCTATTTTCAACTTATATCAAAAATTCCAGATTTAATTCCCGTTCACTCTGATTTGTAAATACAGATCTACATTCGGATGCAAGGTGTAATAACCTGTGTATAAGCTCTACAAAAATGAAAAGTTTAATGTCTTCTGGCAACTGTCCTTCAATTGACTGAACTCTTATCGAAAAAACGTTACATGTTTGATTATGATGTATTACTAATGGATTACAACATAGTTACAAGTCTAGCTGAAGAAGTCACACTAGAGGTTACGTGACCTTCCCTGGCGAGAATATTCTACATAAATGTATGATAAATCGTTAAGAAAGATAAACAAAATATTTGCATTATGATGTCATATTTTTGCTCCTCAAAGGTTTCATTTTTCCCCTGCATTCTAGTTCATAAATACGTCACTGCTTTTAATTATAAAATATTGAACCACTCAAACGCTTTACCCAGTATCATTAATATTCAAATAACTCTTCTCACCTGGAAGTTTCTCTCCCAATGAACTCCGGATAAGACACAGAAAGAAGAACAATGTTTTGGAATCCATATTCTGTCTTTCTACAATACGGCGAAATTATTTAACTAGTATTAAGGTAGATTTACAAGCTGTTAAATGTTAATATAAGAAATTATCATGCGCATCTGCGTAGGCCTGGACTCCCCTCGACGATCACCTAGAATGACCTTTCAAGTGTTTTAAAACGTAGAAAAACCCAGAAGTTATTACCCGGATTTGACCATTTTAGTCCCTAATCTCCCAATTCCTAACATTTTCTTCTGCCTCTATTTTCTGAGTGGATACAGTAAAACGCAATTTTGGGGGTTTTTGTGTTGTGTTTTTTAAATTTGAAAATTGTGAAATCCATCAGATGCATTTTTCCACATAGGTGCACTTTTCCTACCATTTATTTTCATACTCTTAGTTTCGGTCTGCTTTATCCCAATAAAAAAAAATAAAAAAAACTTAAATTTCTTAAACACTGATAGATCGCGCCGTAGAGGAATTTTAATTAGGAATATCCAACGAGGTATCTTTGTTATTTAATATTAACTTTTCTGCACATACAGGCGTATGCAAAAATCTGAGAATGAGGGAAGAGGTATTATATTTGGGTTCCAAAGTAAGAATTCTCAACAACATTCGCGGCAATGTTTGTGACTTCTTAAAATTATCCAGTAAAAAGTCATTCGTGCAGGCAGGTTTTGGTAGGTATGAGTCACTGAAGGATCGCGCTGCCAAATCGATCAAGCTGGACAAAACCAAATTCATTTTATGTCCGACATGTTAGATCAGACAATAAGAATGCTGAAGATCCATCATATAGTCCCCAGGCACATGCTAGTCAACGAGCAACTCCATGTTGGTACAGGTTTCCTAAGCAATTTGAGAAGAAAAAGAACGAAAGAAATATACTAGAATACGTCTCGGAAACAAGGCATTGTAATCTACCATGAGTAATGGTAATGATGTCGCAGTCTCAGATCTTGAGTCATCAATAAAATCAAAATAGAAAATAACCTATTCCAAAAATAATTGCGCACCGAAAGCGCCAGAAATTTTATTTTTTTTCCGAAAAAGCGCTATTTTGGGATAAAAAGACTTATAAAAAAATATTTTTTACGCCGTAGGAGCGCGACAATTTTACCTCTTATGACATAAAAGAAATATGCAAAATTCCTCAATAAAAATTTCCGACCACTATTTTTATTAGTTATGTATTTGCATTACCTGTATCTGTCAAGACTAATGCAAAGGTTCATTGCAAAATAATTAACCGAGAACAATGAACACATAGAAATGTATTCAAATGATTACTTTCAAACGATCCTATTTTTGTCAAGTACGGGTCGAATATGGGCCGCTCTTGAACGTCACAATACTCCCTGGATTCTTACTTGACAAGTCTCAAGTTATGCAAATATTCGGGAAAATATTGAGAATTATAAACGAGTCATCCACAAACTAACCCGCTGTCAGTCAATCAAAAGGAAAATGTATAAACTGAATAGATATCTTTATACTGCTGTCTGCTTTACAAAATTTAAATAAAGTTGAGAGTGATTAAGTGAATTTTTTACATATATTTTCATACTCTTGGTCTGGGTCTGTTTTATCCCAATAACTACCAAAAAACATTTTTAAATGAAAATGATGACATTGATGTATCGCGCCTTCGGAGATAAAACTATTATTAACTCAGGCCATAAAAAGGGAATTTGAATTAAGAATATTTGCCGAGTCCCAGTCAGAAATAATTTAATTAAACATTCTAAAAAAATATTAGTCACTGATGAATGATGCCGCATAGACACGGCCCATATATGGTTCATGCTTGACAAAATGAAACATCCTGGGCGACAATACGGAAAGTATTTGCCCGCTGGTAACATCCGTCTACGTATTTGTGCGACTGTCAAGAAAAATATTTCGTATTTTGGGAAGTTTGTAAAGGATTGTCCGATAGGCGCGTGCTCGAGTGCGTTGCAAGACGCATTTTATCGATGTTGCCAACAGATGCCCTATTTAGGAAGCGGCTCCGCCTGGTAAACCGCTTGATAAAGTTCCTAGTACAATAATTTAGTCGTACGTATATTTCAAGATATATTTTCAAGACATTTTGCGCATATTTCGACATACTCTGACAACTTAACTGAGGATGAGAGCGATAGTATAAAACATCAAAATTTCAGTGATAAATTATTCTTGATTTTTTCCCAGACTTCATTGCATTATTGGTAAGTTGCCCCGTCTATGAAAACTGCAGATCAAAGACGATCACTGCAGAATTTTAGAACAATGCGATGCGCGGGGAATATTTTCCATGTACTGCATGTAATGATGTTTTACTTTGTCTTTCGTCGATGATTTAAAAAAATATGATTGCACGGATATGATGCAATAAATGACGTCAAACTCACGTCGCTGGTCAAATGAGGTGGGATCGAATGTCGTTTTGTGCATTGTGCGTGAATAAATGCGTCAACAGAAGGAGAGAAACGGATCGTTTTCACGCACGTTCTGGTAAGTTAAGGCGTGAACGACGTTCGCCGATACGAGATGTTTCCATGATACCAAATTCGTATCTCATAACCTGTTGATCAAACTTACGAGGCGGATTTTTCCTAGTTGAAACATATGTTCCATAATGTCGCCCCTGGTCTATTCAAGGATTTTATCAGGGTTTATTTTTATACGAAAGATTCCAATTTAAGAAAATTTGAGTCAATAGTAGACAACACGGACACCATCCTTAAACTAATGTATTCAGTCGTTTCCTCCCCAAAGTTTGATGCAATACTTTTGTTGATCTTCAATTTTTTTCGGATTTAAGTTTTAAAAATAATTCTTTAGGCATCTCCAGTATTAAATGCTAAATTTGCATTGCACATTGGTGGAGGCAAAAATTTTAAAATTGTGAATGGGTGTCAGATTCTTATATCAAATTATGACGTCAAAACGCGCATAACAAACAAAATGTTTACTAGAAACTTCCTTCCTTGTTGGGAATAAAAACTGTTCAAAGAAAAAATATCAAAAGAATCATTACTACTGTTAACACACTGTTACAAATATACAGTATACTTACCGAACATTTGCAGTTGGCTTCATTTGCTACGGTTTACCATTCAAAGTGCGGATGCGGTTTAATAGTAGAACTCAACAACTTAAATAACTTTTAATCTAATCTTTCGACCTTGCTTCCGGCCTATCTTAGCGTAAATTTCAACAAAATAAAAAACATTAGATGATAAAAAAGGTCTCCCCCTTCGATTACTCATTTTGAAGTATTTCAATAATAAACATTTCATCTCAAAACCTTACAAGTTTACCCGGCAGAAAATTATACTTCGAATATACGTAACATGTACAATCCCATGAAGTAGCATTGAAAAAAAAATGAATAGACCAAGAAGAATGTTCTATCTACTTACAAATATATATATTTTTAACCTTCCTTGTGGCTTGGCTTTTTACTACTCGTCTATCAATTTCTGGTCACTTTTTTATTTATTTTTTTATTATTTTTTTTAAATTCTTATTTGCATTATCTGTATCTGGCTAGGCTAATGCAAATGATTATTGTAGAATATTAAACCAGGAACAATAGAATGGAAGGAGTGTATTCAAATGATTACTTCAACCGGAAAATGAATAAATATCTTCATGCCGCTGCCTGGTTCACAAATTTTAAATAATGCCAAGAGTGACTATACCAACTTTGTTTGCATATATTTTCATACTAATTATCCACCTTACCCCAATAACACGAAAAATCTTTTTTCTTGATATATTTTTAAATATGAAGGATCGCACCTACTGTGAGCGAGTAGTTATAAGTCTCATGCCTGGTGAAATGAATTGGGTGTCCGATTTCTATATCAAACTTTTAGATATCAAATAGATTATCACCATTTTTATGCATTTGTTGCATTATTAGAACTTAAAATTATTGAAGTAGACTTCCATATTTTTTTAACTTTAATCCGGAAAACCATTTTAAGGAAAATATAAAACGGGGTCTAGACGCATATGGCGGCGCAAGGGCGGATTATCGCGCGCATTCGACGTGCAATAACATATTATATTGAGTCTTATAGTGTTTGATGGTGTAGTTCTATGTAACAAAAGGCCGAGAAGTTTTTGCGCGCCGTCGATACGATCGATCCTTTGGCAATAAAGAATCAATTCTAGAAGGCGACTTTTCCGGGTGATTTTCACCGGGCGTTTTTTTCCTGGCGACTTTTTCCGGGGGCATTTTTCCGAGCTACTTTTTTTCCTACGCCCATCTAAAATGTAGTGAAATAGTATACGTTTATACTCGCCTAATATTCACACAAACCCCTAACCACCCCTATTAATTAAGCACTATGCGAGGACACAAGGCCAAAAACGCACAGACGCAAAAGAAAAAGACAAATTAAATATTGAGTAAATAATATTCAGATATTGAGTGAGAAATGCTGTGTTAATTTCACTGATAGATTGTGCGTCAGGACACGATTCGATTCTGACTTGCTTGAGAAATAAAAAAATTTTGCGTTTCTAAATCGCAGTCGAAAAATGTATTGTCGGTTTGACCTTTAATTCTTTTCAAGCAACGAAAGTCTTAAACCTTTTTCCGATCAAGTTTATGAATCTACCTAGCACAGAGCGACAAATAATGGGATTAAAAGTTTGGACTATCCCACGTGTGAAATATAATGGATGGGATAGATAAATAAAAAAATCTGTTTTGTGTTTGGCATAGACTTCTATCATTCGTGTACGGAAAACAATTCAAATATATTTTTAATGCAGCTTAAATTTTCACTTAAACTGCACCACGCTTTAGTGCGATTTTTGTATTTATATTTTTTATGCAGTAGAATTGCATGCAGTACGTGGAAAATATTCCCTGCGCATCGCATTGTTCTAAAATTCTGCAGTGATCGTCTTTGATCTGCAGTTTTCATAGACGGGGCAACTTATCAATAGTCCAATGATTCCGGGGGAAAAAATCAAGAATGATTTATTACTGAAATTTTGATGTTTTTATACTGTCGCTCTCACCCTCAGTTAAGTTGTCAGAGTATGTTGATATATGCTCAAATGAGGTGAAAATAAAACTTTTACTATACTTAAGAATATGTTATTGGAATCGTAACTTTTCCGAAGTGGTTTACTAGGCGGAGCCGCTTCCACAATGGGTAGCTGTTGGCAACATCGACATAAAATGGCACTCGAGCACGCGCCTAGTAGACAATCCTTCACAAACTTTTCATAATACGAATTATTTTTCTTAATAGTCGCACAGCTAGTAGACGGCCCTTACCAGCTGGCAAATATTTTCTACAATACGGCGAGATTATTTAACTAGTATTAAGGTAGATTTACAAGCTGTTAAATGTTAATATAGGAAGTTATTATGCGCATCTGCGTAGGCCTGGACTCCCCTCGACGATCGAAAATCACCTAGAATGACCTTTCAAGTGTTTTAAAACGTAGAAAAACCAAGTAGTTATTACCCGGATTTGACCATTTTAGTCCCTAATCTCCCAATTTCTAAAATTCTCTTCTGCCTCTATTTTCTGAGTGAATACAGTTAAAAAGCAATTTTGGGGGTTTTTTGTGTTGTGGTTTTTAAATTTGTAAATTGTAAAATCCATTGGGAGATGCAAAAATTTTAAAATTGTGAATGGGTGTCAGATTCTTATATCAAATTATGACGTCAAAACGTGCATAACAAACAAAATGTTTACTAGAAATTCCTTCCTTGTTGGGAATAAAAACTGTTCAAAGAAAAAATATCAAAAGAATCATTACTACTGTGAACACACTGTTACAAATATACAGTATACTTACCGAACATTTGCAGTTGGCTTCATTTGCTACGGTTTACCATTCAAAGTGCGGATGCGGTTTAATAGTAAAACTCAAGAACTTAGTTAACTTTAAAGCTAATCTTTCGACCTTGCTTCCGGCCTATCTCAGCGTGAATAAAATATATTAGATGACAAAAAAGGTCTCCCCCTCGATTACTCATTTTGAAGTATTTAAAAAAATAAACATTCCATCTTAAAACCTTACAAGTTTACCCGGCAGAAAATTATACTTCGAATATACGTAACATGTACAATCACATGAAGTAGCATTGATTGAAAATGAATAGACCAAGAAGAATATTCTATCTACTTACAAATATATATATTTTTAACCTTCCTTGTGGCTTGGCTTTTTACTTCTCGTCTATCAATTTTCGACCACTTTTTGATTTATTTTTCATTCTTTTCTTTAATTCTTTGATTTTCATTGTCTGTATCTGGCTAGTCTAATGCAAATGATTATTGCAAAATATTAAACCGAGACAATAAAATGAACGGAGTGTATTCAAATGATTACTTCAACCGGAAAATGAATAAATATCTTCATGCCGCTGCCTGGTTCACAAATTAGCCAAGAGTGACTATATCAACTTTGTTTGCATATATTTTCATACTAATCTTATCCACCTTATCCCAATAACACGAAAAATCTTTTTTCACTTGATATGTTTTTAAATAGGAATGATCGCGCCTACTGTGGGCGAGTCCCAAGTCCTTGTGCCTGGTGAAATGAATTTTCATTAGGAATAAATTATTTCGAATAAATTATTCTCTAATTCGATTCCATGTTGGAAATTGACAAGAAATTGTTTAAGCATTCCCAGTGAAAAGTTGAATTCGCATTGTACATCGTTGGATGCAAAACTATGAAAATGGTGAATAGGAGGAATCCGATTTCTATATCACATTTTATTATTAGATATCAAATAGATTATCACCATTTTTATGCATTTGTTGCATGATAAGAAATCAAAATTATTGAAGTAGACTTTTACATTTTTTTAGCTTTAATTCGGAAAACCATTTTAAGGAAAATATAAAACGGGGTCTAGACGCATATGGCGCCGCAAGGGCGGATTATCGCGCGCTTTCGACGTGCAATAACATATTATATTGAGTCTTATAGTGTTTGATGGTGTAGTTCTATGTAACAAAAGGCCGAGAAGTTTTTGCGCGCCTTCGATACGATCCATCCTTTGGCAATAAAGAATCAATTCTAGAAGGCGACTTTTCCGGGTGATTTTTCACCGGGCGTTTTTTTCCTGGCGACTTTTTCCGGGGGCATTTTTCCGAGCTACTTTTTTTCCTACGCCCATCTAAAATGTAGTGAAATAGTATACGTTTATACTCGCCTAATATTCACACAAACCCATAACCACCCCTATTAATTAAGCACTATGCGAGGACACAAGGCCAAAAACGCACAGACGCAAAAGAAAACGAGAGTTTCTTATGACATTCGATACTTGCAGTCACGTGACCCACACACCACGAGTATTGGTATTACACTGTTAAAAAATACAGTATAATTGCCGAACATTTGCAGTTAGCTTCAATTACTATAATTCAAGATTTTAAGAAAGATTGCGGTTTAATAGTAGAACTTTGCAAGATAATTGACTTTAAATCTAATTCTTTCGACCTTGCTTCCGGCTTATCTTGGGGTAAATTTCAACGGAATAAAAAATATCAGATAAAAAAGATACCGTCCTCTCGATTACTCACTTTGAAGTATTTCAAAAAATACACTTTTCACCTCAAAACTTCGGAAGTGTTTTCGGCGGAAAATTGTGCTCCGAATATACATAACATGTATAAAACCACGATGTAACATTGATTGAAAATGAATACACCAAAGAGAATGTTCTATCTACTTATGAATGTACATATTTTAAACCTACCATACATTAGTATTACCTGTATGTGCCTAATCCATTGAAAATAATTATCGCAGAAAAATAAACCGAGAACAATAGAATGAAAGGAAATGTATCATATTCAAATATTTCCGATTTAACTGATGCGATTTTTTGCCAAGTATAATTCGAAGATGGGCCACTCTTAAACGACGCGATCCATATAGGATTTTTGCTTGACAAGAGCAAGTGTTGTGTTATGTAAATATGAAGGAAAAAACTAAGAAATATAAACGAGTCATTCTCAAATTAATCTGCTGTCAATCAATCAACCGGAAAATGAATAAATATCTTCATACCGCTGCCTGCGTAACAAATTTAAATAAAGTTAAAAGAGATCAGGTGAACTTTTATCCATATATTTTCATACTATTTGTCTGGGTCTACTTTATCCGAATAACAAACAAAAAACCTCAATTGGTTAAACATTGATGGATCGCGCCGTAGGAGAGCGAAGCATAGGTGACTCATACCTGATAAAGTCAATTTTAATTAGGAATATTAGACAAGTTATCTCCGTTATTTAATAATAAATTTGTTGCTCATGCGGGGAGGGGTATCATATTTGTGTGCCTAAAACTTCTCATTAAAACTTAATCCAGTCAAAAGTCATCTGTGCAAGCAAGTTTTGTTAAGTATGAGTCACTGATGGATCGCGCTGCCAAAGGTAAGGTTGATGGCTTATAATGATGATTTGTGCCTCTGGAAACTACCAGCATACGTTATTGAATCATAACATTTTGTCCTCTACGCTGTTTTTATATCATTTTACAATCGAAAAGGGGCAAATTATTCGATGTGGTTCCAGCTATCTACAGCTCCATTGTTTTCTTTTGGTTTATTTAGGAAATTTGGTTGATATCGACTGAATACGAATATACTGCCTAATATTTCTTCCCCGAAAAATAAAATGAAAGCAAAAGCAATATTATAACTGAAACAAGTTTATTTACGCTACTTATACATACTGAGGGCCTAATCAGAACAAATTAGATATAGAAAGTAATATTTTTTTATTAAAATTAACTCAAAGCAAGGCTGGAATGAAAACTATGAGTCACTGAAAGATGATGCCGCATAGGCATGGCCCATATATGGTTCATGCTTGACAAAATGATATATCTGGGGGGAGGGGCAATATGGAAAGTATTTGCCAGCTAGTAAGGCCGTCTACTAGCTGTGCGACTATTAAGAAAAATAATTCGTATTATGAAAAGACTGTGAAGGATTGTCTACTAGGCGCGTGCTCGAGTGCCATGATAGACGCATTTTATATCGATGTTGCCAACAACTACCCATTGTGGAAGCGGCTCCGCCTAGTAAACCACTTCGGAAAAGTTATGATTACAATAATTCACTCTTAAGTATAGTAAAAGTTTTATTTTCACCTCATTTGCGCATATTTCGACATACTCTGACAACTTAACTGAGGATGAGAGCGACAGTATAAAACATCAAAATTCCAGCGACAAATCATTCTTTTTTCCCCGAATTCATTGCATTATTGATAATTTGCCCCGTCTGTAAAAACTGCAGATCAAAGACGAGCGATGCAGAAATTTAGAACAATGCGATGCGCAGGGAATATTTTCCACGTAGTAACTGCATGTAATACTGCTACCATATTAAAAATACTTAGATACAAAAATCGCACTAGGGCGTGGTGCAGTTTAAGTGAAAATTTAAGCTGCATTAAAAATATATTTGAATTGTTTTCCGTACACGAATGATAGAAATCTATGCCTGACACAAAACAGATTTTTTTATTTATCCATCCCATCCATTATATTTTACACGTGGGGTAGTCCAAACTCTTGATCCCGTTATTTTTCGTTCTGTGCTAGATAGATTCATAAACTTGATCGTAAAAAGGTTTAAGACTTTCGTTGCTTGAAAGGAATTGAAGGTCAAACCGACAATACATTTTCGGCTGCGATTTAGAAACGTAGAAATTTTTCATTTATCAAGCAAGTCAGAATCGATTCGTGACCTGACGCGCAATCTATCAGTGAACTTAACACAATATTTCTCACTCAATATCTGAATATGTATTTACTCAAGATTTAATTTGTCTTTCGTCGATGATTTGAAAAAATAGGATTGTACGGATATAATGTAATAAGTGACGTCAACCTCACGTCGCTGGTCAAATGAGGTGAGATCGAATGTCGTCCTGTGCATTGTGCGTGAATAAATGCGTCAATAAAAAGGAGAGAATTGCGTCGTTTTCACGCACGTTCTGGTAAGTTAGGGCGTGAATGACGTTCGCCCATACGAGGTGTTTCCACGATACCAAAGTCGTATCTCAAAAACTATCGATCAAACTTACGAGACGGATTTTTCCTAGTAGAAACATATGTTCCATAATGTCGCCCCTGATCTATTCAAGGATTTTATCAGGGTTTATTTTTATACGAAAGATTCAAATTTAAGAAAATTTGAGTCAATAGTGGACAACACGGACACCATCCTTAATCTAATGTATTCAGTCGTTTTCTTCCCAAAGTTTGATGCAATACTTTTGTTGATATTCAATATTTTTCGGATTTAAGTTTTAAAAATAATTGTTCAGGCAACTCCAGTATTAAATGCTAAATTTGCATTGCACATTGGTGGACGCAAAAATTTTAAAATTGTGAATGGGTGTCAGATTCTTATATCAAATTATGACGTAAAAACGTGCATAACAGACAAAATGTTTACTAGAAACTTCCTTCTTTGTTGGGAATAAAAACTGTTCAACGAAAAAATATCAAAAGAATCATCACTACTGTTAACACACACTGTTACAAAAATACAGTATACTTACCGAACATTTGCAGTTGGCTTCATTTGCTACGATTTACCATTCAAAGTGCGGATGCGGTTTAATAGTGGAACTCAACAACTTAATTAAATTTTAATCTAATCTTTCGACCTTGCTTCCGGCCTATCTTAGCGTAAATTTCAACGAAATAAAAAACATTAGATGATAAAAAAGGTCTCTCCCTCGATTACTCATTTTGAAGTATTTCAATAATAAACATATCATCTCAAAACCTTACAAGTTTACCCGGCAGAAAATTATACTCCGAATATACGTAACATGTACAATCCCATGAAATAGCATTGAAAAAAAATGAATAGACCAAGAAGAATGTTCTATCTACTTACAAATATATATATTTTTAACCTTCCTTGTGGCTTGGCTTTTTACTACTCGTCTATCAATTTCTGGCCACTTTTTTTATTTATTTATTTATTATTTTTTTATTTTTTATTTGTATTATCTGTATCTGGCTAGTCTAATGCAAATGATTATTGTAAAATATTAAACCGAGAACAATAGAATGAAAGGAATGTATTCAAATGATTACTTCAACCGGAAAATGAATAAATATCTTCATGCCGCTGCCTGGCTCACAAATTTTAAATAATGCCAAGATTGACTGTATCAACTTTGGATACATATATTTTCATACTAATCCTATCCACCTTATCCCAATAACACGAAAAATCTTTGTTTTTGATATATTTTTAAATAGGAATGATCGCGCCTACTGTGAGCGAGTCATAAGTCTCATGCCTGGTGAAATGAATTGGGTGTCCGATTTCTATATCAAACTTTATTTTTAAATATAAAATAGATTATCACCATTTTTATGCATTTGTTGCATTATAAGAATTTGTAATTATTGAAGTAGACTTCCATATTTTTTTAACTTTAATCCGGAAAACCATTTTAAGGAAAATATAAAACGGGGTCTAGGCGCATATGGCGGCGCAAGAGCGGATTATCGCACGCATTCGGCGTGCAATAACATATTGTATAGAGGTTATAGTGTTTGATGGTGTAGTTCTATGTAACAAAAGGGCCGAAAAGTTTTTGCGCGTCGTCGGTACGATCGTTCCTTTGGCAATAAAGAGTTAATTCTAGAAGGCGACTTGTTCTAGGCGATTTTTTTTACCAGGCGATTTTTTTCCCGGCGACTTTTTTCCTGGGGACTTTTTCTGGGGTCTTTTTTCCGAGCGACTTTTTTCCTACGCCACTTTGAAATGTAGGGAAATAGTATACGTTTATACCCGCCTAATATTCACACAAACCCATAAGCACCCCCATCAATTAAACAATATGCGAGGACACAAGTCCAAAAATGCACAGACGCAAAGGAAAACGAGAGTTTATTATGACATTCGATATTTTCAGTCACGTGACCCAAGCACCGCGAGTATTGGTATTACACCCAACATTTGCAGTTAGCTTCAACTACTATAATTCAAGATTTTAAGAGCGGTTGCGGTTTAATCGTAGAATTTTGCAAGAAAATGAACTTTAAACCTAATTCTTTCGACCTTGCCTTCAGATTACCTTGGGGTAAATTTCAACGGAATAAAAAATATCAGATGATAAAAAAGATACCGTCCTCTCGATTACTCGCTTTGAAGTATTTCAAAAAATACACCTTTCACCTCAAAACTTCGGAAGTTTTTTCGGCGGAAAATTGTGCTCCGAATACGCATAACATGTATAAAACCACGATGTAGCATTGATTAAAAATAAATACACCAAGAGGAATGTTCTATCTACTTAGGAATATATACTTTTTAAACCTGCTATGCATCAGTATCACTTGTATCTGCCTAATCCATTGAAAATATTTATCGCAGAAAATAAACCGAGAACAATAGAGTGAAAGGAACTGTATCATATTCAAATATTTCCGATTTAACTGATGCGATTTTTTGCCAAGTATAATTCGAAGATGGGCCACTCTTAAACGACGCGATCCATATAGGATTTTTGCTTGACAAGAGCAAGTGTTGTGTTATGTAAATATGAAGGAAAAAACTACGAAATATAAACGAGTCATTCTCAAATTAATCTGCTGTCAATCAATCAACCAGAAAATGAATAAATATCTTCATACCGCTGCCTGCTTAACAAATTTAAATAAAGTTAAAAGAGATCAGATGAACTTTTATCCATGTATTTTCATTCTATTTGTCTGGGTCTACTTTATCCCAATAATAAACAAAAAGCCTCAATTCGTTAAAAATTGATGGATCGCGCCGTAGGAGAGCGAAGCATAGGTGACTCATACCTGATAAAGTCAATTTGAATTAAGAATATTAGACAAATTATCTCCGTTATTTAATAATAAATTTTGTGCTCATGGGGGGAAGGGTATCATATTTGTGTGCCTAAAACTTCTCATTAAAACTATCCAGTCAAAAGTCTTTCGTGCAAGCAAGTTTTGTTAAGTATGAGTCACTGATGGATCGCGCTGCCAGAGGTAAGGTTGATTGCTTATAATGATGATTCATGCCTCTGGAAACTACCAGCATACGTTATTGATTTATAACATTTTCTTTTCTACGGTGTTTTTATATCATTTTACAATCGAAAAGGGGCAAATTATTCGAGGTGTTTTCCGCTATGCACAGCCTCTTTGTTTACTTTTGGTTTGTCTACTAGACGCGTACTCGAGTGCCATGATAGACGCATTTTATGTCGATGTTGCCAACAGCTACCCATTGTGGAAGCGGCTCCGCCTAGTAAACCACTTCGGAAAAGTTACAATTTCAATAATTTACTCTTAAGTATAGTAAAAGTTTTATTTTCACCTCATTTGCGCATATTTCGACATATTCTGACAACTTAACGAGGATGAGAGCGACAGTATAAAACATCAAGATTCCAGCGACAAATCATTCTTTTTTCCCAGGAATCATTGGATTATTGCCCCGATTATTGATTGCCCCTATTAAAACTGTAGATCTAAGACCAGCGATGCAGAATTTTAGAACAATGCGATACGCAGAGAATATATTCCACGTACTGCATGCAAATCTACTACAAAAAACATACATAAATCGCACTAGGAACTTATCGAATATGCTTAGAATATTTTTTCTCAATCCATTGCCAAAGAAAGTGATATGGCGTGGTACAGTTGAAGTGAAAATTTCCATCGCATTAAAAATATATTTCAATTGATTTCGGTACACGAATGATAGAAATCTATGCCAGACACAAAAACGGATTTTTTATTTATCTATCCAATCAACTGTACTGCCATAATATTTTACACGTGGGTCCAAACTTTTGATCCCATTATTTTTCTTTTTGCTCTGAGCTACGTAGCTCCATAAACTTGGTCGTCGAAATGTTTAAGACTTTCGTTGCTTGCAAGAAGTTCAGGGTCAAACCGACAATACATATTTCGGCTGCGTTTTAGAAACGTAGAAATTTTTAGTTTACCAAGCAAGTCAGAATCGGATCGTGTCCTGACGCGCAATCTATCAGTGAGCTTAACACAGCATTTCTCACTCAATATCTGAATATGTATTTACTCAATATTTAATTTGCCTTTAGTCGATGATTTAAAAAAAATATGATTGCACGGGTATAATGTAATAAATGATTGAGGCAAATAAGTCACACTCTTATGGTTATGGTTTGCGCATGTTTGGTAGCATTATTACATATATTAATATTACTACAGAACCGTGAAAATCGAAGCACGTCAACTTCACGTCGCTGATCAAATAAGGTGAAATCGAATGTCGTCTTGTGCATTGTGCGTGAATAAATGGAGAAGGGTTGGTAACCTCATGTCACCAGAGATGCGGATTTGTCACAACTCATGAGTATTTCTATGTCACCACGGATGCGGATTTGTCACAACTCATGAGTATTTCTATGTCACCACGGATGCGGATTTGTCACAACTCATGAGTATTCCTATGTCACCGGGGATGCGATACTATATTTTTCGCCGATACCGATACTTTAAAAAACCCGATACTCATAAATGCCGAAGAACAAATTTCGCATCAGCGGACAATACCGACCGATGCCGACACTAAAATAAGCTGATTTCGTGACGCCGATACTCCAAATTTTTGATACCTACCGATGAAGATTAAATTATCTAATTTGGGTCGATGCCGATACGGGACATAATCAAAATTGCCGTTATGGTCGATCCTGTCGATACTGCTGCTTCAAAATTGCCGGATACTGCCGGAACTCACAATTACTTATACCGCACAACTTTACAGCGAAAAAATGTGCTATATAATAATGGGCCAATAATCTTCGACAAATTTATTCGTACTATGACGTCATTATTGGTTTGAGCAAAATGCGGCAGATTGAGCTACATAAAAATGACAGGTTTTGAATTTTAAGGGCAAGTTTCGCCATATTTCATTTATCATGCTTCATAACACTATTACTATAGTAATATGAAAGATTTGCAAAATTCAATATTAATAAAACAGAATCTAAAATTTTTAGTTTTAATAATTTTATTTTATTTATTAATTTTAGAAAAAATAGGACGTTAGTCAAGTTAGACCAAATTCATAGACTTAGATTTCCTTCCTTCCTTTCCTTAGTTTTCCTTTCCAAAACATCACTGCTAAATCTAACACACTATGCTCAGCAAAATATACTTATTTATTGTTCAAATGAACAAAATTTGTGACAGTGATTTGTAATATTTTCCCTACTTGATAAATGGAATATATATTTTCATATTCGATTATATTTTATATTCGACTCATGATTACAATATTACAATACTCATGCCTATTGCTATTTTACCAGGGGTGCAGATTTGTCATAACTTCATGAATATACCTGGGCAAACGCGGATGTGCAATGGTCACAACTCATGATTATTTCTATGTCACCAAGAATGCTCATATGTCACCATAATATAGAACTGTTGAAGGCATCATAAGTATTCCTATGTCACCGGGGATGCGGATTTGTCACATCTCATGAGTATTCCTATGTCACAACTCATGAGTATTTCTATGTCACCGGGAATGCGGATTTGTCACAATTCATGAGTATTCCTATGTCACCGGGGATGTGGATTTGTCACAACTCATGAGTATTACTATATCCCCGGGGATCCGGATTTGTCACAACTCATGAGTATTTTCATATCCCCGGGGATGCGGATGTGTCACAACTCATGAGTATTCTTATGTCACCGGGGATGCGGATTTGTCACAACTCATGAGTATTCTTATGTCCCCGGGGATGCGGATGTGTCACAACTCATGAGTATTCTTATGTCACCGGGGATGCGGATTTGTCACAACTCATGAGTATTTCCATATCCCCGGGGATGCGGATGTGTCACAACCCATGAGTATTCTTATGTCACCGGGGATGCGGATTTGTCACAACTCATGAGTATTTTTATGTCACCGGGGATGCGGATTTGTCACAACGCATGAGTATTTTTAGGTCCCCGGGGATGCGGATTTGTCACAACTCATGAGTATTTCCATGTCACCGGGGATGCGGATGTGTCACAACTCATGAGTATTCCTATGTCACCGGGGATGCGGATTTGTCACAACTCATGAGTATTTTTATGTCACCGGGGATGCGGATTTGTCACAACTTATGAGTATTTTTATGTCCCCGGGGATACGGATTTGTCACAACTCATGAGTATTTCCATATCCCCGGGGATGCGAATGTGTCACAACTCATGAGTATTCTTATGTCACCGGGGATGCGGATTTGTCACAACTCATGAGTATTTTTATGTCACCGGGGATGAGGATTTGTCACAACGCATGAGTATTTTTATGTCACCGGGGATGCGGATTTGTCACAACTCATGAGTATTTCCATATCCCCGGGGATGCGGATGTGTCACAACTCATGAGTATTCTTATGTCACCGGGGATGCGGATGTGTCACAACTCATGAGTATTCTTATGTCACGGGGGATGCGGATTTGTCACAACTCATGAGTATTCCTATGTCACCGGGGATGCGGATTTGTCACAACTCATGAGTATTCTTATGTCCCCGGGGATGCGGATGTGTCACAACTTATGAGTATTTCCATATCCCCGGGGATGCGGATGTGTCACAACTCATGAGTATTCTTATGTCACCGGGGATGCGGATTTGTCACAACTCATGAGTATTCCTATGTCACCGGGGATGCGGATGTGTCACAACTCATGAGTATTCTTATGTCCTCGGGGATGCGGATGTGTCACAACTCATGAGTATTCCTATGTCACCGGGGATGCGGATTTGTCACAACTCATGAGTATTTTTATGTCACCGGGGATGCGGATTTGTCACAACTTATGAGTATTTTTATGTCCCCGGGGATACGGATTTGTCACAACTCATGAGTATTTCCATATCCCCGGGGATGCGGATGTGTCACAACTCATGAGTATTCTTATGTCACCGGGGATGCGGATTTGTCACAACTCATGAGTATTTTTATGTCACCGGGGATGAGGATTTGTCACAACGCATGAGTATTTTTATGTCCCCGGGGATGCGGATTTGTCACAACTCATGAGTATTTCCATATCCCCGGGGATGCGGATGTGTCACAACTCATGAGTATTCTTATGTTACCGGGGATGCGGATTTGTCACAACACATGAGTATTTTTATGTCACGGGGGATGCGGATGTGTCACAACTCATGAGTATTCTTATGTCACCGGGGATGCGGATTTGTCACAACTCATGAGTATTTCCATGTCACCGGGGATGCGGATGTGTCACAACTCATGAGTATCCCTATGTCACCGGGGATGCGGATCTGTCACAACCCATGAGTATTCTTATGTCACCGGGGATGCGGATTTGTCACAACTCATGAGTATTCCTATGTTCTCGGGGATGCGGATTTGTCACAATTCATGAGTATTTCTATGTCACCGGGGATGCAGAATTATCACAACTTATGAGTATTACATGTCATTGGGGATATCGGTCTGTCATTAGGGATGTATCGATGCCACTTTTCTGTCGATACCGATGCCACCGATACCGGCTGATACCAATACTCATCACAAATGCCCAAAGTACATCCTTGAAGTTAAAATTTCCCGGAAAATTTTACTGAAATTATCCGTAAAATAACTGATAACAAAGAAACACACCCATAGCGGATATGTCGTGTACTGAAGCAACAACACGACAAACGAAGAATATTCGAGAACTTCATACAAATAGATATATTCAAAAACAACATCCAAAATTAACGTCATCAATAAGACCCAATAAAGAACAGCATTTTTTCAAATTAGTTCCCAACAGAAACAAAACAACAAAAAAATAAAAATAAAAAATAATTTGCTAAATCACAAATACGAGTAGATATTTGATTGTGTTTGAGTATGTTTGCGCAATTCTTCTGAAGATTAAATTGCCCAAAATTAATTCCCACCCTGAATCTGGGAATAGTATCTCTAGGCGTGGTAATAACTTTTTACAGTAAGCAAAATTAAATAATCGGGGGTGGAAGGAAATGAACATACGTTTAACAATCCATCCCTAAATCGACTTCACGATATTATATTTGATGTTTGACGATACTGAGCCGACTGATGACATTCCAGTGTAGTGAAATCTGACACATCCTTTTAAATGCCAACGGAGATTATTGAGCCATTGGTATCGGTATCATTTCATTAAAGTATCGGTATCCACCGGAATCGGCAATTTGATTTTCGGCAGTATCGGTAATGATCTAATTTTAAGAATCTATATCGACCGGTATGGGATATTTAAATTTTTGTCGGTATCGATTATTTAGGGTATCGGCTTCGACTCATTTTGAAGTATTAATATCGGCCTGTATTGGCAAATTTGATCATCGACATTATCAGTGTCGGATCATTTATTCGACTCATCGGTGGAGACAAAAAAAGTTGTATCGATGCATCCCAAGTGAAAAATCGTCATTCCCGGTGACATGCAATACTCATGAGTTGTGACAAATCCGCATCTCGGGTAACATAAAAATAGACAAGAGTTGTGACAAATGCGCATCCCTGGTGACATGGTAATAATCATAAGTGTTGAGAAATCCGCACCTCTGGCAACATAGCAATCGACATGAGTATTGTAATCATGAGAAAAATATATTACGTGTGAGAAAAATATAAAAATATAAATTTCATTTGTCAAGTAGTGAAAATATTGCAAATCATTTTCATAATTGAATTTTGAGTAGCTTTGTGTTCTTTCGAGATGACTTAACCATAGTCGCAATAATAAAAATATGTATGCATTTTAGTTTATGTTTTTTTTCTTAATATTGAATTTGAATTTTGCAAACTTTCAATTTTCCTATAATATTAGTGTTATGAAACAAAATTAATAGAGTATTGTGAAATATGCCCTTAAAATTTGCAAAATAACATTTGTAGAAGAATCTGCCACATTTTATTTAAATGCCAATGGTAACGTCATAGTATTAATAAATTTGTCGGAGATTGCTGGGCCAGTAACTTTTTCGCTGTAAAGTTGAGCCGTATCAGTCATTTCGAGTGTCGGCAGTATCGGTATCAACTCATTTCGAAGTATCAGTATCCACCGGTTACGGCAATTTTGATTATCGGCAGTATCGGTATCGGACAAATTTAAATATTCTTCATCGGTTGGTATCGGAAATTTAGAGTATCGGGGGTAAATCGGCTCATTTTAAAGTATCGGTATCGTCCGGTATTGGATAATTTAATCATCAGCATTATCATTATCGGCACTTTTCAAAATATTGGTATTGGCGAAAAAAGTGATATCGGTGCATCCCTAGTGACAAATCGGCACCCCCTATAGCTTGGAATACTCGTGAGTTTTGATTAATCCACATTCCCGGTGACACATAAATACTCATAAGTTGTGACAAATACGCATCCCTGGTGACATAGGAATACTCATGAGTTATGACAAATCTGCATCCCCGGTGACATAGAAATGATCATGAGTTGTGACATATCCGCATCCCCAGTGACATAGGAATACTCATGAGTTGTGACAAATCCGCATCCCTGGTGACATGAGGTTACCAACCCTATCGAATAAATGCGTCAACAAAAGTAGAGAAACGCGTCGTTTTCACGCACGTTCTGGTAAGCTAAGGCGTGAATGACGTTCGCCGATACGAGGTGTTTCCACGATACCAAATTCGTATCGCATAATCTATCGATCAAACTTACGAGGCGGATTTTTCCTAGTAGAAACATATGCTCCATATTGTCGCCCCTGATCTATTCGAGGATTTCATCAGGGTTTATTTTTATACGAAAGATTCAAATTTAAGAAAAAATTTAAGAGTTAATAGTAGACAACACGGACACCATCCTTAATCTAATGTATTCAGTCGTTTCCTTCCCAAAGTTTGATGCAATACTTTTGTTGATCTTTAATTTTTTTCGGATTTAAGTTTTAAAAATAATTGTTCAGGCAACTCCAGTATTAAATGCTGAATTTGCATTGCACATGGGTGGATGCAAAAATTTTAAAATTGTGAATGGGTGTCATATTCTTATATCAAATTATATATCTAATTCTTTCGACCTTGCTTTCAGATTACCTTGGGGTAAATTTCAACAAAATAAAAAATATTAGATGATAAAAAAGGTCCCGCCCTCTCGATTACTCACTTATTATTATTTAAAAAAATACACCTTTCACTTCAAAACCACGGAAGTTTTTTGGCAGAAAATTGTGCTCCGAATATACGTAACATTTATAAAACCACGATGTAGCATTGATTGAAAATGAATACACCAAGAAGAATGTTCTATCTACTTACGAATATATATATATTGTGAACCTGCCATGCATTAGTATCACCTGTATCTGCCTAATCCATTGAAAATAATTATCGCAGAAAAATAAACCGAGAACAATAGAATGAAAGGAACTGTATCATATTCAAATATTTTCGATTAAACTGATGCGATTTTTTGCCAAGTATAATTCGAAGATGGGCCACTCTTAAACGACGCGATCCATATAGGATTTTTGCTTGACAAGAGCAAGTGTTGTGTTATGTAAATATGAAGGAAAAAACTACGAAATATAAACGAGTCATTCTCAAATTAATCTGCTGTCAATCAATCAACCGGAAAATGAATAAATATCTTCATACCGCTGCCTGCTTAACAAATTTAAATAAAGGTAAAAGAGATCAGATGAAGATTTATCCATGTATTTTCATTATATTTCTCCAGATCTACTTTATCCCAAAAACAACAAAAAAACCCAATTCGGAGGAGAGCGGAGTATAAGTGACTCATACCTGATAAAGTCAATTTTAATTAGGAATATTAGACGAGTTATCTCCGTTATTTAATAATAAATTTGCTCCTCATGGGGGAGGGGTATCATATTTGTTTATGCTTAAAACTTCTCATTAAAGCTTAATCCAGTTGAAAGTCTTGTGTACAAGCAAGTTTTATTAAGTATGAGTCACTGATGGATCACGCTGTCAAAGGTAAGGTTGATTGCTTATAATGATGATTTGTGCCTCTGGAAACTACCAGCATACGTTATTGATTTATAACATTTTGTCCTCTACGCTGTTTTTATATCATTTGAAAATCGAAAAGAGGCAAAATATTCGATGTGGTTCCTGCTATCTACAGCTTCTTTATTTCCTTTGGTTTATTTAGGAAATTTGGTTGATATCGACTGAATACGAATATACTGCCTAATATTTCTTCCTCGAAAAATAAAATGAAAGCAAAAGCAATATTATAACTGAAACAAGTTTATTTACGCTACTGATACATACTTAGCACCTAATCAGGACAAAATAGATATAGAAAGTAATATTTTTTTATTAAAATTAACTCAAAGCAAGGCTAAAGTGAAAACTATGAGTCACTGAAGGATGATGCCGCATAGACACGGCCCATATATGGTTCATGCTTGACAAAATGATATATCTGGGGGGAGGGGCAATATGGAAAGTATTTGCCAGCTCGTAAGGCCGTCTACTGGCTGTGCGACTATTAAGAAAAATAATTCGTATTATGAAGAGTTTGTGAAGGATTGTCCACTAGGCACGTGCTCGAGTGCCATGATAGACGCATTTTATATCGATGTTGCCAACAGCTACCCATTGAGGAAGCGGTTCCGCCTAGTAAACCACTTCGGAAAAGTTATGATTCCAATAATTTACTCTTAAGTATAGTAAAAGTTTTATTTTCACCTCATTTGCGCATATTTCGACATGCTCTGACAACTTAACTGAGGATGAGAGCGACAGTATAAAATATCAAGATTCCAGCGACAAATCATTCTTTTTTCCCCGGAATCATTGGATTATTTATAAGTTGCCCCGTCTGTGAAAACTGCAGATCAAAGACGAGCGATGCAGAATTTTAGAACAGTGCGATGGGCAGGGAATATTTTCCACGTAGTAACTGCATGCAATTCTACTACATAAAAATATATATATACAAAAATCGCACTAGGGCGTGGTTGCAGTTTAAGTGAAAATTTAAGCTGCATTAAAAATATATTTGAATTGTTTTCCGTACACGAATGATAGAAATCTATGCCTGACACAAAACAGATTTTTTTATTTATCTATCTCATCCATTATATTTTACACGTGGGGTAGTCCAAACTCTTTATCCCTTTATTTTTCGCTCTGTGCTAGATAGATTCATTAACTTGATCGTAAAAAATTTAAGACTTTCGTTGCTTGAAAGGAATTGAAGGTCAAACCGACAATACATTTTTCGGCTGCGATTTAGAAACGTAGAAATTTTTCATTTATCAAGCAAGTCAGAATCGAATCGTGTCCTGACGCGCAATCTATCAGTGAACTAAACACCATATTTCTCACTCAATATCTGAATATGTATTTACTCAAGTTTTAATTTGTCTTTCGTCGATGATTTAAAAAAATATGATTGCACAGATATAATGCTATAAATGACGTCAACCTCACGTCGCTGGTCAAATGAGGTGAGATCGAATGTCGTCTTGTGCATTGTGCGTGAATAAATGCGTCAATAAAAGGAGAGAATTGCGTCGTTTTCACGCACGTTCTGGTAAGTTAAGGCGTGAATGACGTTCCCCGATACGAGGTGTTTCCATGATACCAAATTCGTATCTCATAAACTATCGATCAAACTTACGAGGCGGATTTTTCCTAGTAGACACATATGTTCCATAATGTCGCACCTGGTCTATTCAAGGATTTTATCAGGGTTTATTTTTATACGAAAGATTCAAATTTAAGAAAATTTCAGTCAATAGTAGACAACACTGACACCATCCTTAATCTAATGTATTTAGTCGTTTCCTCCCCAAAGTTTGATGCAATACTTTTGTTAATCTTCAATTTTTTTCGGATTTAAGTTTTAAAAATATTCATTTAGGCATCTCCAGTATTAAATGCTAAATTTGCATTTCACATTGGGGGATGCAAAAATTTTGAAATAGTAAATAGATGTCATATTCTTATATCAAATTATGACGTCAAAACGTGCATAACAAACAAAACGTTTACTAGAAACTTCCTTCCTTGGTGGGAATAAAAACTGTTCGAAGAAAAAATATCAAAAGAATCATTACTACTGTTAACACACTGTTACAAATATACAGTATACTTACCGAACATTTGCAGTTGGCTTCATTTGCTACGATTTACCATTCAAAGTGCGGATGCGGTTTAATAGTAAAACTCAACAACTTAGTTAACTTTTAATCTAATCTTTCGACCTTGCTTCCGGCCTATCTCCGCGTAAATAAAATATATTAGATGACAAAAAAGGTCTCCCCCTCGATTACTCATTTTGAAGTATTTAAAAAAAATAAACATTTCATCTTAAAACCTTACAAATTTACCCGGCAGAAAATTATACTCCGAATATACGTAACATGTACAATCCCATGAAGTAGCATTGACTGAAAATGAATACCTCAAGAAGAATGTTCTATCTACTTACAAATATATATATTTTTAACCTTCCTTGTGGCTTGGCTTTTTACTACTCGTCTATCAATTTCTGGTCACTTTTTTTTATTTATTTTTTATTATTTTTTTTTTTAATTTTTATTTGCATTATCTGTATCTGGCTAGGCTAATGCAAATGATTATTGTAGAATATTAAACCGAGAACAATAGAATGGAAGGAGTGTATGCAAATGATTACTTCAACCGGAAAATGAATAAATATCTTCATGCCGCTGCCTGCTTCACAAATTTTAAATAAAGCCAAGAGTGACTATATCAACTTTGTTTGCATATATTATGATACTAATTTATCCACCTCATCCCAATGAAAAGAAAAATCTTTTTTCTTGATATGTTTTTGAATATGGAGGATCGCGCCTACTGTGAGAGAGTCATAAGTCTCATGCCTGGTGAAATGAATTTTCATTAAGAATAGTTGACGAGTCCCCAGTCAGAAATATTTGAGTCAAAAATTCTTGATGAGTTACGTGACACTGACGGAACCTAAATACCAAGCATGGTCCATCTGTGGTTCGTGCTTGTTAAAATAAAATTTTTATTGGATTTTGTCTGGCGTTGCCTCATTCCGTTCCATTCTATTTCGAATCGATTCTTCTCTAATTTGATTCTATGTTGGAAATTAACAACAAAATTGTTCAAGCATGTCGAGTAAAAAGCTGAATTCGCATTTCACTTCGGTGGATGCAAGAATTTGAAAATGGGGAATGGATATCCTATTTCTTTATCAAACTAAGACTTCAAGCATCACAGACAAAATGTTCACTAAAAAATTCCTTTCCTGCCGGGTAAAAAAATAACATTAAAGTTCATTATCATCACCCCGATCTACTGCTAAGTCTATATGTGCAAGAACCTCAGGCACATACCACTGTCCTAATTCACTGATAAAAGCGGGCTACTTATGTTTAAATTCACTCTGAGCAAGACAGGTAGCAGTGACAAAAAGCAGCAACTAACGGGCACTTACTCGCAAAGGGCAAGTACAAGATATAGTACCAGCAACTACAATCCGAGCGGAAAACATCCCAAACGGAACTGAACCTCTTTGTTAAAGTGAGTGGTTCTCGCCCCCATGAATCTCGCGACGATAAAACCATGTGGCCCTTTTTGGTGAATTCGTTGGCGCAAAACTTCAATAAGATTAGATATGAAATAGCTTATCACCACTTTTTAAGCATCTGCTGCATTATAACAATTTAAAATTATCAAAGTAGACTTCCATGTCTATTTTAGCTATAATCCGGAAAACCATTTTAAGGAAAATAAAAGACTGGCTCAAGATGCATATGGCGACGCAGCGAGAGGACGGATTTTCGCGCGCATTCAGCGTATAATAACATATTGTATAGAGTCTTATAGTGTTTGGCCCCAAATGGTGTAGTTTTTTGTAACAAAAGGCCGAAAAATTTAGCGCGTCGACGGTACGTAAGTATGAATCCAAAAAAATTTAATGTTATTTTTTATGTCCTCGCTAAGATTTTATACCAACGACGTAGGAGAAGGGATTCTATGTGTAACATCATGAGACTTTACGAGCATCCGTCTGAAATCTAGTGAATTGAAAATGAGGATGTAAAATATGATAAGCTAAGTCGCATTCTTGAATATTTTCAACATATTTGACGCTATAAGAATTGTAGTATACGTTTATACCCGTCTAATATTCGAACAAATCCATAAGCACCCCCATCAGGCAAGCGCTATGCGAGGAAACAAAGCTAAATAAGCCCAGACGCAAAGGATAACGAGAGTTTGTTATGACATTCGATATTCGCAGGCACGTGACCCTCGCACCACGAGTATTGGTATTGCACTATTAAAAAAATACAGTATAATTGACGAACATTTGCAGTTAGCTTCAATTGCTAGAATTCGAGATTTTAAGAGCGGTTGTGGTTTAATAGTAGAACTTTGCAATGTAATTGTGTTTAAATCTAATTCTTTCGACATAGCTTCCGGCTTATCTTGGGGTAAATTTAAAGGTAATGAAAAATATTTCATGAATAAAAAGGTCCCGCCTTCTCGATTACTCACTTTGAATTATTTCAAAAAATACACCTTTCACTTCGAAACTTCGGAAGTTTTTTCGGCAGAAAATTATGTTCCGAATATACATAACATGTATAAAACCACGATGTGACATTGATTGAAATAGAACACACCAAGAAGAATGTTCTATCTACTTATTAATATAAAAATTTTAAACCTGCTATTCATTAATATTACCTGTATCTGCCTAATCCATTGAAAATATTTATCGCAGAAAAATAAACCGAGAACAATAGAATGAAAGGAACTGTATCATATTCAAATATTTCCGATTTAACTGATGCGATTTTTTGCCAAGTATAATTCGAAGATGGGCCCCTCTTAAACGACGCGATCCATATAAGATTTTTGCTTGACAAGAGCAAGTGTTGAAGGAAAAAACTAAGAAATATAAACGAGTCATTCTCAAATTGATCTGCTGTCAATCAATCAGCAGGAAAATGAATAAATATCTTCATACCGCTGCCTGCTTAACAAATTTAAATAAAGTTAAAAAAGATTAGGTGAACTTTTATCCATGTATTTTCATTCTATTTCCGCAGGTCTACTTTATCCCAAGTAAACATTCTTTTTCGAATCTATTCTTCTCTAATTTAATTCCATGTTGGAAATTAACAACAAAATTGTTTAAGAATTTCCATTAAAAAGCTGTATTCGCATTGTTCATCGGTGAATGGGTGTCCGATTTCTATATCAAACTTTATTTTTAGATTTCAAATAGATTATCACCATTTTTATGCATTTGTTGCATTATAAGAACTTAAAATTATTGAAGTAGACTTCCATATTTTTTTTAACTTTAATCCGGAAAACCATTTTAAGGAAAATATAAAACGGGGTCTAGACGCATATGGCGGCGCAAGGGCGGATTATCGCGCGCATTCGGCGTGCAATAACATACTATATAGAGTCTTATAGTGTAGTCCTATGCAACAAAAGGGCCGAAAAGTTTTTGCGCGCCGTCGCTACAATTGATCCTTTGGCAATAAAGAATGAATTCTAGAAGGCGACTTTTCCGGGTGATTTTTTACGGGGCGTTTTTTTCCTGGCGACTTTTTCCGGGGGCATTTTTCCGAGCGTCTTTTTTTCCTACGCCCGTCTGAAATGTAGTGAAATAGTATACGTTTATGCTCGCCTAATATTCACACAAACCCATAACCACCCCTATTAATTAAGCACTATGCGAGGACACAAGGCCAAAAATGCACAGACGCAAAGGAAAACGAGAGTTTATTATGACATTGGATATTTGCAGTCACGTGACCCATGCACCGCGAGTATTGGTATTACACTGTTAAAAAAATACAGTATAATTGCCGAACATTTGCAGTTAGCTTCAATTTCTATAATTCAAGATTTTAAGAGCGGCTGCGGTTTAATAGTAGAACTTTGCAATATAATAGACTTTAAATCTAATTCTTTCGACCATGCTTTCAGATTACCTTGGGGTAAATTTCAACGGAATAAAAAATATTAGATAAAAAAGATACCGTCCTCTCAATTACTCACTTTGAAGTATTTCAAAAAATACACCTTTCACCTCAAAACTTCAGAAGTTTTTTCGGCGGAAAATTGTGCTCCGAATATACATAACATGTATAAAACCACGAAGTAGCATTGATTGAAAATGAATACACCAAGAAGAATGTTCTATCTACTTACAAATATATATATTTTAAACCTACCACACATTAGTATTACCTGTATGTGCCTAATCCATTGAAAATAATTATCGCAGAAAAATAAACCGAGAACAATAGAATGAAAGGAACTGTATCATATTCAAATATTTTCGATTAAACTGATGCGATTTTTTGCCAAGTATAATTCGAAGATGGGCCACTCTTAAACGACGCGATCCATATAGGATTTTTGCTTGACAAGAGCAAGTGTTGTGTTATGTAAATATGAAGGAAAAAACTACGAAATATAAACGAGTCATTCTCAAATTAATCTGCTGTCAATCAATCAACCAGAAAATGAATAAATATCTTCATACCGCTGCCTGCCTAACAAATTTAAATAAAGTTAAAAGAGATCAGGTGAACTTTTATCCATGTATTTTCATACTAATTGTCTGGGTCTACTTCATCCCGAAACAATAATAAAAAAACTTCAATTTATTAAACATTGATGGATTGCGCCGTAGGAGAGCGAAGCATAGGTGACTCATACCTAATAAAGTCAATTTTAATTAGGAATGTTAGACGAGTTATCTTCGTTATTTAGTAATAAATTTTCACTCATGTGGGGAGGGGTATCATATTTGTATGCCTAAAACTTCTCATTAAAACTATCCAATCAAAAGTCTTTCGTGCAAGTAAGTTTTGTTAAGTATGAGTCACTGATGGATCGCGCTGCCAAAGGTAAGGCGAGGTAATAATTGCTTTGGTTGGATGGGCAATGTTACAATGATGATTCATGCCTCTGGAAACTACCAGCATACGTTATTGATTTATAACATTTTGTCCTCTACGCTGTTTTTATATCATTTTATAATCGAAAAAAAGAAAATTATTCCACGTGGTTCCAGCTATCTACAGCTTCTTTGTTTCCTTTTGATTTATTTCGGAAATTTGGTTGATGGTGAAAATGGTTAATGGATATCCTATTTCTATATCAAACTATGGCTTCAAGCATAACAGACAAAATGTTTACTAGAAAATCCCTTGCAATGAATGCACAACGTGGAAAGCGTTGAATTGTAGCGTTGAGGAGACAAACAGTCGATGGAAAATTGACATCGGCATTCAATCATAAATTATTCTACGTAGGCTACTCTTTTTATATGTGAAATAAAACGTGGGCTTAACAATCTAGTCCTAAGTCTGCGTATATCAGACCTCAGGCACATATCCTTGTATTGATTCCCTGATAAACTATTCTAAGGAAAATATAAAACGGGGCCAAGATGCATATGCTGGCGACGCATAACTAGAGGGCGGATTTTCGCCCGCATTCGGCGTGTAATAATATTTTATATAAAATTTCATAATGTTTGTCCCCAAATGGCTCATTGTTTTTGTAGCTAGAGGCCGAAAGAGTTTAGCGCGTCGTCGGTATGCAAGTTTGGATTCAAAAAAAATAATGTTATTTTTTTATGTCCTCGCTCGATGGGCCGATCTTCAACCGCAAGATCAATTTAGAATACTTGCTTGACACGAGCAAGTGCTGTGTTATGTAAATTTTAAGGAATATTGTAATATAAACGAGTCACTCCCAAATTAACTTGTTTTCCAGACTGAAAAAAGGTCGGGTGGAGAGAACGGGGATGGAATTGGGAGTTCAAATAGAGAGATGTGGATCGCGCATAAAATCAGACGAAGGGTTGTGAAGATCAACGTGAGTTGATCATGCAGTGAGTCATGCTTAACAAAGAGTTTTTAAACAAATTTTTTTGATCTCAATAATAAATATTTGTCGCTATATAATGTTGATTTTTTACACCCAATATCCATATGAGTCAATTTCAATCAAAAATCAAAAACAATCGCTTATTATTCACATTCCACACAGAATATTCTCCGGTCCATAGTTTTGTTAATCAGGTATTGGTAATTACAGACTTATTTCACAAAGATATTGTGAGGTATGAAAACATGCAATATCATTCAATGCATATCCAAAACCAGAAGTCATCATAGCACAATCTTCATTGCCGGAGTTGGACGGTTCGTTATTGTACCAAGGTGTATTACCAGCTTCAGCAACGACACCATCCGACCATATAAATCTCCCTTCTGTTTGTATGTCGTCCAAACCAATCCAAGTATTTGACTTGGCCAGGGATATCAGTTCACTACAAATCAACAAAGTTTAGAGAAAAATAAGGGAGGAAAAGATGGCTGTTAAAAGTTTATTTTTCCCATACATTGAATAAGTTTTTTTTTTGTAGACATTGTATATCTCTTACTCTCATAGTAAGCAATGTTATATTCGTCAGATATGAACCAGAAATAAACCACTTCATGGCAGAGCGATTCATCTGTGGCTTAAACTTCACAAAATCGGGATGTGTAAATCATTATGCGGTATTTTTTACTGGGAAAGGTAATTTCATACAATTTTGCGAACTTTTTAAAAACTAAGTTTCATAGTTTTTTAATTGAATCGATTTGGGTTTCTGAAGAATCCTCATTGTCGAATGCACATTTGGAACATCAAACCTGAAAACTACTTGATCCCTTATCCCAACAGCTGCCAAATTTGCTCCGTATCTCAGGCAGTTTGATTTCGCTGTTCCGTAGTTGACTTCCTCGTTGAATACTTTGTAATAATAGCCGTTGCTTGCTTTGTACCAAGTGTTCATGATCGCATTTTTCTCTTCTAGATTTTTAAATTATGAAAGAAAGAATGAATGAAATAGAATTGAGATGATGATATTGTCAATGTTGTCTATTTAAAAAAGTTAAGAAAATAGAAATAATGATATTTAATTTGAATATTTAAATTAAATTCCAGAATTTCGAGATTTGAGGACTTCACAAATGATGCAAAAAAGTACAGTTCGTTTTTATATGGATTATTTTATTATTTTTAAATAAATTCACTAAAGTATTCGAATGTCTGTATAAGACAAAACGTACCCAATATAGGATAGACTTACCCACAAATATTTACTGGAATGTTTCGTTTCCGTGGAGGAAATTGAAAAAAGAGAGAAAAAGTTTAAAGGGAGTGGGCGACAAAGAGAAAATAGAGAGACAGATAAGAGGAAGAGAAGGTAAGGGAAAGGAAAAATAAAAAGTAACAAAAACATACCTCGTTGCTTCTCTTTCATTGCAAGGCTCTCTCTTATTAATCTGGCCATTTCTGTGAAATAATAATAAAAGATAAATTATAAGAAGTTGAAATGGATCTTTTATCGATAATTGTTACATCGAAATACATCATGTAAATATCTTTTAATGAAAAATATTTTGTAAATATCTTTTAATGAAAGATGTTTTGAATTCTCAGTATGGGAAAAGTTTACATTCTCTGAAGTAATGAAACATTATTCTCACCAGATCCATCGTTTTTCTGAAAATATAAAATTACAGGATATTGTTAACAAACAAGCAATGTATGACTTATTCATCATTGACCATCCAGACCATTCGAAATGACCATCCAATGACCACCAGACCCTAAGAAAATGATATCTCGATTTTTATCAGTGTCACATCAACGAGATCCACGCATAAGTTGGAAAAAAATATTATGTCCATAAATTCGGGGTTTTGAATTTCTCTAGCGTATTTCTTTTATATTGCACGAGGCGACTAAAAGAAATCAATTATTGGGGCTGGCTTTACCGTGGTCCAGGACATATACCTCGCACAACAATTAAATATATGTTTTTTTCTGCTCTGAGATTGAACTCGAAAATTCGAAGCTTTTTCAATATAATTTATTCGTCTAACATTCAGTTTATAGTAATATTCAGTTGAATAATATTACAATTAAAGTAACAGATACACGACGTGAACTAAGAATATATTTCAGGTTATCGGAATGGTGAGTCCTAACGTATTTCCTGCGTGTCGTAAGAGGCGACTGAAAAGAAACAAGTTATTGCCCAGCGCATATAACACTCACAGCATTTTACTATAAATTTTGAGCATCACTACGAATGGTTCCCGCTTAAAGTGTAAGTGTAGTTGTTGGTGTTACGGAGCAATTAAGTGCCCGTTGGTTGTTTTAGTTTGAGCGCTTCTTCCGGCCTTGCTTAATGAGAAATTGAGTAACTGTAATAGGTGTAAATAGGCAATGAAAGTATTTCTGTGTTACATTAAATATGCCTCACCTCACAATTTCCAACTTGAACAAATTTGCCTTTGACTATTTTGGTGACACAGGCTCCATCTATCGAATATAAAAAATAAAAGATGGCTGATAATTTATTTTATTTTCACACCGTATTTCCAATTTAAATCAAAAATTTCAGATTTAATTCCCGTTCACTCTGATTTGTAAATACAGATCTACATTTGGATGCAAAGTGTAATAATATTTGCATCATGACGGGATATTTTGCTCTTCAAAGGTTTCCTTTTTCTCTGCATTCTAGTTTAGAAATACGTCACTGCTTTTAATTATGAAATATGGAACCCTTCAAACGCTTTACCCAGTATCATTAAAAATCAATTAAGTTTTCTCACCTGAAAGTTTCTCTCCCAATGAACTCCGGATAAGACACAGAAAGAAGAACAATGTTTTGGAATCCATATTTTCTTTGTACAATACGGCGAAATTATTTAACTAGTATTAAGGTAGATTTACAAGCTGTTAAATGTTAATATAGGAAGTTATTATGCGCATCTGCGTAGGCCTGGACTCCCCTCGACGATCGAAAATGACCTAGAATGACCTTTCAAGTGTTTTAAAACGTAGAAAAACCAAGAAGTTATTACCCGTATTTCACCATTTTAGTCCCTAATCTCCCAATTTCTAAAATTCTCCTGTGCCTCTATTTTCTTAGTGAATACAGTTAAATGCAATTTTGTTTTTTTTTCGTGTTGTGGTTTTTAAATTTGAAAATTGTGAAATCCATCAGATCCATCAGCCAGAAAATGAATAAATATCTCCAAACCGCTGCCTGCTTAACAAATTTAAATAAAGTTAAAAATGATTGGGTGCACTTTTCTTACCATTTTCATACTCTTAGTTTCAGTCTGCTTTATCCCAATAACAAAAAAATTTCAATTTCTTACACACTGATGTATAGCGCCGTATAGGTGAGTTGGATTAGGAATATCCGACTAGTTATCTTCATAATTTAATACTAAATTTGCTGCACATACAGGCATATGCAAGGATCTGAGAATGAGGGAAGAGGTATTATATTTGTTTTTCAATATAAGAATGCTCAACAACATTCGCGACAATGTTTGCGGATTTATTGGCTCCTCCTTAAAAATATCCAGTAAGAAGTCTTTCGGGCAGGCAAGTTTTTGTAGGTATGATTCACTGAAGGTCAAAACGATCACTGCAGAATTTTAGAACAATGCGATGCGCAGTAAGTATTTCCCACGTACTGCATGCAATTCTACTACATAAAAGCATACAAAAATCGCACTAGGGCGTGATATTACAAATGATAGAAATATATGCCGGACACAAAAACGTATTTTTTATATTTATCTTTCCCATCAACTATATCTTCATTATATTTTATACGTGTGGTAGTCCAAACTTTTGATCTCATTTTTTTTCTTTTCGCTAGCTCGCACTTTAAACGATGATGAAAAAAAAATATGATTGCACGGATATAATGTAATAAATGACTGAGGCGAGTAAGTGGCACTTTTATGGTTATGGTTTGCGAATGTTTGGTAGCATTATTACATATATTATTATTACTACAGAACCGTGAAAATCGAAGCACACCAACCGCACGTCGCTGATCAAATGAGGTGAGATCGAATGTCGTCTTGTGCAATAAATGCATCATCAAAAGGAGAGTGATGCGTCGTTTTCACGCACGTTCTGGTAAGTTAAGGCGATACGAAGTAATTCCATAATACAAAATTGGATATCTCTTAACCTGTCGATCAAACTTACGAGGCGGATTCCTAGAAGACACATTTGTTCCATAATGTCGCCCCTGATCCATTCAAGGATTTTATCAGGGTTTATTCTTGTACGGAAGATTCCAATTTAAGAAAATTCGAGTCAATATAGGTAATCGTCAAGTTCATTTTATCAGTAGACAACTTGCACATGATCCTTGATCCAATGTATTTAGTCGTTTCCTTCCCAAAGTTTGATGCAATACTTCTGTTGATCTTCAATTTTTTCGGATTCAAATTTTAAAAAATATTGTTCAGACATCTCCAGTATTAAATGGACCTAAAATACTCACTAATTTAAAACCGTCAACAGATTTTCTACAAAACTCGTCCTCTTCACGGAGCAACCAATCCTGACTGATGCGGGAGAGTTTGTATTTAGTTACCCGAATGCAAACGTTTTATGCTTCCTCGATTTTAATATTTAATAAAATTCCGGATAAAATAATGGAATATTCTAGTCTTAAAATAAATATATATTCAGCATTAAATATATATATTACCTCGAAATGCATGGAAATATATTGGTTATTTTAATATTAATTTTACTTCCTTATTATCCTGAACTGAACTCGGAAAAGTATCATGGATAAATACAAAAATTGTGTTTGCATAAACTAATCTTAATACCAAGCATGATTTCTAGATGGAACGAGCATCGTGGCATTATCCATAAATATACCCATACTTGATAAAATATGGTTCTGCAAGCCTATTGTGTAATCAAATTGATGTAAACGACAGGTAACATATCATAGATTCACGAGTTAAGCGATATTTATCACATTTGATTAATATTTGGGATACATTTTTTACAAGTTACACATTCCTTTAGTTTTTACTTTGATGCGCAAGTATTAACAAGGCTAACCTAGTCAGATTTTCATTTTCTTAGGCATAAGTTACAGATAAACCGCGTCTAGACGGCGCGATCCATCAGTGTTCCGTAATTAATAAAAGATCAAATTTTCCCGATTGGGTATTCATAAATTTGTTATCATGCTATCATTGTTATCATGATACGAACTCAAAATGCGATAAAATTTAACAGTTTCCGGTATCAACTGCAGCTACTTTATTTGAATCTCTTGGAACTTTGAATTTTATAGATTCAATGCTGTATTTCTTACTTTTTGCATGGTAAAAAAGGTAAATGTATATAAAAGTTTCTTATTGTTGAAATATTCAAGAGTGCGTCAATGGTTCCGGAGACAATGTGTAGCTCTCGCCCCCACGTTAGCTAAGTCATTTGATGAACATTCAACACAAAAATTTTTACAAAACAAAGGATAAGTTCACCGTGACAGACCTTAGTAATCATTAGAGAACACTCCTCGCTATAAATTATGTAAAAAAGGTCATTGCGGCTTAACTTTAAAAAAAACTTTAGTAAAATAAGTCTAACTAAAAATTTTCAACAGATTTTCTACAAATCGTCTAAATTTTCTACAAATCGTGCTCTTCCCGAAGCATCTGATCCTGAATAATTCGGTAGAGTTTATATTTAGTTCCCCGAATTCAAAAAATTAATGCTTCCTCGATTTTAATATTTTATAAAATTCCGAATAAAATGATAGAATTTTGTAGTTTTAACAAAAAGATATATTTAACACTACATATATATTACCTCCAAATGAATAGAAATATGTTGGTTATTTTACTATTAATTATACTTTCTTGTTATCCTGAACTAAACTCGGAAACGTATCATGGAAAAATACAAAAAAATTTTTTTTTTTATAAATCAATCTTAATACCAAGCATGATATTTATATGAACCGAGCATCGTGACGTTATCCGTACCTATACTTGATAAAATATGGTTCTGCAAGCCTATTGTGTAATTAAATTGATGTAAACGACAGGTAACATATCATAGATTCACGAGTTAAGCGATATTTATCACATTTTATTAATATTTGGGATACATTTTTTACAAGTTACACATTCCTTTAGTTTTTACTTTGATGCGCAAGTATTAACAAGGCTAACCCAATCAGATTTTCATTTTCTCAGGCATAAGTTACTATAAACCGCGTCTAGACGGCGCGATCCATCAGTGTTTTCTTGATTAATAAAAGATCAATTTTTTCCGTTGGGGTATTCATACATTTGTTATCATGCCTCTATGGTTATCATGATCTGAACTCAAGTAGCGATGAAATTTAACAGCTTCCGATATCACCTGAAGTTATTTTATTTGAATCTCTTGGAACTTGGAATTTTATAGGTTCGCTGCTTTATTTCTTCATATACGTTACGGCATATTGCGTTACATAGAGATTGTCAATTGCCATTGATTGTTGTCAAATTTGTCATCTGAAAGCGCATTTTAGTCCGGCATTTTTAATCTTTTTGTACGGTTCAAACCTCATCCACATTTTAGAAATATTTCTTCACTCACCGAAGGCTGGTTTGTCCTGAGCCTCGGCAACTCGCCTCTTCGGTACCACCGTTTTATTAGTTGGCAAATCTCGTTTTTTTTTAGTTCGAGAAATTTACTGTTGAAAGCTTGACTATGTCGCTGCTCAATGCACCTTTCAATTTTCTAAGTGATTCACAAACCTAATGCGAAACATTTATCACAGAAAGGTTCATGTCTGGTTGGTCGTTCAATATAACCTTCTGTTAGCTATTTTAATGTCCCTTGTTCTGGTGAATCCAAAACTCTGCAACAAAACTCACTTATGGTAGAAAATTGCCAGTGCTGTTGAAATGTAATTTCCTGTTTGGCCGAGTCTACCCAAGGTACCCAAGTTCTCTGTTCATAGTTCTGTTTAATGATATTGTATTAGAGTGTAATAGATGATTTCTGTAGGCGTGTAAAATTTTTAGATTTTCTGTAGATTCTGAGATGCTAGAGTATGATACTAGCAAAAAATTAGAAATATGAAAAGCTTGCGGTATTTTTGTGATTCCAGAAACCTATGAAGGCATTTTTTATTACCTTGCTGGAACTCAAATCCGAGATTTCCAGCCTGCTATGTCAGCATGAGGCCACATAGAACATCTATGAAACGATGACAGAGGTTAATAACTTATAATGCACTTCATAAGCAAACTTTGGTATGTTTCGCAGTTGGGCCAGTTCGGTAAAAGCTTGGATGTAAATTAAATGCCAAATTTGGCTTATTTTTTATGTAAAATTGAGGGAATTAGTTACTTTATTGTCTTCGCAAAACGATATTTTATCATGAAAAGTATGAGCCATGTAATATGTCCATGTCGTGAGATAATATGATGCGTGAAGCAGAAATAAGTTCTAATATCTGTCAAATAAAAAAGTTATAGTTGTCAAGCATGATCCACAGATGGAGCGCAAAAATATATATCCGATCAAATATGCTCTGAAAAAGATATGATATTTGTAAACGCGGTTCATTTTCTATAAAAATCAAATTCCTGTGTAAATGTATCGGGTGACAAATGCATTGTATATTGTTCAGTATAGTAGATTTCACGAGAACCCGGAAATAATTGGTAATTTCTAAATAATGTGTGAAACTAATTATTAAGATTTATGGCTCGGCAAGTATGGGTCAATGATAAATTCGTGATTCAGCCATTGTTAATCTATGGCTCATGTTTGATAAATGCCAGATTCTAAACAGTCCAATGTGCCTAGTGTGATGAGTTCTTGTGTGATTTGTTGAACCATCAAAATTTCAAAATTTGCCAAAGCACATTGTTCTGAGATGAGTTTACAATTATACTGCAAATTAACTAGAAATTAACAGTCAATCGATAAACTACAAGTTTAAAACTGCGAAAATGTTGTTTAACGACCACGGGCAAGCTAATAAAAATTTGAATGATATTTAATTGATACGATATACAATTTGAACTAATAAGAAATACAGCCACCACAAATGCTAGACATGACGCTAAGAATATATAATAATTATATAATATAGCGATGGTTGCCTTTTTTAAATGAGGTAAATTTAACTGCCATAACTAGTAAATTAACTAGGTAGAGCATCTGCGTTGTAGCCTCGTAAAAAAAGGAAATCTCACATTTGGGAAACTTGATTAAGTACCCTTGAAATGATCTCTATGGGCGAAGTGTATATACTTGGTACTTTCACACTTAATTATTCCGAGGTTTGCTCCAATTTTTATATCGATCCAAT
>OZ023152.1:14277140-14427872 GCA_963675895.2 Styela plicata
CAAGTGGTGAAAGAGGTCGAGAGGAACAACTGGCGACTTGAGGGATGTGGAAGTATTGATCAAAATGACGCTTTGAATAAGCGTTTATGGTGGTATTTTTTAAATGCATGGACAAAGAGTGATGGGCAATCTATTTTGTTTTTAAACAAGGTAAATGCAAACGAATTTACCAAAAAAAGCATGTAACGTATTACTAGGTAACCTATTCAAGTCAATTTGTCGAAAAAAATGTGCATATTGAATCAGATCGGATTTTTAACAATCAGGTTAAACTTTAAGGGCATTTGTGTTGAGTATGAACAAAATATCGGCCTATATCGTTAATGAGAGTATCGGTATCGAGAGAAAAGTAATATCGTTGCATCTCTATTTTAGAATCATTGCTATCAAGTAAAATTGTAATATTTTCATTCATCCATAAAAATTTTCCATTTCTCAAAATAGTAAAGCACTGAAAGCGAGCAAACTTTCTACTTGTATTGTGGCTATCTTAAAATAATCACCACCGTCACTACTTAGGATCGTTAAGGTAAAGATTCCGTAACGTGAATTTGGCATTTGTGGAAAATCCTATTCATACATCCACTCATTTGAGGGATTCGACCCGGGCAAAACTAGCAGACAGAGTAATGTTATTACCTCCAGGTCAGAGTGGTGCGCATTTATTAACGAGCCAGATTCACACGAAACACAAACCGAAATCTTTAATCTGTAATTTAATTCTTGTGAAGAAAAATTATTATACAAACCTTAGGTAAGTAATTTACAAACATAGGTAAATATACGCACAAAAGATTAAGAAACATGAACTGTAAAAATCAAAATAATAAAATGTTTTTAACCTCTTGTAAATATCGTGTCAGGTTTAACACACATTACTAGTTGTAAGTAGCTCATAGAACTTCCGTGATTTCTGACACAAATAAAAAAATATCCTCATTCTTACAACAGTAAAATCTCTATAAAAAATTCATGCTGAAGAATATAACAAAAAACAATTATACCCAAAAACATCTTTGTCAGACAAAGGCGATCACATCTGACAAGCATGCGTCCCACTTACAGTTGACAAAACTGATTTTGTCACAGAAAAAAAATTAACTATTAAAATGACAAAGAGCTACTTGAAATGTGAGACAACTGCACATTAGAAAACATCGCGAACAATATTAAACCGACGCATGAGGCTCAGCAAAACCCGCATCATTTGGAAATCTGATTGTGTTACCATAGTGTGCAATGACTTCGTAAAAACCTCTCCTGATCGGTTGCGTCAGGATTAAGACTCAAAATACCAATGCAAAAGTGAGTAAATTTTCTTATAAAAAGTGATTGAGTGTTATTACTTACACTCAAGGAAGCTTCAAATCAGATATTTAATTTTGTCATGCATGATCCAATGAAAATGAATGAAATCCAATGAAAATATATTTTGACAAATTTTACTGATCGGGTTCCAATTCACAGCAGATCCACATAAATTTTTAATAATTGAGGTTCATTTAAAGAATAAAATCCCGAATTCATTTAGTAGCTGGGAATTATCACTATTGTTTCTAGCATATTCTTTAAAGGGAAGTTCAGGTAAAATTAAAAAAATGTGCTTTTGTATGATCAAAAAATCCATTAGAAACGTTCAAAATTCAGAAATTCAGATTCTGTCATCAAACATTTCATTCATAACCAAGATCTGAAAAATCGAAGACTCGATTCATCAGTAGCGGATACTTCATAACGTAAGTTTCTACATTATTCCGTTGACTGATAGAAATTTCCTCCTATATTGTCAAACACTGGCAACAGATATAACGCACCCTATAGAGAACTCATCCCCACTGAACCGCACAAGAAAAATATTTGTATTATCAGTTATCCAAAATGCTCATACCTTATATTGTTATAGATCGTTTCGTTTTTTCCACAGGCACAAGTTTGGAACTAGGGCGTGCATATGTGCATCTAAATACTGAATATTTATGCTAAATTTAAGTTGATTTTTCCCTCTCGACATTTCACATAAATCGATTTTACTTGACGTAAACATTTCTTAGAAAAAATTCAATACCCAAGTTTTATGTTACTTGTGGATTTATAATCACAGTGCTATTTCACAAAGATATTTGATCTTATCAGAACAACTTCGATCATTCAGTTCATATCCATATTCAGATCTCATTTCAACACAATCTTCATTTCCATCGCCGTTGTCCGGTTGATGAATTCTCCAAGGTGTATTACCTGCTTCAGCAACGACACCATCCGACCATATGAATCTCCCTTCTGTTTGTATGTCGTCCAAAACCAATCCAAGTATCTCCACCTCCAGAGGCTTTGGCCAATGCTACTAGTTCACTGCAATACAATGAAATGTAGTGGAAACCAAATGTAAACCAAATAGTCAGAACAAGCTTATTTAAAGTGATTTTTTGTATATTGAATGACTCTCTTTGACAACGTGTATATACAGATGGGCCGTGCCATGGAAGGACTGCAAACATATGGGAATGAATGGAACGGATAGAAAACTTATAAACCTTCTACTAAATTTTAAAATATTTTCAAAGCTTTTGGTGGTAAACGTTTATTTACATAGAAAGTCAAACCTGAAAACGACTGGATCAATTATTCCGACAAAAGCAAGACTGGCCTCTGTTTTCAGAACAGTTTGATTTTGCTGTTTCGTAGTTGACCTCATCCTTGAATACTTTTGTAATAATAGTAGTTGCTTGCTTTGTACCAAGTGTGAATAATTGTAATTTTGTCTTGTATTTCTTTGGATTCTGAATATTTTTTTTAAAACTGATTAGAAAATCATCGAGCTAATTCCGAATATTCGAGTTCGTTCATGTACGCGCAAATGTAAAATCAAATGATCCAATTTTCCGAAGTTTAAAATATCTATTCAGACACATTTATCGGGTCTTAGCAATGATGAGATATTAGAATAATGTAATGATGTAATAACAGTTTCGTTTATTTAATTAAGTAACACGACTTTGAAAACTTATTTAACTCACTCAACTCAGATTTTGACTGACTCACAGAATCTAATGAACTCATATTAAGCCTAAACAAGATAACTAGTTAATTCTTGGCGGAAAACAAAAGTCTTCTTGTCATTTACACTGTTTTGATTCAATATGAGTGTAGACAGCTTGAACTCAAAACGAACGTTGATTATCGCATGGACAGCGATTATTTATGTTCGCATAAAAAAATAGATTCAGAATACATATTTACCAATCTTGATTTCGGCGAAAGACCTCTGAAGTCATTTTCAGTTTTAATCAATATGATATCTTTTTCCATATTGGAGGTATTCATGCGAAGTGGTTGAATTTCTGCAAATAAAAGATGTCAAGTTTGTTAGTCGTTTTTGATTAAAACCTATCGTTTGGCTTATAATTTGATTATAGGGGTTCAGCAGGTGAGAGTAGTAAAAAGAACCTATCCGGTAAACTAGATTGAAATCCAATCTAATTATCATATTTTGCGACAGTCATGGTCAATGTAATAAGTCTAGGGTTTTAAATTTGCAATTTTAACTCGTGGACCTCGTGGAAAAAGAATTTTTTTTTTAATAATGAGACGAACCCCACGACCTCTCGTACCAGTTGCCAGTCCCTAATAGGTGAAAAATGTTCCCTTCGTGTACTTTGAAGGGTGTTCGTTTTCATAGCGCTTCATGAAAAAAATCCTATCTAGTTTACAAAATACATTTAATTGTTTTGAAAATTTCTGATCAACGTCATGACTTATGACGTCACTATTTTAGAGAAAATCGAGTGATCGATCTAATAATCCTAAAATGTAGTAAGAATTAGTTAAACATAGTAATATCTCTTGTTCTTGAAAGTTTTCCTATATTGCTAGAAACTGAATTTTCATTGCTGTGAAGGTTTTCCTTGCAACCTTTGACAGCTCTTTCAAATTCATAAAAATGATGACACTATGTTGAAAAAAATTAGTTTGTCTAGGACGCGATTGAAGGAAAGGGATAAGGTGGTAAATAGTTCTTACCCAAAAAAGATAATACTCATTTCAATCTGTCGGTCCAGTTTTGTGTGGAATGCAGTTGCTGCCACTATAGTTAAAGTTGCTTTTTGCTAGGTTAGTGGTTGTTAGTTGGTTTCTTTCAGGTGTTGCTATAGACTTTGCTTGGAGTGAATTGCAATTATTTTTGAATATTTGATATAGTATATATAAGATTCTATATTAACTTTTCCTCGGAATTTTTATAAAACTATTAGCGACTGTGCCATGGTTTAACACTTCATATTTCCTGTAGGAAATTTTTGAATTTAAAGACCGGGGTTCACAATTATCAATCAAATTTTCAGAACAATCGGGCACTTCATTCTTTTAAATCTGCATGCTTCTGCCCGATGAAGACCAGAAATTAAAATAAAGTAATTTTTGCCAAAAATCAATTCTTGTATTTTTTGTGGTTTGTTCGCCAGAACTTTCCTTTTTTTGTCCCACCCAATAAAAGCCTTCAGTCAAAGTGCTTTGCACAGGCTGCTATCTCTCAACCTTGAAGAGTTGACACTAAATAAAAATACATTCTACCAAAAAAAAATTTCGGAACACATGAACTTCACTAACATAGAACTGCTTCTGTTCCTGATTTCTGATTTATTAAGGTTTGCTTAAATCAGGTCAGAGATTACATGTTTAAAGATTCTGTCTCTCACAATAAATGTAATTGAATTGAATTGTTTCAAGCTCTTTGGAAAAAAACACATTTTCGAAATCTTGGCAATGGTAGTAGTTCATAGTGCTTCAGTGGTTTAGAACATGTTAATGTGACGCCAATGAAACATAAGCTTTGAGCAAATTTATTTGCCTAAAAACTGAAATGAATAAAAAAACAAATCACCTTCCATGGCCTCTTGTAATTGTCCCTTTCCCTGTTATTGCAAATTTAAATACTGAGTAATGTTATCTGTTTATTTACGTAGTTCAACTTTTACGCTTTAGTAAGAGGAAATTATTATGAACAAAAGTGGCTAAACTTAAAATACATAACGGCACAATTGGCAAAATATTTTTTTTTGTAAATTGGCGTAAAACGTCCTAAAAACGATGCGAGAATATCATGTCGCCAGAAAGACTTTTCATATATTTTTCATTTCTTCGCATTAAAATATTATGTTTCTAAGAATGCCTGCAGCTGACATTGTAACGACAAATGTTACGGCTTAAATCACCTCTTGTATTTCGAATATTTGTTTTACGGAAAACCAACTCATCATCCACGGATCATGCTTGGTACGTATTCTTACTTCAAATTTGTACCGAAGTAGAAAGCATAATTTTAAACGAAAGCTTGAACTATTGTTTTAATTTAAATTAATTAAAACTTGCAATTAAATTACAACAAAGTACGTAAAAACAGGCAAAAATAAGTGCCCGAAATGTAGGCAAAACGTATTTAAAAAATATGCCGCGAGACCTAAGATTAGCGAGGCGCGTATTTCACGCAGAAAATAATTTCCATATTCATGGACTAGAAATGCCGCCTTGCACTACATAGAAGAGATTTCTTACGCACTTAAAAACCACTGCACTTTTAAGTCGGAAAAGTTCGTTCTAATATTCACCTGAAACATAATTAGGAAAGTTGTCGCCGTGAAAAGCAAGTTGAAAACAATTGATGCATAAACGATATAGATAACTTTGTTGTGGTTAACTGAAGTATTTGGATTATCAGTAGATACATTGGCCACACCCTCGGAAATAACACTGTTGTTGCCGCCTTAAATGTAAAGGTTGTTCTTGAAAAACATTTATAATGGACTAAGAAGAAATATATGACCACGTTGTACAGATGTGCTCACTGTAATAAAAATGCAACAAAATCTCTGATCTTGGGCAGTAATTATACCTGACGGTATTGGAAAAACTCAAAATTTACTTTTTTGATCAAATATGGGGTGTTGATGAAACACACCGGTCCATCAACAGCCCATAATTGGCATAAATCACATCAACATGGAGTTTTTTTTTAATTTGGAAATATACAATTACTGCAAATGGCCAGTAAATTTACTGTACTTTTGTTACATTGCAATGTAGTTATAGCAATGCATCAATGACTCGTCTTTTCATTCGACACTCAAACACAACAGTTAAATTAAAATGACTCATGTTAACCGCTCGAACAATCTTAAAACGGTTTTTCGGCAAAAATTTATATACTCGCCTTGGTGACATATTATTTTTCTTGTATCCTAGTACCCCTATTGACATCACGTATTTTTTTGTGACAGAGCTAATTGTTCAAAACTTCAGTATATATGCACATTCTATTTTTATGACTTTTTACTGCTCTCTCAGCTCTTTGTACAATGATTTCGATTTATGGTGCAGTCGCTGAGTTGTATTCTATATAACTCATCAACCTATTATTGACTCTAAGTAGGTTCTTTTTGTATTGCGCTTTACCTATTTAGTAAATTACAGAATGATAAAAAATGAAGTCATTGTCTTTTTGTATGTTTCTACGAATTTTATCATAATTTTGTAACCAACCACCTTTCAATTTTTGACTTCCTTTTCCATTCACTTGTACATTGACATACGCACTGTGTGGTCTGTCACTGATTCCTCTTTCTTCCGAATTCCTAAAAGAAACTGTCGGATATGCGTAGTTGTGACTCTCACCATTGTCTGAGCCGTGGAAATCCATATTGTCCATCTATTGCCTTATATTGCTCCTTCAAAAACATTTAAACAAATATGTGAATATATAGGGAAATTATCATCGGATAATCGGTCATAGAAAAAATAAAATTAAGTAAAACATTTAGGATTTGCTCTAATTTATTTGCGTCATTAGAAATAAAGAGAAAATTGAATGTGAATACCCTTTTAGAGTTGGGTCAATCCATTATTCGGGTTTTCCCAGTCTAACTTCTAACATTGCTTTGCTTTCAACTACCAAATATACTTTCTACAAGCAACTTCATCACCTCGATCTGTAACCAACAATTAAGTCTCCTGAGCTTCCCTAACGAAATATCAAATATATCATGTCAGTTACACAATAATATTCGAAACCACCCACTAATGACTCCATCGTTTATATTTTAATTGTCACAACAGTTCAATGTGTATTGTAGGCGGTATATATGTGTACATATATTAATATCGGATCAAGTATATGAAATCGTTTATGAAAAACGGCCGCATTTTGATTTTTAAAGTTTTATACTTTTCCGATTTACAAATTACATTCAGTCGAGCAACTTTTATATTTTTTTCATTGATATTCACTTTGATCAAGATTGGAAGCGATGTCTGAAAGGAATAAACTAACGACCACATAATAACAAAGAGCTGTTTAAAGATGCAGCTAATATAGTTTTGTTTTGACGAATACAAGAAACATTTGGATAGTGCAGCTTCAAGTTTTGAAAATCTTGCGACAAATCCCTTTTCGGATACATGGCCGAATTGGATTATTCGAATACCTTTTTCTGGGTATTTGATATGATTTCCTAACAGTTTTAGGCAAAATTTCTTCTAAATTTGTTGAGATTTTATATTTCCGTCTGGACGTGGCGATCCATCAGTGGCTCAAACTCGAAACACGTATTTGCCTGGCATAATATTTCGCCGCATAGGGATGTCTTCGATCAGGTTTTGTAATCGAATAAGAATCAGAATAAGTTAATCAATTTTTTTTTAATTTGGCATTCGAATTGAAAATAAATGTATTTGAAAGTGGCAAACCTACTAATGAGTAAAACTATTACTATTAAGATTGCACCGAGAAAGATCTGTCGAACGACCTACACCTCCTTTCGGATTCAACAAATCATAACCTACCGTACGGTGATGACAATGTACAATCCTCTTCAGGAAATATGTTATTCAACGGTAGCAACGGTGGGCGTCATGCTGCATGGGAACTTCCACAGTACGACTGTGACAAAGGTTGGTATAATGCATTTAGGATTCGATTAGGCAACTAATGGTTCATTATATTTTAATGATCTTACAATATATTTAGAGCAAGGACATTCAACTTCGCAAACGCTGTCCCAATTTTAACCCAATAAGAAATAAATTTTATTTTGTTAAACATGAACCATAGATGGATGGCGCCGGCAATCCCCACTGAACGAACCAAGCACGGTCAAACTACTCATCCGAAAATTTCATCCGTTTTCTCTTTTGTTATTGGATTTTTATTTAAACTACGCAAAATTATAAGCAGCACATAAAGATGAATGCCCAAATTGTCTAGAAATATCCCCTTATTAAAATACAAGTCGAAAATGTAAATCTGGGCCTCGCACATGCCATGCTGCGGAATATAACGGTTTTGTTTTTGCATTTTTATTTTTTAAAATTTGCCAGTTCAAGTATGCTTGTTTGTAAATAAAATAACACGGAATCGAATGAACATGTCTTGGACATTTATACTCATTCCACTTGCAATTAGGAGAATAATAGTTGACAGTTGGCGATATAGGATACAGACGTGCTTTTCTCTCCTTTCGTGCACCAGGGCTAAAGATAGAGAAATTGGATAGCTAACGTACACAGTCAAAAATACATCTGAAAGTACCTACTGTTTGCCTTAACGAGGAATTCAATTCCTACTATTGCTGCAGTCTTGAAACAAATATATGTCTAGTTCAGATCTAAATCATCTTCAAGCCTCCGTAGAACAGCTTATAAAACAATCTGAACTAAAGAAACGCGTTGGCCATGGTGTAGAAAACAATGGAAGTACCGGTAGTCGGGATATTTACTTCAAATAAACCAAGTGGAATCAAGTCGCCTGCTCGGAAATATTCAGCACCAAGCTCGTCAAAAAAAACAGTTCACAAAAAAAACGAATCCGGTGGCAGATAGTTCGAAATCTGGAGCCTCGGCTAGAAAAGGCCCTCAAAGTTGGCGGGAGTTGAAATCTGCACGTCATGACTATTATATGCGGCAACAACAGTTTCACTCGCCTGCGAACAGACCGATGAAGACTAATGAATTTGCCGATAAACTCAATATTTTTAACGCCCAAGTCATGGAAATTGTGACGATTATACAAGATTTAATTAGAAGGGTAAAATTTTGCAAAATGGAACAGGATGATTTAGAACAATACAGCCGCCGAAACTATCGGTCACTCCGATGGATATAGATGTGGCCCATTCTTTTTCAAACTAGGCGTAAACATCGGGGCAAGCCACACATCATTATCAAGTTCGTCAGACGTTGGGTGAAAAGTGTAATATATGACAGAATGAAAAATCTTGCTAGTTCCGGTCATTCAATATCCGAATCCCTCGCTCAACACCGGCTCAGAGGGCAAAATGCGCAAAGGCAAGGACAAGGCAAAGGCAAGGTCATTCCTTCAAATGGGGACATTGCCACGTATATCCAGGATCTCATCAACCCTACATTCGGCGAGATAGGCAACCTCAAGGCAACTCGAATATTTGTTAGAGCCGCTTAGGATTTAAGTCATGTTATTGCCATAAGCAAAAACTTGGATGAAGTCAAACCAAGCAGGACAACATAATAACCTGGGGGCTATAGATTACTTTCTTATCCTAGAAGAATAAATCGTGGAGGAGGTGTTGGCATTTATGCGACAGACAACATAGAATGCGATCGAAATTTTCGAACCAATTTTCATTGACATAAATTTGCGAGGGAAAGGCACTATATCGATCACCGACATCAGATAAATTTGCGCACACTAATTCGCTAATTTTGTCTCCCAACTTGGAGACCTTATGGGGAAATTAAGGACTACATATATACATGGGAGATTTGAACTATATTCTGCTACATGATTCGGACTAATTTGTCGACTCTTTCGTTAATATTATGCATTCTCACTCCTTCTACTCTTTGATCAACAAATCCACTAAAATCACGTCAAATCCAGCTACATCAATTGACCATACATGAGCTAATGTCAACGATAAAACAGCGTTATTATCTTGGATTGTATCTCCGACCGTCTACTGGTGGCGCAATGTTCTCCGATTGAAACTCAAGCTCATGTACACAAGGACACAGTCAACCGCGTGTTTAGTAAACGAAATATGGAAAAAATTATTATTGACTTAGATAATATAGACGCGTCCCATATTTTTAGTGAAACAGCTGCCAACGACGCATTTGAATACTTCTCCGATAAGTTTTCAGATATTTATGAAAGCTCCTTCAAATTGAGAGCAAATACAAAAAGGATAAAAAGTCGTGCTTGGTAAGACAAAGACTTAGACTCGATGTATAAAAGAAAAAAAACTTTACAGACGCTTGACATTTAACCAAAGGATCGAAGCTAAGGCTCTGTATAATGCATGTCGGAACGAGTATGACACGCCGGAACACTGTGAACCAATTGGTTGAGAGGTCAAAAGGCCCTTCCCCAATCTCCTGGAAAACAAAGTAATGTTGATACAGCTAAGTTTTAACGGATATTTTTCTGGAGCTGCTTATAAATTATTATCAAATGTCGCAAGTAATCCAAATAACTCGTATTCTATTTACATGAGACCGCCTCACCCCAAATCTCGCTTTTTTAGCAGCGACAAGTTCAGAAATTCACAAAACCATAGAAAAATGAAACCTGAATATATGATTTCCATGACAAGTAAATTCAAGATGAGTGTACTTTTGTTTTTATAAATATTCGCACAAAGCAAGGTTGCACTAGACGTATTATACACGAAAGTCTCCTGAAACCACTATCGTTCAGAGAGCTACACATGAATGAAGGAATATTATAAGAAAGACATCTATACCTAGTTTATTGAGTTTAGTTTTCAATTACTTCTACACCTAGAATATCTGCCTTACCTTGATAAAGTTTACCGTCTCAAACGTTACAGATTAACTAGAAAAAATACGATGAATTGCCCAACTATTAACATTTAGTGTTTTGTTTCACAAATTAACCCTAAGGCAAGGTTACTGACATCACATATAAAAATATCCTTTTCGGACAAACTAGATATTTGTTACTTAAAAACGTGTGTGTTCCAAAAAATAGAGATTCGCATTCATTACATGTTTTGATAAGTATGAATAACTATTGGGTCAAAGCGCGTTCCATGTACGGAATTTCCTATGGGTATTGCATTTGATGATTTTCTTTGTATTTGCAGAGACGTTTTCTAGTTATTTTACTGATTTTCCATTTTGTGTACAAAGCGCGTTCCACATATAGCCCATGTTTGACAAAATAGAATAATGACTTGATTCAGTTTCGTATGCTTATTGTTGTGAAAATGTTCTTCGCATAGAATGAATTGGTATCTATTTTGGAAGTCCTCTAGACAAAATTTCTAGACAAAATTTAAAAAAAAATTTTTAAGCAAAAAATAATATTTAAGTTCGCAAAATTCTATCAACGACATTCCATACTGGACAAAAATAAAATTTCCTAAATTTGCCATTATGTAAGGGGACTGATGCTCGCGCCATGTCATCAAATCTCAGTCAATTTTTTTCAAAATCCTTCGAATGCAGCAAATTGGAAATTTAACAGAATTGACTTAACTCTGGAAATAAAATACTTAATAAAATAAAATAATAAAAGCGTTTGCATGAGATTTTTTGCTTTGCTAATTTTCTACAAAAACGTTGGACGATAAAAAAAAATACATATTTTGGCCATCTAACATTAAGATTTTTCTCAGGTGATGTGATGGAGTTGGACAGGAGTTGGACGACCAACTGCTACGTTTATTTATTCGTGTTTTAAAATGTGGATGTTTAAAATGCAACGAACGGACCGGGTGACTTGTGGTAACATAAATATTTGCCAACTTTCTACCAGGATTACGCGTAAGGTCCAAATAAGTCAACAAGATAAGAAAAATTCTATACCAGAAAAAGGCATTTGGAGCGCACAATTTCAAATCTCAAAATAGTGACTTCCTACAGAATCTGAAGAAACGATGTCAGCGCAGGCTACAGATACCACCAGATACCCATTATAGTGGTTAAGTTTACTAGGGTATGTTCGTTCGTTGGTTTCTTTTGTGCGCTGTTTCCGGCCATGATTAGATCGAGTTTTTATAAAAATAAAAAAAATGCAATGAGAATGAGATGATAAACTGCTACATTTGGAGAGTAACTTTCCGCAAGTAAACAGAGAATACATCTTTGTGGGCTGTGTCGAACCGAAAAATAAAATTAACGAAGCATTAAACATTTTTCCACATTTTTGTTCTATTTTTTTCGTTGTATTTGTGTCATTTTATTGCGTGCGTTTGTGTTATCTGGTGATTTGAAATAAAATACAGTGACTCTGTGAATTGTAAACAGTATTGAGTTACGTTTGGTGTATCATCAACAATAATTTTATTTTATAATAATGAAATGAAATATAAAAAACAAATATGTGTTTCCGATGAAACACGCATATACGCGGTAAAACTATAACTTGTAATGAAATTATCCGCAAGTGGAGTTGATCACAACAACCAAACTGTAAATTCGCTGTAACTTTTATTATAGTTTTCCGATTTAATACAGTTGTAACTCACCTAGTATTTGTGTCTGCTGCGATCTTAATTACGGTAAATCTTTTTTTTTTCTATTTGTTTTTCGAACCTTGGTGGGTTCAGGGGGACTTTGTTACAGTTGATACATTTCTCTCAATAAATAATCCCGCATCCTCGCACGTTCTTTGCGAAAGCAATCTCAACCCCGAAATCTCGTCGTCAGATTTTAGTGTTGGAGGGTACTTGCCTCTCATTTGCAAAGATACCTCCAGGCATATGCTGGGCTTGCTGTGTACATTCGTAACAATGTGCCTGTAGCCCGTGCCCGCCTGTGCCTTTGAGTCTTCACCACACTCCTACCTGTTTGTTTTGGTGAAGTGACGTGAAATAGGAAATCAAAAAATCAAATCATGTTTTTAGAAATAAGCAACTCTCAATAATTTATTCAAAAATATTCAATATATACCGAATGATTATAACCAATTCGTATACCAAATTTGACAGATTGAATGCTCGATCAGTGACAGATATTTTACAAGATATTCTTGCACATTATTCTATTGACTGGTAAAGATTCACTATTATTTTGTAAAACACGAACAAAGGATGGATTGCCCACCTCTGAATCACGATTCCCAAGTGATCCGCACTCAAAAGAACATCGAAGAATATGACCCTTCTTTCATCAAAGAAAATTTACATTATTACGTTATTTTTATCTACCTTTTGATTTTTTAAGGCAGTTTTGTAAATTAGGCAAAAATCTTAACTTCACAAAGATACTTGTTGTTAAAAGAAAAGAACATTCATAATCATTCAATTTATATTCAAAATCAGATCTCATTTCAACACAATGTTCATTTCCAACGCAGTTGTCCGGTTGCCCAATGCTCCAAGGTATATTATCACCAGCTTCAGCAACGACATCATCCGACCATATAAATCTTCCTTCTGTTTGTATGTCGTCCAAACCAATCCAAGTATTTGATTCGACCAAAGATAGCAGTTCACTACAAAGCAACAAAGTTAAGTGAAAAATAGGGGGGTGGCTGTTAAAAGTTTATTTTTTTCCCATACATTGAATAAGTCTATTTTTGTACATATTGTATATCTCTTACTCTCATAGTACGTAAAGTTATATTCGTCAGATATGAACCAGAAATAAACCACTTCATGGCAGCTCAATCCATCAGTGGCTTAAACTTGACAAAAACGGGATGTGTAAATCGTGATGCGGTATTTTCACTGGGAAAGGTAATTTCATACAATTTTGTCAACTTTTTTACAAATTGATTTTTCATATTTTTTTAATTAAATCAATTTTGGTTCTTGAAGACTCCTCATTGTCGAATGCAGATTTGAAACATCAAACCTGAAAACCCCTTGATCCCTTATTCCAACACATGCCAAATTTGCTTCGTATCTCCGGCAGTTTGATTCTGCTGTTCCATAGTTGACTTCCTCGTTGAATACTTTGTAATAATAGCCGTTGCTTGCTTTGTACCAAGTGTTTATGATCGCATTTTTCTCTTCTAGATTTTTTAATTATAAAAGAAAGGATGAATGAATTAGAATCGAAATGATGATATTGTCAATGTGGTCTATTTAAAATCGATGGAGTTACCCACAAATATTTACTGGAATGTTTCGTTTCAACATTCCCTATTTGTTGGGTTTATTTTATATATTCTTTTACGATTATTTCTTGTTGTTACATTACACGTTGTTATATTTTAATGATATTGAAATTCTCTCCGTTAAAAACAAAATATTGATCACTGCAAACAAACTACTACAGGATGTAGAACGAAACACAGCACTAGAAGGCATTTGAAATGGAACTGAACCACCATGGTAAATTGGCGTGAGTGGTATCCGCTGTGGACGGTGGCAAAACCATCTTTTTTCATCTCTCTTGGTCGTCTCTTACGACACGATACGCTAGGAATATTTGAAACCCCGTACCTGCGGGATTTAAAACAAGTATATATTTAATGGGTAACCTACACTAAAAAGATATCAGAAAAGTAGCCGAGCAGGTGTAATAACATGCAAAAAACACCACGCCCATACTAGCCTTAAGCCTAAAAGTAATTGTTCTTACACTCTTGCATACGGTCGATATGAGAAGACGGTAAGATAAAATGAGAAAAAGGTGAAGAAATAGAAAAAAGAGAGAAACAGTTCAAAGTAAGTGGGTGACAAGGAGAAACTATATTCAGACTTATTTGACACAAACTGACAAAAAATTTTAGTTTTCGTTCTACCTCTCACTAAACTCACATTTCTTATTGAACTTTTAACTTTAAGCACAATGGGGTAATGTTTTGAGAAGAAATGTACTACACAATCCTTCAGTTACTATAAATTTTTGTTGCTTTTTTACTCAAAATCGTCTATTTTCCAAATATTACATTTTGACATCGAGAAGTAGAGAGTGAGAAAGAAAAAAAAGAGCATATTTAATACAGTATGCTTACTCGGCAACGGCGCTGTTATCAGTTCGTTCGGCTGATTTTCTTCAGTTGTTATTTCAACAGTTGACGTGATGTGAAATGGTATGGTGGTAGACTCTTTGATAAGAGGCATAGTGGGCATTGTGGTATTTGGTTGGATTGCTCCAATGAATTCACTTGTCGATGTGACGTCATTAAGACTGGTATGGGCTGATGGTGAAATATGTGAGGGTTCAGAGTATTGTTTGTTAGTTTTTGAAGTTGTAAAGACATTGGCCTCAGTGGTGGAAGCCAATGCTTTTGTGACGTCATTTTGTGCTATCAACACGTTGACAATCTGTTCAGTTGTTGTTGTAAGATCGGCGTTTGGATTTTCTTCCAGAATTTCAGTGAAAATTGATCGCAGTTGCTTTTCAAATTCTGAGAATCACGAGAAAAAAAAATTACAAAAAATAATCGGTAAGACTATTTGATTTATAGCCTTCAACTATTTTAACTACCTAAATGCTAATTTAGCGATGTTTAAACAGATTCTGTTTGTATTACGTGGAAGAGGCAGAAGAGTACGTGAAAAGCTAAGCCGTTCCACTCACCTACTATCATTAGAAGTACTGACGGGTTAGTTGAATTTATCTGGTGGTTTTAGATTTAAATGTTTCAAATTTTTTGGCCACAGTAACGATCACGGAATCGGAATATTATTTTTCAGGTGCTTAACAAAATTGTTGAGGAAATGCATACACAACGTGTTGAGTGAGTTATTAAAACAAATCCGAGCACGATAAATAAATTGGAAGTGTGTTGAAGATAATCGCAAACAGTAAATGTGAATGTTTTTGAAGGATCGGAAAATAAAATAAATAAAAATGACTCACCATCTTGATTGCCAGCCTGAAATGCAATAACCGTAATATTGTAGGTTTGCATATTGTTGCTCATATCAAGTATAATAAAAATAGGGGTATGTAAAGTTGAATGAAATAAACATGAAAAATATATTATCCGTTAAATTGTTGTGGTAAATAGTTTTTGCATACTTTTTGTAGCATTATATAACACAGAATGCGGACACTGATTTAAACGTAAAACTCAAGCATATTAGTTTTTTTCCTGCCTCAACCGACTCCTTATATGGTCCACACGGAATGGAATCGCAAGGCGCAAGAAAAATCCGGTCGTTTGATATAACTGTATATTGCATTGTTAATTGCATACTGTGAAAAAAGTTCATGTCATTAGACAGTTTTTTCTTTAAAGGGCTTGAAAAGAATACCCGGAACATTAATTCTTGAAAAATCTCACCTCAATAACGAATTCCGGATTTTCGTTTTCTTCACATGTCTGATAAGTTTGAGCTGAGAAATAAAAACAATTCCACTTAATCGATAAATAATTTCTACCTAACAATAGCAACTGTGACCTCCCTTTAAGATAACTTTTCATTGTAGTTGAATGTGGAAATAAATCTGGACAAGTTCTTACTAAGATTCTCACATTAAACTAAGAACCTAAATATTGCTATATATTGATATGGCCGGTGATTGTTTGTCAATGTCTCGTGTTGATGAGACTCAAAGATTAAGAAGTTAGCTTTTGTATGAACCTATTCCATGATAATGTAGCAAGGATAACGATCCGCATTTAGAACTGCGTTTCAGAATAAGAGCAAAATGAACCGTAGAAATTTTCGTTGGTTTAACAATACATAGCCTTTGAGAGACACCACTCATTATGTAAGTTAATATAGCGGTTCAAATCTACGATAAATGAAAATGTTATCATTTAAAATAGTTGGTGATGCGTTTTATTTAGGTATTTGCTACATAGTTCACTTTTAATTCGTTTGTTTTGAGCGTTGATCAGTTTTTACGTAAAGTATGATAAGAAAAATAATAATGATTACTTACTTAGCACGGACGACACAACATAACAGATAAGCAGAGTGAAACGAATAATATACATGTCATACGATTGATTTGGTCTCTGATACAAAGTTAGACGCATACAACAACCTACAATACAGAATAATGGCGAACTGGAAAATTGTCTCAATTTAATAATTCGTCATCGCGTTTATTTCCAGACTGTTAAAAAGCAAGAGCAGTTGATGGAATTTATTTATTATTGTAAGATCTTTTTTTACGGGAACTGGGGTATATTATTTTGCCTTGAAAAAGCAAAGTATCACATAAAACTATAATTAATTTATTATGTATTGTTTGCCAATTTTATATATTCTCATAACATCAGGATTCTGCCTATTTGCTGTATTTTTTATATGTGTACAATACTAAACTATTCAGCGTTTGAAGGGAATCAAAATTAGAAATGACTGCACAGGGAAGCGTGATGAAACGTCATCAAATGATATGGACTGTACTTCCTGCTTTGAATCTGTGAATATTAAACGTTTAAAATTGTTTAGCTGAGTACGTAGTATCAGCCTTGGACCGCGCCTCAGCAGCGAGTTCTATCTGTTGGTCGCGCATGGCAAAACATAAACCCCGATGCCTACAGTCCATGGATGCGCTCAGGTTTCAACATTTTAATTTGAACTAAATTCAACACGATTTCAGAAAAACTTTTCCTTTCAAATTTGCTGATATTTGTATTAAAAATTAACTGAGCAATGGGGTTCGGGGCACAAATTGAAACAACTAAATAGCGACCAACCATATGACGCCAATTTGTTCGGAGATTCACTGAAAAGAGATAACTAGCGACCATTAATATGATGAAAAGCTTCATAAGATTTGAAACCAGCAATTGTGCTCTCTGTTAGCCCAAAGAGCAAAAGCCTTGATAATACTGATAATACACTTCGACCAACACATCTCTGATCGTCATCCGCGCGTGTTCGAATGTCGTGAGGGATGGCTATAGGCGAAAAGAGTTCTGGACACTTCGACGGCGCAAGGTGAACACCGCTGACGACGGCTTTCTTCACCAAATATGTTCATGCACAAGAAAAGTCAGCCAAATATGAGTCATTTATCCGTGGTGCCACGCCATATTGTTAGGCCCATTTGAAAAGTGTTTTAACACCATATTTTTTATAGAATAAAATCACAAATACCTATGCCCCATCCGATTTTTCTGTCCTTTAATAATACACTTCAATATACCAATGAAATTGTCAGTAAAATTTCAATTTTTTAACAGGATACAGAGAATTAGGCCAAAAGCCCACAAGCATTTTTTCTGTGGGTTTATGATTTGACTAGGTCCTTACCAATATTTCGGATTGAAGGTACCGAATCCCACGCACGCATACACACACCTTGTTCTTCATCCATTCTTAGTGCGATGAGCTAGTGGTTATCACTTTGGCGTTGTAGATTGAAGATCTCGGGTTCGTAATTCGGACTCGTTAACTACATAACCCAGAGTGTAAGTGATTCGATGGAAAATACTGTCAAACTATATTGCGTTACTAATGGATAGAGTAGCTGAAACACGGCCCAAATCAGGCTCATTATCTACAAATTGAAAATTGAGCAACAAGTCTCAAACGAAATTAATTTTAATATTGGCAGAAGGCATTGTTAATGCTCGTTTGTTATACTTACTAAATAGACTTAATTTTAGCCACATCCAAGATCTTTCCGCCAACTGCTGCATCAATATATCTTTGCTATTTCCTTTGTGGTAGTTCCATTGTAAAATCACGTGCAATGTCGTTTTTTGAAATGCACGGGGAAAATATTAATATTCAAAGGCTTGCAAATACATTGCTTACATACTCGATCGTATTTCGCTCCCACCCACCACGGAACGTCATTCGCATGTTTAATTTCACAATCAACTACGACGAAATCAAACTCTTATGATTCGAATAACAACATGCTGCTTGTACGAACTATTAATGCAGCACCTCAGCGATGCAGTCCCAATCCTTCAGTTTCTTATATTTGCAAAAACAATACTGCCGAGGAAAATAGGTATGTGTTGTGTGATATGTGTAATGTTCAAAACTTTAAAAACTTTAATATTCCGACGTTTTCTAATTACCTATAATTCGATTCTGTTTCGTGTACTGGACACATTGTATTGTTATGGAAGTATAATAAATTGAACGATGGAGTCAGTAGGTGGTGCGATTAACCTGGCAATGGCGTTTTGTATTTGTATTTTGATAAACTCAGGGAAATGTAGGTAATTGTTTAAACTCAGAAGCAAATCTTGCCAAATTAGGATAGCAAAGTCACATTCGGATTCTTTGTTCCGTACGCGGTCAATTTTGCTGCACTTGCAATCAAAGATTTGCCCGTTCAAGTACTACAAAGAATCATTTACGATTACATACTGGTGAAAAACCTCATGTACGTACAATTCGTTTAAAACAATTTTCTCAGCTGTCAGTATTAACAAAGCATATTGGGATACATGCAACAGAGAAACCTATTATTTTTCCAAAAAGTGAGAATTGTTTCATTTGACAGACCATTCAAAAATTCATGTGAATGAAAAAACATTTTTGTGTATCGAATGCGGAAAGAGGTGTCTGAAAGTTGCCCATCTGCATGACCATTGCAAAATTCACACATATGAAAAACCTTTCGGACTTCCCATCTGAAATCTAATATGAATTTCATGAAATTAGTTTTTCGTAGGATATAAGGCTTTGAAATGCGTAATTTGATTGTATTATCAAGTTTTTTTTTCAAAAAGTGGTAGATGGTTCTACCACCCCAGCGCAATGTATCCGAATCAATCGTAGATTGTTCATAAGAACAAATATTTATAAAATAGACTAAAGTTTTCATTTTACTCCAACCCACCTCCCTCTAACCAGACCTGCCCCAAATCACCTTCTTCTAACCAGACCTGCCCTAAATCACCTGTCCTCTAACCTGACCTCACCCAACCCACCTGACCCTGACCTGCCTATCCCCAACCCAGCTCCATCAACCCGACCTGCCTAACCACAGCCAACCTCGCTCCACCTATGCCCAACCCACCTCCCCTTACCTGGTCTGCACCGCCGATTCCACGTCCAAGAGCACTTTACTTGACATTGAATTTGAATTTTCAGCCTCGATGACCCTTCTTTCACGTAACCACAAAACGTCCATTTGTGTGAATTACCGTTTACGGAAACACTCAATCCTATAACAGAAATTCTCATCGCAAAATAACTGGTCAACTGATCCGGCGGCTCACTTCTTCCCTAAAATGGATTGACTTTAAAACTTTTGCATTTCTGACGGGTGTTTTGTTGTCTGGTGAAAATATTCATTTCAACAAAAACAGCAAATCATGGGAGCAGTGAGAAGACAAAAAATTCCAAAGTTTAGAGATTCTTGGAGAAATAACGTTGCCATGACTTCTCAATTAATGTTGCGAGAAATTCGGTTCCAGGTATTCTTCAAAGCCAAACACCTGCGCCCACAGCCTATCTGTGACTTATACTTAACACGATCTACCCAAAGATTCAAAAGACGCGGATTGAAATGAAACCTATTCAATTAAGCTAAAGTGCGCATGGTAGGGTGATTTGTCAAGCAAGTAAGGAATAGAAACTTGCTAAAAAACTAGAATTTTCATTGTTAACGACAAAATGCTATCAATTTTTGTCAAATTTGACCAAAATCGATAGCATCACCATAGCAGTCCTTAATATACAAAAATTGTTGCTCTTAGACACTGTAGTGTGAACTGAAAAAACACTACGAACTATCTATTTCTTGATAGTCAAGATGGAGAGACAAGTTGTTATGCTAAAAATGGGATATTTTTTATTCATGTGGAATTGGTGATTCGATCCGATTCGAAAAAATCATTTGAATCCTATTCGAATTCCAAATGATTCGGTTTTGCCCAGGTCTGGTCACTGATACGGTATTTCGATGGTAAAATCATCCGCAACTACGCGCGCCTTCGGCTGTGCGATTCTTCAACGGCCCATAATTGACAAAAAAAAAACAGATTCTTAGATATTTCTTACGATCTCACCAACTAAAATTACTTTGAGAGAGCAATGTTTTTTTTACACTGTACAGACGTCCGATTAACAAAGAAGTTAACTTCGCGTATAGCTGTAGCAGCTGAGTGGTTGTGATAGACGCTTTAGTTATTTTGGGACACTTTAGTTATATAGCGCGATATTTCGAACTCAGCGATCGAATTCCTTATCAACAACTTTTGAAATATTCAAATCCAAAAATTTTATTTGATTTGATTTTTTTTGGACGTTTGAAGGCTATGATAAATAAGTATACTGGCTAATTATACTAGTAAATGGGAGTGGGCATACATAAGTGCCTGGAATCATACGGTGCCAGGAATCATCAAGCCGGCCAAGAGTAATGCACGTTAGTACTAAATGTTTTAATGGTATTAAACATTATAATAATGATGATGGGTAACGTGCTTAATAATTAAAATCTGAAAGGTGGTTTTCATGTTAATTACAAGCAATGTTGTCACTAACAATTATAGTGAAGAAGTAATATTGAAGGAAAACCATTGAGCAGGAAATATGACGTCATGATAAATGCCACATAAATATTTGTTTTTTATCTTCCTTCGCGTTTTGTCGTAAATTCATTTATAATAATCTCGCCAGGGAATGTCGCGTAACCACTGGCGTGAATTCTTCGATCAACCAAATTGTATTCCATAAAAATACATTATGAAAAAAATCTCTTGTAGGATTTTTGCAATGAGAGGCCCCTAATTATCGAAGAACAGTTGCGGAAAATGCAGAAACTTTCCGGTCTAAACCGTTTGTTCTAGTGTACAATAGTATCAGAAATTCTAGATAAAAGTACCGGGCTCACCTAGCATTCTAGTCCAGCGATTTTTTATAAAATAATTTTATCTTGTTTTTCAAGTAAAATAGTTACATTATCCTATTTTTTGAACAGGTACCAGGTTTGAGAAAACAATATACTTCGTATGATAAACTGGCTAAATCCTATTGTCATTATTAGAAAATCCTTTAAAGAAGAAACCATTTGTGATTTCAGTCTTCAAATCTATTTAAAATTGCTTAAATGCAGCCAAATATTAATTAACTAGTAAACCTGGTTTACCTAGTTTACCCACACTACTGCGCACCTTTATTCACACGCCTTCTTTACTGGAAATCAAACCCGGGATTTTTAAATATGAAAGTCCATCGTGCCCAAAGAAAAATTTAGTTTTACTTTCTACATTTAATAGATGGAGTTTGTGTCACCAGAATAGTCGAAGAAAACTTAGTTCTAGTTGGAGATTTTGAAGTTAGAAATATTTAACTAAGTGTGTAACATAGAATACTGCCATTGCTTAATTAGAACTTTCTTTTTAGTTGATGAAGTCCGATATAAGAATGGTCGAAAGAAACGGCCAACATACAACCAACAACTACTCACTGACACAGAGTAACTATTGAGTAACTTCTATATTCTGAGATTGATTCCTAATTCATCTCGCTTTATGTATGAACATAATAAAATTTTATGCGAAAAAAGTTCATTTAAAAGCCTTGAAATTTTAAAGCTCTTAGGGAGATTCAAAATGAGGCACTCAATATGCACTGCATCTGCGGTGAATGCTTTGAAAAATTAATTTATGGGTAGAGAGGTCATAATTTGCTTGTTTGTTAACAATAACCTGTAATTCTAGGACAGATCTGGTGAGAATAGGGTTGTATCTTTTTGTAAACTTGTAAATAAGTCTATAACACACACTGATCCTATACTTACTCAACAATAAATCATCATTGTTTAGCACTATCATTCTATCATCATTCAACTCTCATTTCTGCTTTAAAAGCCCCACTTTTACTTATGGTAAAACCAAGAACTGACTCCTATTTTTCTTATTAGAAGAGTATCAGATGGAGCATGGTTCATTAAAAGAAAATATTGTTGTTCCGTTCATTACTATAGTATTGCTGAACTTTCTTTTAATTTTATTTCAAGAATACAAATTAGGAAATGAAATTACATCAACACTAAATATTATTCCCAATAAATGTTTATTTATTACACTCAATGCCACACGAGTTAATTTCAATTAAAAATTAAAAACGTTCATCAATATTCACTTTCGGCAGAGGATATTCTTCGGGCCATTGTTTTGTTAATCGTGTATTGGTAATTACAGTCTTATTTCGCAAAGATAGTTGAAGGAATGAGAGCATATAATATCATTCAATCCATGTTCAGATCTCATTTCAACACAATCTTCATTGCCGTAGTTGTTCGGTTCGTCATCGCTCCAAGGTGTATTACCAGCTTCAGCAACGACACCATCCGACCATATAAATTTCCCTTCTGTTTGTATGTCGTCCAAACCAATCCAAGTACTCGACTTGACCAATGGTTTAAGTTCACTACAAAACAACAAAGTTTAGTGAAAAATAAGGGGGGGAAAGATGGCTATTAAAAATTTATTTTTTCCCATATATTTAATAAGTCTATTTAAGTACACATTGTATATCTCTTACTCTCATAGTAAGAGTAATGTTATTTGTCAGATATGAACCTGAAATAAACAACTCCATGGCGGCGCGAACCATCAGTGGCTTGAATTTGACAAAACTTCCCTACAAATGAAGTTTCAAAGTTTTTTTTAATCCAATCGCTTTGGTTTCTGGAAACTCCTCATTGTTGAATGCAAATTTGAAACATCAAACCTGAAAACTACTTGATCCCTTATCCCAACAGCTGACAAATTTGCTCCGTATCTCAGGCAGTTTGATTTTGCTGTTCCGTAGTCGACTTCCTTGTTGGATAAATTGTAATAATAACCGTTGCTTGCTTTGTACCAAGTATTCATGATTTCATTTTTTTCTTCTAGATTTTCAAATTATGAAAGAAAGGATGAATGAATTAGGATCGAATTGATGATATTGTCAATGTGGTCTATTTAAAACCGATAAGAAAAAAAAGAAATAATATTTAAACTAAATATTAAAATTGAATTCCAGAATTTCGAGATTTGATGACTTCAAACGTAATGCAAAAAGTTGAACTTTTTTGTATATGGATTCTGTATATAATTTTGTATATAATTATTCTGAAAAGAGTTCATTAAAGTATTCGAATGTTTATATGAGACAAAACGTACCTAATATAGGATGGAGTTACCCATGAATATTTACTGGAATGTTTCGTTTCAACATTCCCTATTTGTTGGGTTTTTTTTTATTTTTTTACAATTATTCCTTCCACAAGTTGTAATATTTTTAATGATATTGAAATCCCCTCCCTTATGAGAACAAATACTACAAGATTTAGAACAGGTAACTGCACTCTAAGTAGAAGGCCTCCGAAATGGAACTGAACTACCATCGTAAATTGCCGTGAGTTGTATCCGCTGTGGGCGGTGGTAAAACCACCTGCTACTTTTTTCTTTCCTTTTGGTCACCTCTTACGACACGCTAATAAGACGCTGGATTTTAAGCTTGAAAACTTGGTCAAAATATTCAACATCGCGTTTTTTTATTAAAAGAAACAAAAAGTGATAAATGTTTTTATAGGTATATATAGGTAGGTTCTTTATTTCGTCGTCCAAGGTGAAATTACAGTGGCGATACGGGAAATTACCGGGTACTGATAACTCAGCTATAAAATTTGGTAAAAGGAGACACCAATACTGAGTAAATGCTGATAAAAACCGAAGGAATATCAAAAATGAAAAATTAGGTATTGAACCAAACATTTTTTGAAACTGTGAAATGAAAAATTTCTAATGTTGTGATGAATTTTATTCCACAAATGGGGCCCGAGAAACTTGATAGATTTTTTTTTTGTTCGACAGCTGGAGAATCTAGGATTAAAATAGGCTAACATAATTTCACAAGTAGACTATTTGTTATGTCATCATTTCTCATACCGATAAATAATGTTTTAGACTTGTTAATGTTAATCGTTAATTTATTTGCATTCATCCAGTATACTACTTTTTTTATTTCAGAATTTTACATTTTCAATCATGGTAGTGTACAGATATGCTCCGCTGTGCAAAAGGTCTGTGTCATCTGCAAATAGTTTTGTAGTAAAGTTGACGCACTGGGGAGGTCATTAACATAACATAAAAATGAAATTGGGCCAAGGACACTGCCTTGTGGGATTCCAATAGTTATGAGGGAATAAGACGAATTACAGTTTTCGTATCTCACATATTGTTGACGGTGTGTAAGGTAATATAAAAGTTGTTTGGATGTTACACCACGAAAACCTAAATGGATCATTTTTCTATCAAAGTTAACAGTGTCAAATGTCTTTTGGAGATCCAAGAAAACATTGCATATCAATTCACCCTGTTCCAGTTCATCATATATATATGTTAATGAATCTAATATGGTATGTGATGTTGAATGTTTGTGCTGAAAACCAAATTTTGTTTTAATCATTATTTTGTATTTTTGTAAGAAATATGTAATTCTGCCAGTCAGTAGTCGTTCGAATAAAATAGCCAAACACGATCACTTTCAATCTTGCTGTTAAATAATCCTTATCTTGATAATGTGAATTTTCAATAAAAAAAAATGTAGCCACCGACTAGTAATATAAGAAAAAAATTCAAAACTCATCCCACCCAAATATATTGTTCATAATAGCAATAGCAACACCCAGTTCCATCTAAAATATTTTGTATTTTTATGTAAATTGAATAACATTTGATCATAAAGGCAATAATAAGTCGGTTGATAGATTGTAATATATGGCATACCTGATGTATTGAAGTCCATAGTTGTTTTCGTGGTGGTCGACATATCGGCTGTTGTGTTTGCATCAGTAGTTTCGTAAGTGTCTATTTCAGCTGTAAATAAGTTACTATGTTAATACATATTTGAATTTTAACCCAAGTAATATTCAGCACACAAAATCTGAAACACACCTGAAATTTCATTTAGCTAATAATAAACCAGATAGGTTCAAACCTGTTCATAGACATCCGATAAAATTGATCAGCGTTGGAAAATATTCGAAAACAATATGGACCAGACTTTCCTTTGAAAAATTTTATTCAGACGTACTTAACACAAATTGACACAAAATTTAAAGTTTTCATTCTACCTCTCACTAAACTTACATTTCTTATTAAACTTTTAATTTTAAACACAATGGGGTAATGTTTTAAGAAGAAAAATGTGACACAATCCTTCAATTACTACAAATTGTTATTGTTTATTTCTCGTCCATTTTCCAAATATTTAGAATACAGTATGCTTACCCGGCAAAGGTGTTGGTGTCAGTTTGTTCAGCTTTTTTTCTTCAGTTGTTATTTCAACAGTTGATGTGATGTGAAATGGTATGGTAGTAGACTCTTTGATAAGAGGCGTAGTGGACATTGTGGTATTTGGTTGGATTGCTCCAATGAATTCACTTGTTGATGTGACGTCATTAAGACTGGTATGGGCTGATGGTGAAATATGTGAGGTTCCAGAGTATTGTTTGTTAGTTTTTGAAGTTGTGAAAACATTGGCCTCAGTGGTGGAAGCCAATGCTTTTGTGACGTCATTTTGTGCTATCAACGCGTTGACAATCTGTTCAGTTGTTGTTGTAAGATCGGCGTTTGGATTTTCGTTCAGAATTTCAGTGAAAATTGATCGCAGTTGCTTTTCAAATTCTGAGAATCACGAGAAAAAATTACAAAAAATAATCGGTAAGACTATTTGATTTATAGCCTTCCACTATTTTAACTACCTAAATGCTAATTTAGCGATGTTAAAACAGATTCTGTTTGTATTATGTGGAAGAGGCACAAGAGTACGTGAAAAGCTAAGCCGTTCCACTCACCGACTATCATTAGAAGACAAAGTACTGACGGGTTAGTTGAATTTATCCGGTGGTTTTAGATTTAAATGTTTCAAATTTTTTGGCCGCAGTAACGATCACGGAATCGGAATAAGATTTTCTAGGTGCTTAACAAAATTGTTGAGGAAATGCATACACAACGTGTTGAGTGAGTTATTAAAACAAATCCGAGCACGATAAATAAATTGGAAGTGTGTTGAAGATAATCGCAAACAGTAAATGTAAATGTTTTTGAAGGATCGGAAAATAAAATAAATAAAAATGACTCACCATCTTGATTGCTAGCCTGAAATGGAATAACCGTAATATTGTAGGTTTGCATATTGTTGCTCATATCAAGTATAATAAAAATAGGGGTATGTAAAGTTGAATGAAATAAACATGAAAAATATATTTTCCGTTAAATTGTTGAGGTAACTAGTTTTTGCATAATTTTTGTAGCATTATATATCACAGAATGCGGACACTGATTTAAACGTAAAACTCAAGCATATTAGTATTTTTCCTGCCTCAACCGACTCCTTATATGGTCCACACGGAATGGAATCGCAAGGCGCAAGAAAAATCCTGTTGTTTGATATAACTGTATATTGCAGTGTTAATTGCATACTGTGAAAAAAGTTCATGTCATTAGACAGTTTTTTCTTTAAAGGGCTTGAAAAGAATACCCGGAACATTAATTCTTGAAAAATCTCACCTCAATAACGAATTCCGGATTTTCGTTTCCTTCACATGTCTGATAAGTTTGAGCTGAGAAATAAAAACAATTCTACTTAATCGATAAATATTTTTTACCTAACAATAGCAACTGTGACCTCCCTTTAAAATAACTTTTCATTGTAGTTGAATGTGGAAATAAATCTGGACAAGTTCTTACTAAGATTCTCACATTAAACTAAAAACCTAAATATTGCTATATATTGATATGGCCGGTGATTGTTTGTCAATGTCTCGTGTTCAAAAGACTAAAACATTAAGAAGTTAGCTTTTGTATGAACCTATTCCATGGTAATGTACCAAGAATGACGATCTTCATTTAGAACTACGTTTCCGAATAAGAGCAAAAGAACCCTCAGAACTCTTAACAAAAAATTATTCACACTGTCGATATGGACTTGACCCATGTCATGTGTATCATAAGAGACAATAAAAATGAATCGTAAAAATTTTCGTTTGTTTTTCAATGCATAGACTTTGAGAGATACCACTCATTATGTGAACTCAAATAGAGGTTCAAATCTACGATAAATGAAAATATTATCATTCATAACAGTTGGTGATGCGTTTTATTCAAGTATTTGCTACATAGTTCACTTTTAATTCGTTTGTTTTGAGCGTTGATCAGTTTTTGCGTAAAGTATGATAAGAAAAATAGTAATGATTACTTACTTAGCACGGACGACACAACAGAACAGATAAGCAGAGTGAAACGAATAATATACATGTCATACGATTGATTTGGTCTCTGATACAAAGTTAGACGCATACAACAGGCAACCTACAATACAGAATAATGGCGAACTGGAAAATTGTCTCAATTTAATAATTCGTCATCGCGTTTATTTTCAGACTGTTAAAAAGCAAGAGCAGTTGATGGAATTTATTTATTATTGTAAGATCTTTTTTTACGGGAACTGGGGGATATTATTTTGCCTTGAAAAAACAAAGTATCACATAAAACTATAATTAATTTATTATGTATTGTTTGCCAATTTTATATATTCTCATAACATCAGGATTCTGCCTATTTGCTGTATTTTTTATATGTGTACAATACTAAACTATTCAGCGTTTGAAGGGAATCAAAATTAGAAATGACTGTACAGGAAAGCGTGATGAAACGTCATCAAATGATATGGACTGTATTTCCTGCTTTGAATCTGTGAATATTAAACGTTTAAAGTTGTTTAGCTGAGTACGTAGTATCAGCCTTGGACCGCGCCTCAGCAGCGAGTTTTATCTGTTGGTCGCGCTTGGCAAAACATAAACCCCGATGCCTACAGTCCATGGATGCGCTCAGGTTTCAACATTTTAATTTGAACTAAATTCAACACGATTTCAGAAAAACTTTTTCTTTCAAATTTGCTGATATTTGTATTAAAAATTAACTGAGCAATGGGGTTCGGGGCACAAATTGAAACAACTAAATAGCGACCAACCATATGACGCCAATTTGTTCGGAGATTCACTGAAAAGTGATAACTAGCGACCATTAATATGATGAAAAGCTCCATAAGATTTGAAACCAGCAATTGTGCTCTCTGTTAGCCCAAAGAGCAAAAGCCTTGATAATACTGATAATTCACTTCGACCAACACATCTCTGATCGTCATCCGCGCGTGTTCGAATGTCGTGAGGGATGGCTATATGCGAAAAGAGTTCTGGACACTTCGACGGCGCAAGGTGAACACCGCTGACGACGGCTTTCTTCACCAAATATGTTCATGCACAAGAAAAGTCAGCCAAATATGAGTCATTTATCCGTGGTGCCACGCCATATTGTTAGGCCCATTTGAAAAGTGTTTTAACACCATATTTTTTATAGAATAAAATCACAAATACCTATGCCCCATCCGATTTTTCTGTCCTTTAATAATACACTTTACAATATACCAATGAAATTTTCAGTGAAATTTCAATTTTTTTAACAGGATACAGAGAATTAGGCCAAAAGCCCACAAGCATTTTTTCTGTGGGTTTATGATTTGACTAGGTCCTTACCATTATTTCGGATTGAAGGTACCGAATCCCACGCACGCATACACACACCTTGTTCTTCATCCATTCTTAGTGCGATGAGCTAGTGGTTATCACTTTGGCGTTGTAGATTGAAGATCTCGGGTTCGTAATTCGGACTCGTTAACTACATAACCCAGAGTGTACGTGATTCGATGGAAAATACTGTCAAACTATATTGCGTTACTAATGGATAGAGTAGCTGAAACACGGCCCAAATCAGGCTCATTATCTACGAATTGAAAATTGAGCAACAAGTCTCAAACGAAATTAATTTTAATATTGGCAGAAGGCATTGTTAGTGCTGGTTTTTTATACTTACTAAATAGACTTAATTTTAGCCACATCCAAGCTCTTTCCGACAACTGCTGCATCAATATATCTTTGCTATTTCCTTTGTGGTAGTTCCATTGTAAAATCACGTGCAATGTCGTTTTTTGAAATGCACGGGGAAAATATTAATATTCAAAGGCTTGCAAATACATTGCTTACATACTCGATCGTATTTCGCTCCCACCCACCACGGAACGTCATTCGCATGTTTAATTTTACAATCAACTACGACGAAATCAAACTCTTATGATTCGAATAACAACATGCTGCTTGTACGAACTATTAATGCAGCACCTCAGCGATGCAGTCCCAATCCTTCAGTTTCTTATATTTGCAAAAACAATACTGCCGAGAAAAATAGGTATGTGTTGTGTGATATGTGTAATGTTCAAAACTTTAAAAACTTTAATATACCGACGTTTTCTAATTACCTATAATTCAATTCTGTTTCGTGTACTGGACACATTGTATTGTTATGGAAGTATAATAAATTGAACGATGGAGTCAGTAGGTGGTTCGATTAACCTGGCAATGGCGTTTTGTATTTGTATTTCGATAAACTCAGGGAAATGTAGGTAATTGTTTAAACTCTGAAGTTCCCGTTTTTAAATTTACCATCATCTCCTACGGATCCTCTGCAAAATCATGAATCGAATTTCAACACATTGTGCTCAGAGTATTTAAAATCATCCACATCATATATATAAACCGGGAAGGACGGAAACATGACAAAGCAAAATTAATGTTTGTTAATCAGCCGGGTGACTATGCATCTGTGGACCATGTAAAAATGAATATAGTATTGCAGATATGCTAAATTTAAATCCTTATTGCGCGGGTATTTTGTAAACACAGCAAATCTTGCCAAATTAGGATAGCAAAGTCACATTCGGATTCTTTGTTCCGTACGCGGTCAATTTTGCTGCACTTGCAATCAAGGATTTGTCCGTTCAAGTACTACAAAGAATCATTTAAGATTACATACTGGTGAAAAACCTCATGTATGTACAATTCGTTTAAAACAATTTTCTCAGCTGTCAGTATTAACAAAGCATATTGGGATACATGCAACAGAGAAACCTATTATTTTTCCAAAAAGTGAGAATTGTTTCATTTGACAGACCATTCAAAAATTCATGTGAATGAAAAAACATTTTTGTGTATCGAATGCGGAAAGAGGTGTCTGAAAGTTGCCCATCTGCATGACCATTGCAAAATTCACACATATGAAAAAATTTTCGGACTTCCCATCTGAAATCTAATATGAATTTCATGAAATTAGTTTTTTCGTAGGATATAAGGCTTTGAAATGCGTAATTTGATTGTATTATCAAGTTTTTTTTTCAAAAAGTGGTAGATGGTTCTACCACCCCAGCGCAATGTATCCGAATCAATCGTAGATTGTTCATAAGAACAAATATTTATAAAATAGACTAAAGTTTTCATTTTACTCCAACCCACCTCCCTCTAACCAGACCTGCCCCAAATCACCTTCTTCTAACCAGACCTGCCCTAAATCACCTGTCCTCTAACCTGACCTCCCCCAACCCACCTGACCCTGACCTGCCTATCCCCAACCCAGCTCCATCAACCCGACCTGCCTAACCACAGCCAACCTCGCTCCACCTATGCCCAACCCACCTCCCTTTACCTGGTCTGCACCGCCGATTCCACGTCCAAGAGCACTTTACTTGACATTGAATTTGAATTTTCAGCCTCGATGACCCTTCTTTCACGTAACCACAAAACGTCCATTTGTGTGAATTACCGTTTACGCAATCCTATAACAGAAATTCTCATCGCAAAATAACTGGACAACTGATCCGGCGGTTCACTTCTTCCCTAAAATGGATTGACTTTAAAACTTTTGCATTTCTGACGGGTGTTTTGTTGTCTGGTGAAAATATTCATTTCAACAAAACAGCAAATCATGGGAGCAGTGAGAAAACAAAAAATTCCAAAGTTTAGAGATTCTTGGAGAAATAACGTTGCCATGACTTCTCAATTAATGTTGCGAGAAATTCGGTTCCAGGTATTCTTCAAAGCCACACACCTGCGCCCACAGCCTATCTGTGACTTATACTTAACACGATCTACCCAAAGATTCAAAAGACGCGGATTGAAATGAAACCTATTCAATTAAGCTAAAGTGCGCATGGTGGGGTGATTTTTCAAGCAAGTAGGGAATAGAAACTTGCTAAAAAACTAGAATTTTCACTTTTAACGACAAAATGCTATCAATTTTTGTCAAATTTGATCAAAATCGATAGCATGTTGCCCTTAATATACGAAAATTGTTGCTCTTAGACACTGTAGTGTGAACTGAAAAAACACTACGAACTATCTATTTCTTGATAGTCAAGATGGAGAGACAAGTTGTTATGCTAAAAATGGGATATTTTTTATTCATGTGGAATTGGTGATTCGATCCGATTCGAAAAAATCATTCGAATCATATTCGAATTCCAAATGATTCGGTTTTGCCCAGCCCTGATCACTGATATGGTATTTCGATGGTAAAATCATCCGCAACTGCGCGCGCCTTCGGCGGTGCGATTCTTCAACGGCCCATAATTGACAAAAAAAAAACAGATTCTTAGATATTTCTTACGATCTCACCAACTAAGATTACTTTCAGAGAGCAATGTTTTTTTTACACTGTACAGACGCCCGATTAACAAAGAAGTTAACTTCGCGTATAGCTATAGCAGCTGAGTGGTTGTGATAGACGCTTTAGTTATTTTGGGACACTTTAGTGATATAGCGCGATATTTCGAACTCAGCGATCGAATTCCTTATCAACAACTTTTGAAATATTCAAATCCAAAAATTTTATTTGATTTTATTTTATTTTGGACGTTTGAAGGCTATGATAAATAAGTATACTGGCTAAGTATACTGGTAAATAAGTATACCAGCGATGCGAGTTTTCAGGAATAGCATGGGAGTGGGCGTACATAAGTACCTGGAATCATACGGTGCCAAGAATCATCAAGCCGGTCAAGAGTAATGCACGTTAGTACTAAATGTTTTAATGGTATTAAACATTATAATAATGATGATGAGTAACGTGTTTGATAGTTCAAATCAGAAAAGTGATTTTAATGTTAATTACAAGCAATGTTGTCACTAATAATTATAGTGAAGAAGTAAAATTGAAGGAAAACCATTCAGCAGGAAATATGACGTCATGATAAACGCCACATAAATATTTGTTTGTTTTTTATCTTTCTTTGCATTTTTTCGTAAATTTATGTATAATATTCTCGCCAGGGAAGTTCGCGTAACCATTTTTGTGGCTTTTTCAGTCAACTAAATTGTATTCCATAATAATACATTATGAAAAAAAATGTCTTGTAGGATTTTCGCAATGAGAGGCCCCTAATTATCGAAGAACAGTTGCGGAAAATGCAGAAACTTTCCAGTCTACACCGTTTGTTCCAGTGTACAATAGTATTAGAAATTCCAGATAAAAGTACCGAGTTCCCCTAGTATACTTAGTCCAGCAAGTAAGTTTATTTTGTTTTTCAAGTAAAATAGTTACATTATCCTATTTTTTGAACAGGTACCAGGTTTGAGAAAACAATATACTTCGTAGGATAAACTAGTTAAATATTATTGTCATTATTAAAGAATTTTTTAAAAAAGAAACCATTTGTGATTTCAATCTTCAAATCTATTTAAAATTGCCTAAATGCAGCCAAATAATAATTAACTAGTAAACCTGGTTTATCTAGTTTGCCCACACTACTGCGCACCTTTATTCACAAGCCTTCTTTGCTGGAAATCAAACCCGGGATTTTTGAATATGAAAGTCCGTCGTGTCCAAAGAAAAAACTAGTTTTACTTTCTACATTTAATAGATGGAGTTTGTGTCACCAGAATAGTCGAAGAAAAATTATTTCTAGTTGGAGATTTTGAAGTTAGAAATATTTAACTAACTGTGTAACATAGAATACTGCCATTGCTCAATTAGAACTTTCTTTTTACTTGATGAAGTCCGATATAAGAATGGTCGAAAGAAAAGGCCAAACAGATACAACCAACAACTACTCACTGACACAGAGTAACTACAAAATATAATACCAGCTACTCTATGCTCTAATTGGCGTTCTATATTCTGAGATTGATTCCTAATTCATCTCGCTTTATGTATGAACATAATAAAATTTTATGCGAAAAAAGTTCATTTAAAAAACCTTGAAATTTTAAAGCTCTTAGGGAGATTCAAAATGTGGCACTCAATATGCACTGCATCTGCGGTGAATGCTTTGAAAAATTAATTTATGGGTAGAGAGGTCATAATTTGCTTGTTTGTTAACAATAACCTGTAATTCTAGGACGGATCTGGTGAGAATAGGGTTGTATCTCTTTGTAAACTTGTAAATAAGTCTAAAACACACACTGATCCTATACTTACTCGACAATAAATCATCATTGTTTAGCACTGTCATTCTATCATCATTCAACTCTCATTTCTGCTTTAAAAACCCCTTTTTTACATATTCGTTACATATGGTAAAACCAAGAACTGACTCCTATTTTTCTTATTAGAAGAGTATCAGATGGAGCATGGTTCATTGCGATAAAATATAGTTGTTCATTTCATTACTATAGTATTGCTCAACTTTCTTTTAATTTTATTTCAAGAATACAATTTGGGAAATGAAAGTATCTCAACACCAAATATCAATTCCCCAATAAATATTTATTTATTACACTCAGTGTTCACACGAATTAATTCCAACCAAAAATTAAAAACGTTAGCCCAATATTCACTTTCGGCCTTTCTGCAAAGAATATTTTCCGGCAAATTGTTTTGCTAATCGTATATTATAGTTTAATTTCACAAAGATAGTTGAAGGAATGAGAGCATTCATCATCATTCAATCCATATCCCAAACCAGAACTCATCATAGCACAATCTTCATTGCCGGAGTTGTCCGGTTGACGAATTCTCCAAGGTATTTTACCAGCTTCAGCAACGACACCATCCGACCATATAAATCTTCCTTCTGTTTGTATGTCATCCAAACCAATCCAAGTATGTGACTTGACTAATGATTGAAGTTCACTGCAAAGCAACGAAGTTTAGTGAAAAAAAGGGGGGGGGTGGCTGTTAAAAGTTTATTTTTTCCCATACATTGAATACAATACAAGTCTCTTTTTGTACACATTGTATATAACTTACGCTCATTGTAAGTAATGTTATATTTGTCAGATATGAACCAGAAATAGACCACTTCATGGCAGAGCGAACCATCTGTGGCTTAATCTTCACAAAATCGGGATGTGTAAATCGGTATGCGGTATTTTTTACTGGAAAAGGTAATTTCATACAATTTTGCGAACTTTTTAAAAATTAAGTTTCATAGTTTTTTAATTGAATCTATTTTGGTTTCTGAAGAATCCTCATTGTCGAATGCATATTTGAAACATCAAACCTGAAAACTACTTAATCCCTTATCCCAACAGCTGCCAAATTTGCTCCGTATCTCAGGCAGTTTGATTTCGCTGTTTCATAATTGACTTCCTCGTTGAATACTTTGTAATAATAGCCATTGCTTGCTTTGTACCAAGTGTTCATGATCGCATTTTTCTCTTTTAGATTTTTAAATTATGAAAGAAAGAATGAATGAATTAGAATCGAGGTGATGATATTGTCAATGTTGTCTATTTAATAAAGTTAAGAAAATAGAAATAATGATATTTAATTTGAATATTTAAATTAAATTCCAGAATTTCGAGATTTGAGGACTTCACAAATGATGCAAAAAAGTACAGTTCCTTATTTATATGGATTAGTTTATTATTTTGAAAAGAATTCACTAAAGTATTCGAATGTCTGTATGAGACAAAACGTACCTAATATAGGATAGACTTAACCACAAATATTTACTGGAATGTTTCGTTTCAACATTCCCTATTTGTTGGGTTTATTTTATATTTTTTACAATTATTTCTTTCACGCGTTGTTATATTTTTAATGATATTGAAATTCTCTCCCTTAAAAACGAAATATTGGTCACTGACAAAAAACAACTGCGAGATGTAGAACGGACAACTGCACTCTAAGTGGTTCCCTAAGAGTTGTATCCGCTGTGGGCCGTGGTAAAACCATCTGTTACTTTCTTCATTTCTCCTGGTCGCCTCTTACGACACGATACGCTAGGAATATTTGAAACCCCGTACCCACGGAATTTAAAACATGTATACATTTTATAGGTAACCTACACTAAAAGGATATCAGAGAAGTAGTCGAGAAGGTGTAAAAACATGAAAAAGCACGCGCTCCCACTAGCCTTAGGCCTAATAGTAATTGGTCTCACACACTTGCACACGGACGATATGAGAAGACGGTTATAGATTAAATGAGAAATAGTGGAGGAAATTGAGAAAAAAGAGAGAAAAAGTTTAAAGGGAGTGGGCGACAAAGAGAAAATAGAGAGACAGATAAGAGGAATAGAAGGAAAGGGAAAGGAAAAATAAAAATTAACAAAAACATACCTCGTTGCTTCTCTTTCATTGCAAGGCTCTCTCTTATTAATCTGGCCATTTCTGTGAAATAATAATAAAAGATAAATCATAAAAAGTTGAAAGGGAAATGGATCTTTTATCGATAATTGTTACATCGAAATACATCATGTAAATATCTTTTAATGAAAGATATTTTGTAAATATCTTTTAATGAAAGATATTTTGAATTCTCAGTATGGGAAAAGTTTACATACTCTGAAGTAATGAAACATTATTCTCACCAGATCCATCGTTTTTCTGAAAATAAAATATTACAGGATATTGTTAACAAACAAGCAATGTATGACCTATCCATCAATGACCATCCAGACCATTCGGAAATGACCATCAAATGACCACCAGAAAATAAAGAAATGATATCTCGATTTATATGTGTAAAGTCAACACATAAGTTCGAAAAATATTTTGTCCATAAATTCGGGGTTTTGAATCTTTCTAACGTATTTCTTTTATATTGCAAGAGGCGACTGAAAGAAATCAATAATAGGGGGTGGCTTTACCGTGGCCCAGGACATATACCTCGCACAACAATTAAATATATGTTTATTCTGCTCTGAGATTGAACTCGAAAATTCGAAGCTTTTTCGATATAATTTATCCGCCTAACATTTAGTTAGTAGTAATATTTAGTTGAATAATATTACAATTAAAGTAACAGATACGCGAGGTGAACTAAGGATCGATTTCAGGTTATCGGAATGGTGAGTCCTAACGTATTTCTTGCGTGTCGTAAGAGACGACAGAAAAGAAACAAGTTATTGCCCAGCGCATATAACACTCATAGCATTTTACCATGAATTTTGAGTATCACCACGAATGGTTCCCGCTGAAAGTGCAGTTGTTGACGTTACGGAGCAATTAAGTGCCCTTTGGTTGTTTTAGTTTGAGCGCTTCTTCCGGCCTTGCTTAATACGAACTTGGGTAACTGTAATAGGTGTAATTAGGCAATGAAAGTATTTCCGTGTTACATTAAATATGCCTCACCTCACAATTTCCAACTTGAACAAATTTGCCTTTGACTATTTTGGTGACACAGGCTCCATCTATCGAATATAAAAAATAAAATATGGCTGATAATTTATCATATTTTCACAGCCTATTTTCAATTTATATCAAAAATTCCAGATTTAATTCCCGTTCACTCTGATTTGTAAACACAGATCTACCTTCGGATGCAAGGTGTAATAACCTGTGTATAAGCTCTACAGAAATGAAAAGTTTAATGTCTTCTGGCTACTGTCCTTCAATTGATCGACCTTTTATCGAAAAAACGTTACGTGTTTGATTATGATGTATTACTAATGGATTACAACATAGTTACATAAGTTTAGCTGAAGAAGCCACACTAGAGGTTACGTGACCTTCCCTGGCGAGAATATTCTACATAAATGTATGATAAAACGTTAAGAAAGATAAACAAAATATTTGCATCATGACGTCATATTTTTGCTCCTCAAAGGTTTCATTTTTCCCCTGCATTCTAGTTCATAAATACGTCACTGCTTTTAATTATAAAAATATTGAACCACTCAAACGCTTTACCCAGTATCATTAATATTCAAATAACTCTTCTCACCTGGCAATTTCTCTCCCAATGAACTCCGGATAAGACACAGAAAGAAGAACAATGTTTTGGAATCCATATTCTGTCTTTCTACAATACGGCGAAATTATTTAACTAGTATTTAGGTAGATTTACAAGCTGTTAAATGTTAATATAAGAAATTATCATGCGCATCGCATTTGAAAATTGTGAAATCCATCAGATCCATCAGCCAGAAAATGAATAAATATCTCCAAACCGCTGCCTGCTGAACAAATTTAAATAAAGTTAAAAATGATTAGGTGCACTTTTCTTACCATTTATTTTCATACTCTTAGTTTCAGTCTGCTTTATCCCAATAACAAAAAAAAACTTCGCTTTCTTAAACACTGATAGATCGCGCCGTAGAGGAATTTTAATTAGGAATATCCAACGAGTTATCTTTGTTATTTAATACTAACTTTTCTGCACATACAGGCGTATGCAAGAATCTGAGAATGAGGGAAGAGGTATTATATTTGGGTTCCAAAGTAAGAATTCTCAACAACATTCGCGGCAATGTTTGTGACTTCTTAAAATTATCCAGTAAAAAGTCATTCGTGCAGGTTTTGGTAGGTATGAGTCACTGAAGGATCGCGCTGCCAAATCGATCAAGCTGGACAAAACCAAATTCATTTTATTTCCGACATGTTAGATCAGACAATAAGAATGCTGAAGATCCATCATGTAGTCCCCAGGCACATGCTAGTCAACGACCAACTCCAAGTTGGTACAGGTTTCCTAAGCAATTTGAGAAGAAAAAGAACGAAAGAAATATACTAGAATACGTCTCGGAAACAAGGCATTGCAATCTACCATGAGTAATGGCAGTGATGTCGCAGTCTCAGATCTTGAGGCATCAATAAAATCAAAATAGAAATAACCTATTCCCAAAATAATTGTGCACCGAAAGCGCCAGAAATTTTAATTTTTTTCCGAAAAAGGGCTATTTTGGGATAAAAAGACTTATAAAAAAAATATTTTTGCGCCGTAGGAGTGCGACAATTTTACCTCTTATGACATAAAAGAAATATGCAAAATTTCCCAATAAAAATTTCCGGCCACGTTTTTTATTAGTTCTGTATTTGCATTACCTGTATCTCGCAAGACTAATGCAAAGGTTTATTGCAAAATAATTATCCGAGAACAATGAACACATAGAAATGTATTCAAATGATTACTTTTAAACGATCCTATTTTTTTTTTTTTTTTGTCACGTACGAGTCGAATATGGGGCGCTCTCGAACGTCGTATACTTCCTGGATTCTTACTTGACAAGTCTCAAGTTATGCAAATATTTGGAAAAATATTAAGAATTATAAACGAGTCATCCACAAATTAACCCGCTGTCAGTCAATCAACCGGAAAATGTATAAACTGAATAGATATCTTTATACTGCTGCCTGCTTTACAAAATTTAAATAAAGTTGAAAGTGATTAAGTGAATTTTTTGCATATAATTTCATACTCTTGGTCTGGGTCTGCTTTATCCCAATAACCAACAAGAAAAAATATTGTTTTTTTTTATGTTTATAAATATATTAGGCAATGTATCGCGCCTTCGGGAAGAGAGAAACTATTATTGGCTCAGGCTATAAAAAGTGAATTTGTATTAAGAATATTTGACGAGTTCCAGTCAGAAAAAATTTAATTGAACATTTTCGAAAAGTATGAGTCACTGATGGATGATGCCGCATATCCGTACACGAAGGGTAGAAATCTATGCCTGACACAAAACAATTTTTTTTATTTATCTATTTCATCCATTATATTCCCTTCATATTTTACACGTGGGGTAGTCCAAACTCTTGATCCCGTTATTTTTCGCTCTGTGCTAGGTAAATTTATGAACTTGATCTTAAAAAGGTTTGAAATTTTCGTTGCTTAAAAGGAATTATAGGTCAAACCGACAATACATTTTTCGACTGCGATTTAGAAACGTAGAAATTTTTTATTTGTCAAGAAAGTCAGAATCGGATCGTGTCCTGACGCACAATCTATCAGTGAACTTAACGCAATATTTCTCACTCAATATCTGAATATGTATTTACTCAAGTTTTAATTTGTCTTTCGTCGATGATTTAAAAAAATATGATTGCACGGATATAATGCTATAAATGACGTCAACCTCACGTCGCTGGTCAAATGAGGTGAGATCGAATGTCGTCTTGTGCATTGTGCGTGAATAAATGCGTCAATAAAAGATGAGAATTGCGTCGTTTTCACGCACGTTCTGGTAGGTTAAGGCGCGAATGACGTTCGCCGATACGAGGTGTTTCCACAATACCAAATTCCTATCTCATAAACTATCGATCAAACTTACGAGGCGGATTTTTCCTAGTAGACACATATGTTCTATAATGTCGCCCCGTTTATTTTTATACGAAAGATTCCAATTTAAGAAAATTTAAGTCAATAGTAGACAACACGGACACCATCCTTAATCTAATGTATTCAGTCGTTTCCTCCCCAAAGTTTGATGCAATACTTTTGTTAATCTTCAATTTTTTTCGGATTTAAGTTTAATTGTTTAGGCATCTCCAGTATTAAATGCTAAATTTGCATTGCACGTGGGTGGATGCAAAAATTTTAAAATTGTGAATGGGTGTCAGATTCTTATATCAAATTATGACGTCAAAACGTGCATAACAAACAAAATGTTTGCTACAAACTTCCTTAATCGTTGGGAATAAAAACTGTTCAAAAAAAATATGAAAAGAATCATTACTACTGTTAACACACACTGTTACAAAAACACAGTATACTTACCGAACATTTGCAGTTGGCTTCATTTGCTACGATTTACCATTCAAAGTGCGGTTGAGGTTTAATAGTAGAACTCAACAACTTAATTAAATTTTAATCTAATCTTTCGACCTTGCTTCCGGCCTATCTTAGCGTGAATTTCAACGAAATAAAAAACATTAGATGATAAAAAAAGGTCTCCCCCTCGATTACTCATTTTGAAGTATTTTAAAAAATAAATATTTCATCTTAAAACCTTACAAGTTTACCCGGCAAAAAATTATACTCAGAATAAACGTAACATGTACAATCCCATGAGGTAGCATTGTTTGAAAATGAATAGACCAAGAAGAATGTTCTATCTACTTACAAATATATATATTTTTAACCTTCCTTGTGGATTGGCTTTTTACTTCTCGCCTCTCAAATGCTGACCGTTCTTTTTATTTATTTTTTTGCTATTTTTTTTATTTGCTTTATCTGTATCTGGATAGTCTAATGCAAATGATTATTGCAAAAGCTTAAACCGATAACAATAGAATGAAAGGAGTGTATTCAAATGATTACTTCAACCGGAAAATGAATAAATATCTTCATGCCGCTGCCTTCTTCACAAATTTTAAATAAAGCCAAGAGTGACTATATCAACTTTGTTTGCCTTATATTTTCATACTAATCTTATTCACCTTATCCCAATAACACGGAAAATCTTTTTTCACTTGATATCTTTTTGAATAGGAATGATCGCGCCTACTGTGAGCGAGTCCCAAGTCCTTGTGCCTGGTCAAATGAATTTTCATTAGGAATAGTTGACGAGTCCTCAGTCAGAAATATTTTAATCAAAAATACTTGATAAGTTACGTGACACTGACGGAACCTGCATATCAAGCATTGTCCATCTGTGGTTGCATGATAAGAAATCAAAATTATTGAAGTAGACTTTTATATTTTTTAGCTTTAATTCGGAAAACCATTTCAAGGAAAATATAAAACGGGGCCAAGACGCACATCGCGCACATTCGGCGTGCAATAACATATTATATAGAGTCTTATAGTGATTGATGGTGTAGTTTTATGTAACAAAAGGGCCGAAAAGTTTTTGCGCGTCGTCGGAACGATCGATCCTTTGGCAATAATTATTTCTGGAAAATGACTTTTCCGGGCGATTTTTTTTTTACCGGGCGACTTTTTCCGGGGGCATTTTTCCGAGCGTCTTTTTTTCCTACGCCCGTCTGAAATGTAGTGAAATAGTATACGTTTATATCCGTCTAATATTCACACAAACCCATAAGCACCCCCATCAATTAAGCACTATGCGAGGCCAAAAACGCACAGACGCAAAAGAAAATGAGAGTTTGTTATGACATTCGATATTTGCAGTCACGTGACCCGCGCACCGCGAGTATTGGTATTACACTGTTAAAAAAATACAGTATAATTGCCGAACATTTGCAGTTAGCTTCAATTGCTAGAATTCAAGATTTTAAGAGCGATTGCGATTTAATAGTAGAACTTTGCAATATAATAGACTTTCAATCTAATTTTTCGACCTTGCCTCCGGATTATCTTGGGGTAAATTTCAATGGAATAAAAAATATTAGATGATAAAAAAGATCCCACCCCTCGATTACTCACTTTGAAGTATTTCACAAAATACACCTTTCACCTCAAAACCACGGAAGTTTTTTGGCAGAAAATTGTGTTTCGAATATACATAACATGTATAAAACCACGATGTAGCATTGATTGAAAATGAATACACCAAGAAGAATGTTCTATCCACTTATGAATATATATATTTTAAACCTGCCATGCATTAGTATTACCTGCATCTGCCTTATCCATTGCAAATATTTATCGCAGAAAAATAAACAGAGAACAATAGAATGAAAGGAACTGTATCATATTCAAATATTTTCGATTAAACTGATGCGATTTTTTGCCAAGTATAATTCGAAGATGGGCCACTCTTAAACGACGCGATCCATATAGGATTTTTGCTTGACAAGAGCAAGTGTTGTGTTATGTAAATATGAAGGAAAAAACTAAGAAATAAAAACGAGTCATTCTCAAATTAATCTGCTGCCAATCAATCAACCGGAAAATGAATAAATATCTTCATACCGCTGCCTGCTTAACAAATTTAAATAAAGTTAAAATAAATCAGATGAAGATTTATCCATGTATTTTCATACTATTTGTCTGGGTCTACTTTATCCCAATAACAAACAAAGACCTCAATTCGTTAACAATTGATGGATCGCGCCATAGGAGAGCGAAGCATAGGTGACTCATACCTGATAAAGTCAATTTTAATTAGGAATATTAGACAAGTTATTTTCGTTATTTAATAATAAATTTGTTGCTCATGCGGGGAGGGGTATCATATTTGTATGCCTAAAACTTCTCATTAAAACTTAATCCAGTCAAAAGTCATCTGTGCAAGCAAGTTTTGTTAAGTATGAGTCACTGATGGATCGCGCTGCCAAAGGTAAGGTTGATTGCTTATAATGATGATTTGTGCCTCTGGAAACTACCAGCATACGTTATTGAATCATAACATTTTGTCCTCTACGCTGTTTTTATATCATTTTACAATCGAAAAGGGGCAAATTATTCGATGTGGTTCCAGCTATCTACAGCTCCATTGTTTTCTTTTGGTTTATTTAGGAAATTTGGTTGATATCGACTGAATACGAATATACTGCCTAATATTTCTTCCCCGAAAAATAAAATGAAAGCAAAAGCAATATTATAACTGAAACAAGTTTATTTACGCTACTTATACATACTGAGGGCCTAATCAGAACAAATTAGATATAGAAAGTAATATTTTTTTATTAAAATTAACTCAAAGCAAGGCTGGAATGAAAACTATGAGTCACTGAAAGATGATGCCGCATAGGCATGGCCCATATATGGTTCATGCTTGACAAAATGATATATCTGGGGGGAGGGGCAATATGGAAAGTATTTGCCAGCTAGTAAGGCCGTCTACTAGCTGTGCGACTATTAAGAAAAATAATTCGTATTATGAAGAGTTTGTGAAGGATTGTCCACTAGGCGCGTGCTCGAGTGCCATGATAGACGCATTTTATATCGGTGTTGCCAACAGCTACCCATTGTGGAAGCGGCTCCGCCTAGTAAACCATTTCGGAAAAGTTACAATTTCAATAATTTACTCTTAAGTATAGTAAAAGTTTTATTTTCACCTCATTTGCGCATATTTCGACATATTCTGACAACTTAACTGAGGATGAGAGCGATAGTATAAAACATCAAAATTTCAGTGATAAATTATTCTTGATTTTTTCCCCGAATTCATAGGATTATTGATAAGTTGCCCCGTCTATGAAAACTGCAGATCAAAGACGAGCGATGCAGAATTTTAGAACAGTGCGATGCGCAGGGAATATTTTCCACGTAGTAACTGCATGCAATTCTACTACAAAAAATATATAAATACAAAAATCGCACTAGGGCGTGGTGCAGTTAAAGTGAAAATTTAAGCTGCATTAAAAATATATTTGAATTGTTTTCCGTACACGAATGACAGAAATCTATGCCAAACACAAAACAGATTTTTTATTTATCTTTCCCATCCATTATATTTTACACGTGGGATAGTCCAAACCTTTAATCCCATTATTTGTCGCTCTGTGCTAGATAGATTCATAAACTTGATCGGAAAAAGGTTTAAGACTTTCGTTGCTTGAAAGGAATTAAAGGTCAAACCGACAATACATTTTTCGGCTGCGATTTAGAAACGCAGAATTTTTTTATTTCTCAAGCAAGTCAGAATCGATTCGTGTCCTGACGCACAATCTGTCAGTGAACTTAACACAGCATTTCTCACTCAATATCTGAATATTATTTACTCAATATTTAATTTGTCTTTAGTCGATGATTTAAAAAAAATAGGATTGCACGGATATAATGTAATGATTGAGGCAAGTAAGTCACACTCTTATGGTTATGGTTTGCGAATGTTTGGCAGCATTATTACATATATTATTATTACTACAGAACCTTGAAACTTGAAGCACGTCAACCGCACGTCGCTGATCAAATGACGTGAGATCGAATGTCGTCTTGTGCATTGTGCGTGCATAAATGCGTCAACAAAAGGAGAGAAATGCGTCGTTTTCACGCACGTTCTGGTAAGTTAATGCGTGAATGACGTTCGCCGATACGAGATGTTTCCATGATACCAAATTCGTATCTCATAACCTGTTGATTAAACTTACGAGGCGGATTTTTCCTAGTTGAAACATATGTTCCATAATGTCGCCCCTGATCTATTCAAGGATTTTATCAGGGTTTTTTTTATACGGAAGATTCCAATTTAAGAAAATTTGAGTCAATAGTAGACAACACGGACACCATCCTTAATCTAATGTATTCAGTCGTTTCCTCCCCAAAGTTTGATGCAATACTTTTGTTAATCTTCAATTTTTTTCGGATTTAAGTTTTAAAAATAATTCTTTAGGCAAAAATTTTAAAATTGTGAATGGGTGTCAGATTCTTATATCAAATTATGACGTCAAAACGCGCATAACAAACAAAATGTTTACTAGAAACTTCCCTCCTTGTTGGGAATAAAAACTGTTCAAAGAAAAAATATCAAAAGAATCATTACTACTGTTAACACACTGTTACAAATATACAGTATACTTACCGAACATTTGCAGTTGGCTTCATTTGCTACGATTTACCATTCAAAGTGCGGATGCGGTTTAATAGTAAAACTCAAGAACTTAGTTAACTTTTAAAGCTAATCTTTCGACCTTGCTTCCGGCCTATCTCAGCGTAAATAAAATATATTAGATGACAAAAAAGGTCTCCCCCTCGATTACTCATTTTGAAGTATTTAAAAAAAATAAACATTCCATCTTAAAACCTTACAAGTTTACCCGGCAGAAAATTAGACTTCGAATATACGTAACATGTACAATCACATGAAGTAGCATTGATTGAAAATGAATACCCCAAGAAGAATATTCTATCTACTTACAAATATATATATTTTTAACCTTCCTTGTGGCTTGGCTTTTTACTTCTCGTCTATCAATTTTCGACCACTTTTTGATTTATTTTTTCATTCTTTTCTTTAATTCTTTGATTTTCATTGTCTGTATCTGGCTAGTCTAATGCAAATGATTATGGCAAAATATTAAACCGAGACAATAGAATGAAAGGAGTGTATTCAAATGATTACTTCAACCGGAAAATGAATAAATATCTTCATGCCGCTGCCTGCTTCACAAATTTTAAATAAAGCCAAGAGTGACTATATCAACTTTGTTTGCATATATTATTATACTAATTTATCCACCTCATCCCAATGAAAAGAAAAATCTTTTTTCTTGATATGTTTTTAAATATGGAGGATCGCGCCTACCGTGAGAGAGTCATAAGTCTCATGCCTGGTGAAATGAATTTTCATTAAGAATCGTTGACGAATCCCCAGTCAGAAATATTTTAATCAAAAATTTTTCATAAGTTACGTGACACTGACGGAATCTAAATACCAAGCATGGTCCATCTGTGGTTCGTGCTTGTTAAAATAAAATTTTTCATTGGATTTTGTCTGGCGTTGCCTCATTCAGTTCCATTCTATTTCGAATCGATTCTTCTCTAATTTGATTCTATGTTGGAGATTAACAACAAAATTGTTTAAGAATCTTCATTTAAATCTTCTTTATTTTTAGCTATCAAATAGATTATCACCATTTTTATGCATTTGTTGCATTATAAGAACTTAAAATTATTGAAGTAGACTTCCATATTGTTTTGGCTTTAATTCGGAAAATCATTTTGAGGAAAATATCAAACGGGGTCAAAACGCATATGGCGGCGCAAGGGCGGATTTTCGCGCGCATTCGGCGTGCAATAACATATATTATAGAGTCTTATAGTGTTTGATGGTGTAGTTCTATGTAACAAAAAGGCCGAAAAGTTTTTGCGCGTCGTCGATACGATCCATCCTTTGGCAATAAAGAGTTAATTCTAGAAGGCTACTTTTTCCGGGCGATTTTTTTCACCAGGCGATTTTTTTCACCAGGCGATTTTTTTTCCCGGCGACTTTTTTTCTGGGGACTTTTTCCGGGGGCTTTTTTCCGAGCGACTTTTTTCCTACGCCAGTTTGAAATGTAGTGAAATAGTATACGTTTATACTCGCCTAATATTCACACAAACCCATAAGCACCCCCATCAATTAAGCAATATGCGAGGACACAAGTCCAAAAACGCACAGACGCAAAGGATAACGAGAATTTATTATGACATCCGATATTGGGAGTCACGTGACCCGCGCACCGCGAGTATTGATATTGCACCGTTAAAAAAATACAGTATAATTCCCGAGCATTTGCAGTTAGCTTCAATTGCTATAATTCAAGATTTTAAGAGCGGTTGCGGTTTAATCGTAGAATTTCGCAAGATAATAGACTTTAAATCTAATTTCTTCGACCTTGCTTTCAGATTATCTTGGGGTAATATATATATTTTAAACCTGCCATGCATTAGTATTACCTGTATCTGCCTAATCCATTGAAAATAATTATCGCAGAAAAATAAACCGAAAACAATAGAATGAAAGGAACTGCATCATATTCAAATATTTTCGATTGAACTGATGCGATTTTTTGCCAAGTATAATTCGAAGATGGGCCACTCTTAAACGACGCGATTCATATAAGTTTACCCGGCAGAAAATTATACTCCGAATATACGTACAATCCCATGAAGTAGCATTGAAAAAAAATGAATAGATCAAGAAGAATGTTCTATCTACTTACAAATATAGATATTTTTAACCTTCCTTGTGGATTGGCTTTTTATTTCTCGCCTCTCAAATGCTGATCGCTCTTTTTATTTATTTTTTTACTATTTTTCTTTTATTTTTTTTTATTTGCATTATCTGTAAATGGCTAGTCTAATGCAAATGATTATTGCAAAATATTAAACCGAGAACAATAGAATGGAAGGAGTGTATTCAAATGATTACTTCAACCGGAAAATGAATAAATATCTTCATGCCGCTGCCTGGTTCACAAATTTTAAATGAAGCCAAAAGTGACTATATCAACTTTGTTTGCATATATTTTTATACTAATCCTATTCACCTTATCCCAATAACACGAAAAATCTTTGTTTTTGATATATTTTTAAATATGAAGGATCGCGCCTACTGTGAGCGAGTCATAAGTCTCATACCTGGTGAAATACGATCGATCCTTTAGCAATAAAGAGTTAATTCTAGAAGGCTACTTTTTCCGGGCGATTTTTTTTTTTACCAGGCGACTTTTTTCCCGGCGACTTTTTTCCTGGGGACTTTTTCCGGGGACTTTTTTCCGAACGACTTTTTTTCTTACGCCCGTCTGAAACGTAGTGAAATAGTATACGTTTATACTCGCCTAATATTCACACAAACCCATAACCACCCCTATTAATTAAGCAATATGCGAGGACACAAGGCCAAAAACGCACAGACGCAAAGGATAACGAGAGTTTATAATGGCATTCGATATTTACAGTCACGTGACCCACACACCACGAGTATTGGTATTACACTGTTAAAAAAATACAGTATAATTGCCGAACATTTGCAGTTAGCTTCAATTGCTATAATTCGAGATTTTAAGAGCGGTTGCGGTTTAATAGTAGAATTTTGCAAGATAATTGACTTTAAATCTAATTCTTTCGACCTTGCTTTCAGATTACCTTGGGGTAAATTTCAACGGAATAAAAAATATCAGATAAAAAAGATACCGTCCTCTCGATTACTCACTTTGAAGTATTTCAAAAAATACACCTTTCACCTCAAAACTTCGGAAGTGTTTTCGGCGGAAAATTGTGCTCCGAATATACATAACATGTATAAAACCACGATGTGACATTGGTTGAAAATGAATACACCATGAAGAATGTTCTATCTACTTATTAATATATATATTGTGAACCTGCTATGCATTAGTATTACTTGTATCTGCCTAATCCATTGAAAATAATTATCGCAGAAAAATATGCCGAGAACAATAGAATGAAAGGAACTGTATCATATTCAAATATTTTCGATTAAACTAATGCGATTTTTTGCCAAGTATAATTCGAAGATGGGCCACTCTTAAACGACGCGATCCATATAAGATTTTTGCTTGACAAGAGCAAGCGTTGTGTTATGTAAATATGAAGGAAAAAACTACGAAATATAAACGAGTCAGTCTCAAATTAATCTGCTGTCAATCAATCAACCGGAAAATGAATAAATATCTTCATACCGCTGCCTGCTTAACAAATTTAAATAAAGTTAAAAAAGATTAGTTGAACGTTTATCCATGTATTTTCATACTATTTGTCTGAGTCTACTTAATCCCAACAACAAGAAAAAACCTCAATTCGTTAAACATTGATGGATCGCGCCGTAGGAGAGCGAAGCATAGGTGACTCATACCTGATAAAGTCAACTTAAATTACAAATATTAGACAAGTTATCTTCGTTATTTAATAATAAATTTGCTGCTCATGGAGGGAGGGGTATCATATTTGTGTATTCTTAAAACTTCTCATTAAAACTATCCAGTCAAAAGGCTTTCGTGCAATTAAGTTTTGTTAAGTATGAGTCACTAATGGATCGCGCTGCCAAAGGTAAGGCGAGGTAATAATTGCTTCGGTTTGATGGGCAATGTCATATTGAATATTTGTGTCTCTGGAAACTACCGACATACGTTATTGATTTATATCATTTTGTCCTCTACGCTGTTTTCATATCATTTTACAATCGAAAAGGGGCAAATTATTCGATGTGTTTTCCGCTATCTACAGCTTCTTTGTCACCTTTTAGTTTATTTAGGAAATTTGGTTGATATCGACTGAATACGAATACACTGCCTAATATTTCTATTTTGAAACTATTTGTTCATTTTCCGGCTGATGGATTTTACAATTTACAAATTTAAAAACCACAACACAAAAAACCCCCAAAATTGCTTTTTAACTGTATTCACTCAGAAAATAGAGGCAGAAGAGAATGTTAGGAATTGGAAGATTAGGGACTAAAATGGTCAAATCCGGGTAATAACTTCTTGGTTTTTCTACGATTTAAAACACTTGAAAGGTCATTCTAGGTCATTTTCGATCGTCGAGGGGAGTCCATGCCTACGCAGATGCGCATAATAATTTTTTATATTAACATTTAACAGCTTGTAATACTAATACTAATACTAGTTAAATAATCTCGCCGTATTGTAGAAAATATTTGCCAGCTGGTAAGGGCCGTCTACTAGCTGTGCGACTATTAAGAAAAATAATTCGTATTATGAAAAGTTTGTGAAGGATTGTCTACTAGGCGCGTGCTCGAGTGCCATTTTATGTCGATGTTGCCAACAGCTACCCATTGTGGAAGCGGCTCCGTCTAGTAAACCACTTCGGAAAAGTTATGATTCCAATAATTTACTCTCAAGTATAGTAAAAGTTTTATTTTCACCTCATTTGCGCATATTTCGACATATTCTGACAACTTAACTGAGGATGAGAGCGACAGTATAAAACATCAAAATTCCAGCGACAAATCATTCTTTTTTCCCCGAATTCATTGCATTATTGATAATTTGCCCCGTCTGTAAAAACTGCAGATCAAAGACGAGCGATGCAGAAATTTAGAACAATGCGATGCGCAGGGAATATTTTCCACATAGTAACTGCATGTAATACTGCTACCATATTAAAAATACTTAGATACAAAAATCGCACTAGGGCGTGGTGCAGTTTAAGTGAAAATTTAAGCTGCATTAAAAATATATTTGAATTGTTTTCCGTACACGAATGATAGAAATCTATGCCTGACACAAAACAAATTTTTTTATTTATCTATCTCATCCATTATATTTTACACGTGGGGTAGTCCAAACTCTTGATCCCGTTATTTTTCGCTCTGTGCTAGGTAGATTCATAAACTTGATCGTAAAAAGGTTTAAGACTTTCGTTGCTTGAAAGGAATTGAAGGTCAAACCGACAATACATTTTTCGGCTGCGATTTAGAAACGTAGAAATTTTTCATTTATCAAGCAAGTCAGAAGCGAATCGTGTCCTGACGCGCAATCTATCAGTGAACTTAACACAATATTTCTCACTCAATATCTGAATATGTATTTATTTAAGATTTAATTTGTCTTTCGTCGATGATTTGAAAAAGAGGATTGCACGGATATAATGTAATAAGTGACGTCAACCTCACATCGCTGGTCAAATGAAGTGAGATCGAATGTCGTCTTGTGCATTGTGCGTGAATAAATGCGTCAATAAAAGGAGAGATTTGCGTCGTTTTCACGCACGTTCTGGTAAGTTAAGGTGTGAATGACGTTCGCCGATACGAGATGTTTCCATGATACCAAATTCGTATCTCATAACCTGTTGATTAAACTTACGAGGCGGATTTTTCCTAGTTGAAACATATGTTCCATAATGTCGCCCCTGATCTATTCAAGGATTTTATCAGGGTTTTTTTTATACGGAAGATTCCAATTTAAGAAAATTTGAGTCAATAGTAGACAACACGGACACCATCCTTAATCTAATGTATTCAGTCGTTTCCTCCCCAAAGTTTGATGCAATACTTTTGTTAATCTTCAATTTTTTTCGGATTTAAGTTTTAAAAATAATTCTTTAGGCAAAAATTTTAAAATTGTGAATGGGTGTCAGATTCTTATATCAAATTATGACGTCAAAACGCGCATAACAAACAAAATGTTTACTAGAAACTTCCCTCCTTGTTGGGAATAAAAAACTGTTCAAAGAAAAAAATATCAAAAGAATCATTACTACTGTTAACACACTGTTACAAATATACAGTATACTTACCGAACATTTGCAGTTGGCTTCATTTGCTACGATTTACCATTCAAAGTGCGGATGCGGTTTAATAGTAAAACTCAAGAACTTAGTTAACTTTTAAAGCTAATCTTTCGACCTTGCTTCCGGCCTATCTCAGCGTAAATAAAATATATTAGATGACAAAAAAGGTCTCCCCCTCGATTACTCATTTTGAAGTATTTAAAAAAAATAAACATTCCATCTTAAAACCTTACAAGTTTACCCGGCAGAAAATTAGACTTCGAATATACGTAACATGTACAATCACATGAAGTAGCATTGATTGAAAATGAATACCCCAAGAAGAATATTCTATCTACTTACAAATATATATATTTTTAACCTTCCTTGTGGCTTGGCTTTTTACTTCTCGTCTATCAATTTTCGACCACTTTTTGATTTATTTTTTCATTCTTTTCTTTAATTCTTTGATTTTCATTGTCTGTATCTGGCTAGTCTAATGCAAATGATTATGGCAAAATATTAAACCGAGACAATAGAATGAAAGGAGTGTATTCAAATGATTACTTCAACCGGAAAATGAATAAATATCTTCATGCCGCTGCCTGCTTCACAAATTTTAAATAAAGCCAAGAGTGACTATATCAACTTTGTTTGCATATATTATTATACTAATTTATCCACCTCATCCCAATGAAAAGAAAAATCTTTTTTCTTGATATGTTTTTAAATATGGAGGATCGCGCCTACCGTGAGAGAGTCATAAGTCTCATGCCTGGTGAAATGAATTTTCATTAAGAATCGTTGACGAATCCCCAGTCAGAAATATTTTAATCAAAAATTTTTTCATAAGTTACGTGACACTGACGGAATCTAAATACCAAGCATGGTCCATCTGTGGTTCGTGCTTGTTAAAATAAAATTTTTCATTGGATTTTGTCTGGCGTTGCCTCATTCAGTTCCATTCTATTTCGAATCGATTCTTCTCTAATTTGATTCTATGTTGGAGATTAACAACAAAATTGTTTAAGAATCTTCATTTAAATCTTCTTTATTTTTAGCTATCAAATAGATTATCACCATTTTTATGCATTTGTTGCATTATAAGAACTTAAAATTATTGAAGTAGACTTCCATATTGTTTTGGCTTTAATTCGGAAAATCATTTTGAGGAAAATATCAAACGGGGTCAAAACGCATATGGCGGCGCAAGGGCGGATTTTCGCGCGCATTCGGCGTGCAATAACATATATTATAGAGTCTTATAGTGTTTGATGGTGTAGTTCTATGTAACAAAAAGGCCGAAAAGTTTTTGCGCGTCGTCGATACGATCCATCCTTTGGCAATAAAGAGTTAATTCTAGAAGGCTACTTTTTCCGGGCGATTTTTTTCACCAGGCGATTTTTTTCACCAGGCGATTTTTTTTTCCGGGCGACTTTTTTTTCTGGGGACTTTTTTCCGGGGCTTTTTTCCGAGCGACTTTTTTCCTACGCCAGTTTGAAATGTAGTGAAATAGTATACGTTTATACTCGCCTAATATTCACACAAACCCATAAGCACCCCCATCAATTAAGCAATATGCGAGGACACAAGTCCAAAAACGCACAGACGCAAAGGATAACGAGAATTTATTATGACATCCGATATTGGGAGTCACGTGACCCGCGCACCGCGAGTATTGATATTGCACCGTTAAAAAAATACAGTATAATTCCCGAGCATTTGCAGTTAGCTTCAATTGCTATAATTCAAGATTTTAAGAGCGGTTGCGGTTTAATCGTAGAATTTCGCAAGATAATAGACTTTAAATCTAATTTCTTCGACCTTGCTTTCAGATTATCTTGGGGTAATATATATATTTTAAACCTGCCATGCATTAGTATTACCTGTATCTGCCTAATCCATTGAAAATAATTATCGCAGAAAAATAAACCGAAAACAATAGAATGAAAGGAACTGCATCATATTCAAATATTTTCGATTGAACTGATGCGATTTTTTGCCAAGTATAATTCGAAGATGGGCCACTCTTAAACGACGCGATTCATATAAGTTTACCCGGCAGAAAATTATACTCCGAATATACGTACAATCCCATGAAGTAGCATTGAAAAAAAATGAATAGATCAAGAAGAATGTTCTATCTACTTACAAATATAGATATTTTTAACCTTCCTTGTGGATTGGCTTTTTATTTCTCGCCTCTCAAATGCTGATCGCTCTTTTTATTTATTTTTTTACTATTTTTCTTTTATTTTTTTTTTATTTGCATTATCTGTAAATGGCTAGTCTAATGCAAATGATTATTGCAAAATATTAAACCGAGAACAATAGAATGGAAGGAGTGTATTCAAATGATTACTTCAACCGGAAAATGAACAAATGTCTTCATGCCGCTGCCTGCTTCACAAATATTAAATAAAGCCAAGAGTGACTATATCAACTTTGTTTGCATATATTTTCATACTTATCTTATTCACCTCATCCCAATGAAAAAAGAAACTTTTTTCTCGATATATTTTTAAATTGGAAGGATCGCGCCTCTTTGGAGAGAGTCATAAGTCTCATACCTGGTGAAATGAATTTTCATTAAGAATAGTCGACGAGTCCCCAGTCAGAAATATTTTAATCAAAAATTCTTGTTAGTTACCTGACACTGACGGAATCTACATATCAAGCATGGTCCATCTGTGGTTCATGCTTGTTAAAATAAATTTTTCATTGGATTTTTTCTAGCGTTGCCACATTCAGTTCCATTCTTTTTCGAATAAATTCTTATCTAATTTGATTCCATGTTGGAAATTAACAACAAAATTGTTCAAGCATGTCGAGTAAAAAGCTGAATTCGCGTTTCACTTCGGTGGATGCAAGAATTTGAAAATGGTGAATGGGTATCCTATTTCTTTATCAAACTATGCCTTCAAGCATCACAGACAAAATGTTCACTAAAAAAATTCCTTTCCTGCCGGGTAAAAAAATAACATTGAAGTTCATTATCATCACCCCGATCTACTGCTAGAGTATTCTTTTAGTTGTTCATGCTTATTGAATACTGTATAGTGATATATAATAATCTAAAAGTTACTGTTCATACGGTTGTTCCAGCGTGGTGGTATCATTTTACACGTTTCCATCAAAGAGTGCACAACGTGGGAAGCGTTGAGGAGACAAACAGTCGACGGAAAATTGTCATTGGCATTCAATGGTAAACTATTCTCCTTAGGCTACTCTTTTTATATGTGAAATAAAACCTGGGCCTAACAATTTAGACCTAAGTCTATATGTGCAAGAACCTCAGGCACATACCACTGTCCTAATTCACTGATAAAAGCGGGCTACTTATGTTTAAATTCACTCTGAGCAAGACAGGTAGCAGTGACAAAAAGCATCAACTAACGGGCACTTACTCGCAAAGGGCAAGTACAAGATATAGTACCCGCAACTACAATCCGAGCGGAAAACATCCCAAACGGAACTGAACCTCTTTGTTAAAGTGAGTGGTTCTCGCCCCCATGAATCTCGCGACGATAAAACCATGTGGCCCTTTTCGGTGAATTCGTTGGCGCAAAACTTCAATAAGATTAGATATGAAATAGCTTATCACCACTTTTTAAGCATCTGCTGCATTATAACAATTTAAAATTATCAAAGTAGACTTCCATTTCTATTTTAGCTATAATCCGGAAAACCATTTTAAGGAAAATAAAAGACTGGCTCAAGATGCATATGGCGACGCGATGCATATGGCGACGAAGTTTTTTCGGCAGAAAATTATGCTCCGAATATACATAACATGTATAAAACCACGATGTGACATTGATTGAAATAGAACACACCGAGAAGAATGTTCTATCTACTTATGAATATAAAAATTTTAAACCTGCTATGCATTAATATTACCTGTATCTGCCTAATCCATTGAAAATATTTATCGCAGAAAAATAAACCGAGAACAATAGAATGAAAGGAACTGTATCATATTCGAATATTTTCGATTAAACAAATGCGATTTTTTGCCAAGTATAATTCGAAGATGGGCCACTCTTAAACGACGCGATCCATATAAGATTTTTGCTTGACAAGAGCAAGTGTTGTGTTATGTAAATATGAAGGAAAAATTCTCAAATTAATCTGCTGTCAATCAATCAGCAGGAAAATGAATAAATATCTTCATATCGCTGCCTGCTTAACAAATTTAAATAAAGTTAAAAAAGATTAGGTGAAGATTTATCCATGTATTTTCATTCTATTTCCCCAGGTCTACTTTATCCCAAAACAAACAAAAAACCTCAATTCGTTAAACATTGATGGAAGTTTATTTACGCTACTGATACATACTGAAAGCCTGATCAGGACAAAATGGATAAAGAAAGTAATATTTTTTTTATTAAAATTAACTCAAAGCAAGGCTGGAATGAAAACTATGAGTTACTGATGGATGATGCCGCATAAACACGGCCCATATATGGTTCATGCTTGAAAAAATGATATATCTGGGGGGCAATATGGAAAGTATTTGCCAGCTCGTAAGGCCGTCTACTAGCTGTGCGACTATTAAGAAAAATAATTCGTATTATAAAAAGTTTGTGAAGGATTGTCCACTAGGCGCGTGCTCGGGTGCCACGATAGACGCATTTTATGTCGATGTTGCCAACAGCTACCCATTGTGGAAGCGGCTCCGCCTAGTAAACCACTTCGGAAAAGTTACGATTCCAATAATTTACTCTCAAGTATAGTAAAAGTTTTATTTTCACCTCATTTGCGCATATTTCGACATATTTTGACAACTTAACGAGGATGAGAGCGACAGTATAAAACATCAAGATTCCAGCGACAAATCATTCTTTTTTCCCCGGAATCATTGGATTATTAATAAGTTGCCCCGTCTGTGAAAACTACAGATCAAAGACGAGGGATGCAGAATTTTAGAACGCGCAATCTATGAGTGAACTTAACACAGCATTCCTCACTCAATATCTGAATATGTATTTGCTCAATATTTATTTTGTCTTTAGTCGATGATTTGAAAAAAAATATGATTGCACGGATATAATGTAATAAATGATTGAGGCAAATAAGTCACACTCTCATGGTTATGGTTTGCGAATGTTTGGTAGCATTATTACATATATTATTATTACTACAGAACCGTGAAAAATCGAAGCACGTCAACCTCACACATCGCTGGTCAAATGAATGAGATCGAATGTCGTCTTGTGCATTGTGCGTGAATAAATGCGTAAACAGAAGGAGAGAAACGGGTCGTTTTCACGCACGTTCTGGTAAGTTAAGGTGTTAATGACGTTCGCCGATACGAGGTGTTTCCATAATACCAAATTCCTATCTGATAACCTGTCGATCAAACTTACGAGGCGGATTTTTCCTAGTTGAAACATATGTTCCATAATGTCGCCCCTGGTCTATTCAAGGATTTTATCAGGGCTTATTTTTATACGAAAGATTCTAATGTAAGAAAATTGGAGTCAATAGGGGACAACACGGACACCATCCTTAATCTAATGCATTCAGTCGTTTCCTCCCCAAAGTTTGATGCAATACTTTTGTTAATCTTCAATTTTTTTCGGATTTAAATTTTAAAAATATTTATTTAGGCATCTCCAGTATTAAATGCTAAATTTGCAATGCACATTGGGGGATGCAAAAATTTTGAAATAGTAAATGGATGTCATATTCTTATATCAAATTATGACGTCAAAACGCGCATAACAAACAAAATGTTTACTAGAAACTTCCTTCCTTGTTGGGAATAAAAACTGTTCAACGAAAAAATATCAAAAGAATCATTACTACTGTTAACACACACTGTTACAAAAATACAGTATACTTACCGAACATTTGCAGTTGGCTTCATTTGCTACGATTTACCATTCAAAGTGCGGATGCGGTTTAATAGTGGAACTCAACAACTTAAATAACTTTTAATCTAATCTTTCGACCTTGCTTCCGGCCTATCTTAGCGTAAATTTCAATAAAATAAAAAAATTAGATGATAAAAAGGTCTCTCCTTCGATTACTCATTTTGAAGTATTTAAAAAAATAAACATTCCATCTTAAAACCTTACAAGTTTACCCGGCAGAATATTATACTTCGAATATACGTAACATGTACAATCCCATGAAGTAGCATTGATTGAAAATGAATACCCCAAGAAGAATATTCTATCTACTTACAAATATATATATTTTTAAACCTTCCTTGTGGCTTGGCTTTTTACTTCTCGTCTATCAATTTCTGGTCACTTTTTTTATTTATTTTTTTATAATTTTTTTTTTTAATTTTTATTTGCATTATCTGTATCTGGCTAGGCTAATGCAAATGATTATTGCAAAATATTAAACCGAGACAATAAAATGAACGGAGTGTGTTCAAATGATTACTTCAACCGGAAAAGGAATAAATATCTTCATGCCGCTGCCTGCTTCACAAATTTTAAATAAAGCCAAGAGTGACTGTATCAACTTTGTTTGCATATATTATTATACTAATTTATCCACCTCATCCCAATGAAAAGAAAATTTTTTTTTCTTGATATGTTTTTGAATATGGAGAATCGCGCCTACTGTGAGAGAGTCATAAGTCTCATGCCTGGTGAAATGAATTTTCATTAAGAATAGTTGACGAGTTCCCAGTCAGAAATATTTTAGTCAAAAATTCTTGACGAGTTACGTGACACTGACGGAACCTAAATAGCAAGCATGGTCCATCTGTGGTTCGTGCTTGTTAAAATAAAATTTTTCATTGGATTTTGTCTGGCGTTGCCTCATTCAGTTCCATTCTATTTCGAATCGATTCTTCTCTAATTTGATTCTATGTTGGAGATTAACAACAAAATTGTTTAAGAATCTTCATTTAAATCTTCTTTATTTTTAGCTATCAAATAGATTATCACCATTTTTAAGCATTTGTTGCATTATAAGAACTTAAAATTATTGAAGTAGACTTCGATATTGTTTTGGCTTTAATTCGGAAAAACATTTTGAGGAAAATATCAAATGGGGTCAAGACGCATATGGCGGCGCAAGGGCGGATTTTCGCGCGCATTCGGCGTGCAATAACATATATTATAGAGTCTTATAGTGTTTGATGGTGTAGTTCTATGTAACAAAAGGGCCGAAAAGTTTTTGCGCGTCGTCGATACGATCGATCCTTTGGCAATAAAGAGTTAATTCTAGAAGGCTACTTTTTCCGGGCGATTTTTTTCACCAGGCGATTTTTTTTCCCGGCGACTTTTTTTCTGGGGACTTTTTCCGGGGGCTTTTTTCCGAGCGACTTTTTTCTACGCCAGTTTGAAATGTAGTGTGAAATAGTATACGTTTATACTCGCCTAATATTCACACAAACCCATAAGCACCCCCATCAATTAAGCAATATGCGAGGACACAAGTCCAAAAACGCACAGACGCAAAGGATAACGAGAATTTATTATGACATCCGATATTGGGAGTCACGTGACCCGCGCACCGCGAGTATTGATATTGCACTGTTAAAAAAATACAGTATAATTCCCGAGCATTTGCAGTTAGCTTCAATTGCTATAATTCAAGATTTTAAGAGCGGTTGCGGTTTAATCGTAGAATTTCGCAAGATAATAGACTTTAAATCTAATTTCTTCGACCTTGCTTTCAGATTATCTTGGGGTAATATATATATTTTAAACCTGCCATGCATTAGTATTACCTGTATCTGCCTAATCCATTGAAAATAATTATCGCAGAAAAATAAACCGAGAACAATAGAATGAAAGGAACTGCATCATATTCAAATATTTTCGATTGAACTGATGCGATTTTTTGCCAAGTATAATTCGAAGATGGGCCACTCTTAAACGACGCGATTCATATAGGATTTCATCTTAAAACCTTACAAGTTTACCCGGCAGAAAATTATACTCCGAATATACGTACAATCCTATGAAGTAGCATTGAAAAAAAATGAATAGATCAAGAAGAATGTTCTATCTACTTACAAATATAGATATTTTTAACCTTCCTTGTGGATTGGCTTTTTATTTCTCGCCTCTCAAATGCTGATCGCTCTTTTTATTTATTTTTTTACTATTTTTCTTTTATTTTTTTTATTTGCATTGTCTGTAAATGGCTAGTCTAATGCAAATGATTATTGCAAAATATTAAACCGAGAACAATAGAATGGAAGGAGTGTATTCAAATGATTACTTCAACCGGAAAAATGAACAAATGTCTTCATGCCGCTGCCTGCTTCACAAATATTAAATAAAGCCAAGAGTGACTATATCAACTTTGTTTGCATATATTTTCATACTTATCTTATTCACCTCATCCCAATGAAAAAAGAAACTTTTTTCTCGATATATTTTTAAATTGGAAGGATCGCGCCTCTTTGGAGAGAGTCATAAGTCTCATACCTGGTGAAATGAATTTTCATTAAGAATAGTCGACGAGTCCCCAGTCAGAAATATTTTAATCAAAAATTCTTGTTAGTTACCTGACACTGACGGAATCTACATATCAAGCATGGTCCATCTGTGGTTCATGCTTGTTAAAATAAATTTTTTCATTGGATTTTTTCTAGCGTTGCCACATTCAGTTCCATTCTTTTTCGAATAAATTCTTATCTAATTTGATTCCATGTTGGAAATTAACAACAAAATTGTTCAAGCATGTCGAGTAAAAAGCTGAATTCGCATTTCACTTCGGTGGATGCAAGAATTTGAAAATGGGGAATGGGTATCCTATTTCTTTATCAAACTATGCCTTCAAGCATCACAGACAAAATGTTCACTAAAAAATTCCTTTCCTGCCGGGTAAAAAAATAACATTGAAGTTCATTATCATCACCCCGATCTACTGCTAGAGTATTCTTTTAGTTGTTCATGCTTATTGAATACTGTATAGTGATATATAATAATCTAAAAGTTACTGTTCATACGGTTGTTCCAGCGTGGTGGTATCATTTTACACGTTTCCATCAAAGAGTGCACAACGTGGGAAGCGTTGAGGAGACAAACAGTCGACGGAAAATTGTCATTGGCATTCAGTCGTAAACTATTCTCCTTAGGCTACTCTTTTTATATGTGAAATAAAACCTGGGCCTAACAATTTAGACCTAAGTCTATATGTGCAAGAACCTCAGGCACATACCACTGTCCTAATTCACTGATAAAAGCGGGCTACTTATGTTTAAATTCACTCTGAGCAAGACAGGTAGCAGTGACAAAAAGCATCAACTAACGGGCACTTACTCGCAAAGGGCAAGTACAAGATATAGTACCAGCAACTACAATCCGAGCGGAAAACATCCCAAACGGAACTGAACCTCTTTGTTAAAGTGAGTGGTTCTCGCCCCCATGAATCTCGCGACGATAAAACCATGTGGCCCTTTTCGGTGAATTCGTTGGCGCAAAACTTCAATAAGATTAGATATGAAATAGCTTATCGCCACTTTTTAAGCTTCTGCTGCATTATAACAATTTAAAATTATCAAAGTAGACTTCCATATCTATTTTAGCTATAATCCGGAAAACCATTTTAAGGAAAATAAAAGACTGGCTCAAGATGCATATGGCGACGCGATGCATATGGCGACGAAGTTTTTTCGGCAGAAAATTATGCTCCGAATATACATAACATGTATAAAACCACGATGTGACATTGATTGAAATAGAACACACCGAGAAGAATGTTCTATCTACTTATGAATATAAAAATTTTAAACCTGCTATGCATTAATATTACCTGTATCTGCCTAATCCATTGAAAATATTTATCGCAGAAAAATAAACCGAGAACAATAGAATGAAAGGAACTGTATCATATTCGAATATTTTCGATTAAACAAATGCGATTTTTTGCCAAGTATAATTCGAAGATGGGGCACTCTTAAACGACGCGATCCATATAAGATTTTTGCTTGACAAGAGCAAGTGTTGTGTTATGTAAATATGAAGGAAAAAACTAAGAAATATAAACGAGTCATTCTCAAATTAATCTGCTGTCAATCAATCAGCAGGAAAATGAATAAATATCTTCATATCGCTGCCTGCTTAACAAATTTAAATAAAGTTAAAAAAGATTAGGTGAAGATTTATCCATGTATTTTCATTCTATTTCCCCAGGTCTACTTTATCCCAAAACAAACAAAAAACCTCAATTCGTTAAACATTGATGGAAGTTTATTTACGCTACTGATACATACTGAAAGCCTGATCAGGACAAAATGGATAAAGAAAGTAATATTTTTTTATTAAAATTAACTCAAAGCAAGGCTGGAATGAAAACTATGAGTTACTGATGGATGATGCCGCATAAACACGGCCCATATATGGTTCATGCTTGAAAAAATGATATATCTGGGGGGCAATATGGAAAGTATTTGCCAGCTCGTAAGGCCGTCTACTAGCTGTGCGACTATTAAGAAAAATAATTCGTATTATAAAAAGTTTGTGAAGGATTGTCCACTAGGCGCGTGCTCGGGTGCCACGATAGACGCATTTTATGTCGATGTTGCCAACAGCTACCCATTGTGGAAGCGGCTCCGCCTAGTAAACCACTTCGGAAAAGTTACGATTCCAATAATTTACTCTCAAGTATAGTAAAAGTTTTATTTTCACCTCATTTGCGCATATTTCGACATATTTTGACAACTTAACGAGGATGAGAGCGACAGTATAAAACATCAAGATTCCAGCGACAAATCATTCTTTTTTCCCCGGAATCATTGGATTATTAATAAGTTGCCCCGTCTGTGAAAACTACAGATCAAAGACGAGGGATGCAGAATTTTAGAACGCGCAATCTATGAGTGAACTTAACACAGCATTCCTCACTCAATATCTGAATATGTATTTGCTCAATATTTATTTTGTCTTTAGTCGATGATTTGAAAAAAAAATATGATTGCACGGATATAATGTAATAAATGATTGAGGCAAATAAGTCACACTCTCATGGTTATGGTTTGCGAATGTTTGGTAGCATTATTACATATATTATTATTACTACAGAACCGTGAAAATCGAAGCACGTCAACCTCACATCGCTGGTCAAATGAATGAGATCGAATGTCGTCTTGTGCATTGTGCGTGAATAAATGCGTCAACAGAAGGAGAGAAACGGGTCGTTTTCACGCACGTTCTGGTAAGTTAAGGTGTTAATGACGTTCGCCGATACGAGGTGTTTCCATAATACCAAATTCCTATCTGATAACCTGTCGATCAAACTTACGAGGCGGATTTTTCCTAGTTGAAACATATGTTCCATAATGTCGCCCCTGGTCTATTCAAGGATTTTATCAGGGCTTATTTTTATACGAAAGATTCTAATGTAAGAAAATTGGAGTCAATAGGGGACAACACGGACACCATCCTTAATCTAATGCATTCAGTCGTTTCCTCCCCAAAGTTTGATGCAATACTTTTGTTAATCTTCAATTTTTTTCGGATTTAAATTTTAAAAATATTTATTTAGGCATCTCCAGTATTAAATGCTAAATTTGCAATGCACATTGGGGGATGCAAAAATTTTGAAATAGTAAATGGATGTCATATTCTTATATCAAATTATGACGTCAAAACGCGCATAACAAACAAAATGTTTACTAGAAACTTCCTTCCTTGTTGGGAATAAAAACTGTTCAACGAAAAAATATCAAAAGAATCATTACTACTGTTAACACACACTGTTACAAAAATACAGTATACTTACCGAACATTTGCAGTTGGCTTCATTTGCTACGATTTACCATTCAAAGTGCGGATGCGGTTTAATAGTGGAACTCAACAACTTAAATAACTTTTAATCTAATCTTTCGACCTTGCTTCCGGCCTATCTTAGCGTAAATTTCAATAAAATAAAAAAATTAGATGATAAAAAGGTCTCTCCTTCGATTACTCATTTTGAAGTATTTAAAAAAATAAACATTCCATCTTAAAACCTTACAAGTTTACCCGGCAGAATATTATACTTCGAATATACGTAACATGTACAATCCCATGAAGTAGCATTGATTGAAAATGAATACCCCAAGAAGAATATTCTATCTACTTACAAATATATATATTTTTAACCTTCCTTGTGGCTTGGCTTTTTACTTCTCGTCTATCAATTTCTGGTCACTTTTTTTATTTATTTTTTTATAATTTTTTTTTTTAATTTTTATTTGCATTATCTGTATCTGGCTAGGCTAATGCAAATGATTATTGCAAAATATTAAACCGAGACAATAAAATGAACGGAGTGTGTTCAAATGATTACTTCAACCGGAAAAGGAATAAATATCTTCATGCCGCTGCCTGCTTCACAAATTTTAAATAAAGCCAAGAGTGACTGTATCAACTTTGTTTGCATATATTATTATACTAATTTATCCACCTCATCCCAATGAAAAGAAAATTTTTTTTTCTTGATATGTTTTGAATATGGAGAATCGCGCCTACTGTGAGAGAGTCATAAGTCTCATGCCTGGTGAAATGAATTTTCATTAAGAATAGTTGACGAGTTCCCAGTCAGAAATATTTTAGTCAAAAATTCTTGACGAGTTACGTGACACTGACGGAACCTAAATAGCAAGCATGGTCCATCTGTGGTTCGTGCTTGTTAAAATAAAATTTTTCATTGGATTTTGTCTGGCGTTGCCTCATTCAGTTCCATTCTATTTCGAATCGATTCTTCTCTAATTTGATTCTATGTTGGAGATTAACAACAAAATTGTTTAAGAATCTTCATTTAAATCTTCTTTATTTTTAGCTATCAAATAGATTATCACCCATTTTTAAGCATTTGTTGCATTATAAGAACTTAAAATTATTGAAGTAGACTTCCATATTGTTTTGGCTTTAATTCGGAAAAACATTTTGAGGAAAATATCAAATGGGGTCAAGACGCATATGGCGGCGCAAGGGCGGATTTTCGCGCGCATTCGGCGTGCAATAACATATATTATAGAGTCTTATAGTGTTTGATGGTGTAGTTCTATGTAACAAAAGGGCCGAAAAGTTTTTGCGCGTCGTCGATACGATCGATCCTTTGGCAATAAAGAGTTAATTCTAGAAGGCTACTTTTACCGGGCGATTTTTTTCACCAGGCGATTTTTTTTCCCGGCGACTTTTTTTCTGGGGACTTTTCCGGGGGCTTTTTTCCGAGCGACTTTTTTCCTACGCCAGTTTGAAATGTAGTGAAATAGTATACGTTTATACTCGCCTAATATTCACACAAACCCATAAGCACCCCCATCAATTAAGCAATATGCGAGGACACAAGTCCAAAAACGCACAGACGCAAAGGATAACGAGAATTTATTATGACATCCGATATTGGGAGTCACGTGACCCGCGCACCGCGAGTATTGATATTGCACTGTTAAAAAAATACAGTATAATTCCCGAGCATTTGCAGTTAGCTTCAATTGCTATAATTCAAGATTTTAAGAGCGGTTGCGGTTTAATCGTAGAATTTCGCAAGATAATAGACTTTAAATCTAATTTCTTCGACCTTGCTTTCAGATTATCTTGGGGTAATATATATATTTTAAACCTGCCATGCATTAGTATTACCTGTATCTGCCTAATCCATTGAAAATAATTATCGCAGAAAAATAAACCGAGAACAATAGAATGAAAGGAACTGCATCATATTCAAATATTTTCGATTGAACTGATGCGATTTTTTTGCCAAGTATAATTCGAAGATGGGCCACTCTTAAACGACGCGATTCATATAGGATTTCATCTTAAAACCTTACAAGTTTACCCGGCAGAAAATTATACTCCGAATATACGTACAATCCTATGAAGTAGCATTGAAAAAAAAATGAATAGATCAAGAAGAATGTTTCTATCTACTTACAAATATAGATATTTTTAACCTTCCTTGTGGATTGGCTTTTTATTTCTCGCCTCTCAAATGCTGATCGCTCTTTTTATTTATTTTTTTACTATTTTTCTTTTATTTTTTTTATTTGCATTGTCTGTAAATGGCTAGTCTAATGCAAATGATTATTGCAAAATATTAAACCGAGAACAATAGAATGGAAGGAGTGTATTCAAATGATTACTTCAACCGGAAAAATGAACAAATGTCTTCATGCCGCTGCCTGCTTCACAAATATTAAATAAAGCCAAGAGTGACTATATCAACTTTGTTTGCATATATTTTCATACTTATCTTATTCACCTCATCCCAATGAAAAAAGAAACTTTTTTCTCGATATATTTTTAAATTGGAAGGATCGCGCCTCTTTGGAGAGAGTCATAAGTCTCATACCTGGTGAAATGAATTTTCATTAAGAATAGTCGACGAGTCCCCAGTCAGAAATATTTTAATCAAAAATTCTTGTTAGTTACCTGACACTGACGGAATCTACATATCAAGCATGGTCCATCTGTGGTTCATGCTTGTTAAAATAAATTTTTCATTGGATTTTTTCTAGCGTTGCCACATTCAGTTCCATTCTTTTTCGAATAAATTCTTATCTAATTTGATTCCATGTTGGAAATTAACAACAAAATTGTTCAAGCATGTCGAGTAAAAAGCTGAATTCGCATTTCACTTCGGTGGATGCAAGAATTTGAAAATGGGGAATGGGTATCCTATTTCTTTATCAAACTATGCCTTCAAGCATCACAGACAAAATGTTCACTAAAAAATTCCTTTCCTGCCGGGTAAAAAAATAACATTGAAGTTCATTATCATCACCCCGATCTACTGCTAGAGTATTCTTTTAGTTGTTCATGCTTATTGAATACTGTATAGTGATATATAATAATCTAAAAGTTACTGTTCATACGGTTGTTCCAGCGTGGTGGTATCATTTTACACGTTTCCATCAAAGAGTGCACAACGTGGGAAGCGTTGAGGAGACAAACAGTCGACGGAAAATTGTCATTGGCATTCAGTCGTAAACTATTCTCCTTAGGCTACTCTTTTTATATGTGAAATAAAACCTGGGCCTAACAATTTAGACCTAAGTCTATATGTGCAAGAACCTCAGGCACATACCACTGTCCTAATTCACTGATAAAAGCGGGCTACTTATGTTTAAATTCACTCTGAGCAAGACAGGTAGCAGTGACAAAAAGCATCAACTAACGGGCACTTACTCGCAAAGGGCAAGTACAAGATATAGTACCAGCAACTACAATCCGAGCGGAAAACATCCCAAACGGAACTGAACCTCTTTGTTAAAGTGAGTGGTTCTCGCCCCCATGAATCTCGCGACGATAAAACCATGTGGCCCTTTTCGGTGAATTCGTTGGCGCAAAACTTCAATAAGATTAGATATGAAATAGCTTATCGCCACTTTTTAAGCTTCTGCTGCATTATAACAATTTAAAATTATCAAAGTAGACTTCCATATCTATTTTAGCTATAATCCGGAAAACCATTTTAAGGAAAATAAAAGACTGGCTCAAGATGCATATGGCGACGCAGCGAGAGGACGGATTTTCGCGCGCATTCAGCGTATAATAACATATTGTATAGAGTCTTATAGTGTTTGGCCCCAAATGGTGTAGTTTTTTGTAACAAAAGGCCGAAAAATTTAGCGCGTCGACGGTACCTAAGTATGAATCCAAAAAAATTTAATGTTATTTTTTATGTCCTCGCTAAGATTTTATACCAACGACGTAGGAGAAGTGATTCTATGTGTAACATTATGAGACTTTACGAGCATCCGTCTGAAATCTAGTGAAATGAAAATGAGGGTGTAAAATATGATGAGCTAAGGCGAGCACATTCTTGAATATTTTCAACATATTTGACGCTATAAGAATTGTAGTATACGTTTATACCAGTCTAATATTCGAACAAATCCATAAGCACCCTCATCAGGCAAGCGCTATGCGAGGAAACAAAGCTAAATAAGCCTAGACGCAAAGGATAACGAGAGTTTGTTATGACATTCGATATTCGCAGGCACGTGACCCTCGCACCACGAGTATTGGTATTGCACTGTTAAAAAAATACAGTATAATTGACGAACATTTGCAGTTAGCTTCAATTGCTAGAATTCGAGATTTTAAGAGCGGTTGCGGTTTAATAGTAGAACTTTGCAATATAATAGACTTTAAATCTAATTTTTTCGACCTTGCTTCCGGATTATATTGGGGTAAATTTCAATGGAATAAAAAATATTAGATGATGAAAAAGGTCCCGTTCTCTCGATTACTCGCTTTGAAGTATTTCAAAAAATACACCTTTCACCTAAAAACTTCGAAAGTTTTTTCGGCGGAGAATTATGCTCCGAATATACATAACATGTATAAAACCACGATGTAGCATTGATTAAAAATGAACACACCAGGCAGATTGTTCTATCTACTTATGAATATATATATTTTGAACCTGCCATGCATTAGTACTGCCTGTATCTGCCTAATCCATTGAAAATATTTATCGCAGAAAATAAACCGAGAACAATAGATTGAAAGGAACTGTATCATATTCAAATATTTTCGATTAAACTGATGCGATTTTTTGCCAAGTATAATTCGAAGATGGGCCACTCTTAAACGACGAGATCATCCATATAGGATTTTTGCTTGACAAGAGCAATTGTTGTGCTATGTAAATATGAAGGAAAAAACTAAGAAATAAAAACGAGTCATTCTCAAATTAATCTGCTGTCAATCAATCAACCGGAAAATGAATAAATATCTTCATACCGCTGCCTGCTTAACAAATTTAAATAAAGTTAAAAAAGATCAGGTGAACTTTTATCCATGTATTTTCATTATATTTCCCTAGGTCTACTTTATCCCAATAACAAACAAAAAACCTCAATACGTTAAAAATTGATAGGAGAGCGGAGCATAGGTGACTTATACCTGATAAAGTCAATTTTAATTAGGTATATTCGACGAATTATCTTCGTTATTTAATAATAAATTTGCTTCTCATGGGGGGAGGTGTACCATATTTGTGTATGCTTAAAACTTCTCAATAAAGCCTAATCCAGTCGAAAGTCTTCTGTGCAAGCAAGTTTTGTTAAGACTCCGGATAAGACACAGAAAGAAGAACAATGTTTTGGAATCCATATTTTGTCTTTCTACAATACGGCGAAATTATTTAACTGGTATTAAGGTAGATTTACAAGCTGTTACATGTTAATATAAGAAGTTATCATGCGCATCTGTGTAGGCCTGGACTCCCCTCGACGATCGAAAATCACCTGGAATGACCTTTCAAGTGTTTTAAAACGTAGAAAAACCCAGTAGTTATTACCCGGATTTGACCATTTTAGTCCCTAATCTCCCAATTTCTAAAATTCTCTTCTACCTCTATTTTCTGAGTAAATACAGTTAAAATGCAATTTTTGGGGGTTTTTTTTGTGTGATGTGTTTTTCAAATTTGTAAATTGTAAAATCCATCAGCCGCAAAATGAATACCTATCTCCGAACCGCTGCCTGCTTAACAAATTCAAGCTCTCCGGCCTATCTTGAGGTAAATTTCAACGAAATAAAAAATACTAGATGATAAAAAAAGGTCTTGCCTTTCTATTACTCATTTTGAAGAATTTCAAAAAATAAACATTTCATCTTAAAACCTTACAAGTTTACTCGGCAGAAAATTTTACTCCGAATATACGTAACATGTACAATCCCATGAAGTAGCATTGATTAAAAATGTTACAAATATATATATTATTAACCTTTCCTGTGGCTTGGCTTTTCACTACTCGCCTATCAATTTCTGGCCACTTTTTTATTTTTTTTTATTTGCATTATCTGTATTTGGCTAATCTAATGCAAATGATTATTGCAAAACATTAAACCGAGAACAATAGAATGTAAGGAGTGTATTCAAATGATTACTTCAACCGGAAAATAAATAAATATCTTCATGCCACTGCCTGATTGACTATATCAACTTTGTTTGCATATATTTTTATACTAATCTTATCCACCTTATCCCAATGAGAAGAAAAATACATTTTCTTGATATGTTTTTAAATGTGAAGGATCGTGCCTACTGTGAGCGAGTCATAAGTTTTATGCCTGTTGAAATGAATTTTCATTAGGAATAGTTGACGAATCCCCAGTCAGAAATATTTTAATCAAAAATTCTTGGTGAGTTACGTGACACTGACGTAACTGACAGTTCCATTCTTTTTCGAATCGATTCTTCTCTAATTTAATTCTATGTTGGAAATTAACAACAAAATTGTTTAAGAATCTTCATTAAAAAAGCTGGATTCGCATTGTACATTGGTGGATGACAAAATTTGAAGATGGTGAATGGGAATCCGATTTTTATATCAAACTTTATTATTAGATATCAAATAGATTATCACCATTTTTATGCATTTGTTGCATTATAAGAAATCAAACTTGTTGAAGTAGACTTCCATATTTTTTAACTTTAATCCGGAAAACCATTTCAAGGAAAATATAAAACGGGACCAAGACGCATATCGCGCATTCGCACATTCGGCGTGCAATAACATATTATATAGAGTCTTATAGTGTTTGGTGGTGTAGTTCTACGTAACAAAAGGGCCGAAAAGTTTTTGCGCGCCGTCGATACGATCGATCCTTTGGCAATAAAGAGATAATTCTAGAAAGCGACTTTTTCCGGGCGACTTTTTTCACCAGGGGCTTTTTTCCGAGCGACTTTTTTACTACGCCAGTTTGAAATGTAGTGAAATAGTATACGTTTATACCTGCCCAAAATTCGCACAAACCCATAAGCACCCCCATCAATTAAGAACTATGCAAGGACAAAAGCACAAAAACGCACAGACGCAAAGGAAATCGAGAGTTTATTATGACATTCGATATTTGCAGTCACGTGACCCGCGCACCGCGAGTATTGGTATTACACTGTTATGAAAATACAGTATAATTGCCGAACATTTGCAGTTAGCTTCAATTGCTATAATTCAAGATTTTAAGAGCGGCTGCGGTTTAATAGTAGAACTTTGCAAGATAATTGACTTTAAATCTAATTTTTTCGACCTTGCTTCCGGCTTAACTTGGGGTAAATTTAAACAAAATAAAAAATATTAGATGATTCAAAAAATACACCTTTCACCTCAAAACTTCGGAAGTTTTTTCGGCAGAAAATTGTGCTTCAAATATGCATAACATGTATAAAACCACGATGTAGCATTGATTGAAAATGAATACACCAAGAAGAATGTTCTATCTACTTATGAATATATATATTGTGAACCTGCCATGCATTAGTATCACCTGTATCTGCCTAATCCATTGAAAATATTTATCGCAGAAAAATAAACCGAGAACAATAGAATGAAAGGAACTGTATCATATTCAAATATTTTCGATTAAACTGATGCGATTTTTTGCCAAGTATAATTCGAAGATGGGCCACTCTTAAACGACGCGATCCATATAGGATTTTTGCTTGAATAGAGCAAGTGTTGTGCTATGTAAATATGAAGGAAAAAACTAAGAAATATAAACGAGTCATTCTCAAATTAATCTGCTGTCAATCAATCAGCAGGAAAATGAATAAATATCTTCATACCGCTGCCTGCTTAACAAATTTAAATAAAGTTTTAAAGAGATTAGGTGAACTTTTATCCATGTATTTTCATATTATTTCTCCAGGTCTACTTTATCCCGAAACAACAACAAAAAAACTTCAATTTATTAAACATTGATGGATTGCGCCGTAGGAGAGCGAAGCATAGGTGACTCATACCTGATAAAGTCAACTTAAATTAGAAATATTCGACGAGTTATCTTCGTTATTTGATACTAAATTTGCTGCTCATGCGGGGAGGGGTATCATATTTGTGTATGCTTAAAACTTCTCATTAAAACTATCCAGTCAAAAGTCTTTCGTGCAAGCAAGTTTTGTTAAGTATGAGTCACTGATGGATCGCGCTGCCAAAGGTGAGGCGAGGTAATATTTGCTTCGGTTGGATGGGCAATGTTACAATGATGATTCATGCCTCTGGAAACTACCAGCATACGTTATTGATTTATAACATTTTGTCCTCTACGCTGTTTTCATATCATTTTAAAATCGAATGGGCAAATTATTCGATGTGGTTCCAGCTATCTACAGCTTCTTTGTTTCCTTTTGGTTTATTTAGGTAAATTGGTTGATATCGACTGAATACGAATATACTGCCTAATATTTCTTCCTCGAAAAATAAAATGTAAGCAAAAGCAATATTATAACTGAAACAAGTTAATTTACACTACTGATACATACTGAGGGCCTAATCAGAACAAAATAGATATAGAAAGTAATATTTTTTTTAATTAAAATTCACTCAAAGCAAGGCTGGAAGCATTATGTAGAAGAAACTGTTTTCCATCAATAAATACAAATGGACACTGCAATGTGAGCTGAAACATTCCATACGGTACTGAACCTACATGGTATAATATGCAATGTGTTGTATCTGCCCTGGGTCATGGTAAAAGCATTTCTTTGACTTCTTTTAGTCACCCTTTACGACATGCAAGGAATGACAGAAGGTTTTAGCATGTGTCAAGACAGATGGTATGCACTCACAACATTTTATTCTAGTGGCCTAGCCCTATTTGAGATTTTTAAGATTATGTCGTTGCACTACATTCTTTTGCAATTTGAAATGATGAGTGATCGTTCGTTGGTTTATTTTTGCTCGTTACCTGTAGCCTTTGCTTGGAGCGAAAAAAGGGTAGATTAGGGCAATTCCATATTCTACATCTGGAGGGTCAAAAAAACTATTTTTATAAGAAAACTAACTATAATCGCTACAAAATTAATGAATGCTAAAAATGCTCACCCCCATTCTGTGGAGTAAATAATATTTTCCAAGATTCAACGAACAAGAAGCGCATATTAGCATTAGTTCCGATAAAACCTGTGTTGCTAAGTGTTGGTCACAGAGGAACAGCCATAACAAGGGGCAATCCTAATTTTACAAATTCAATTCACCCATTTTTTCCTGTTTTCTTTTTTATTTTACTTCACTAAAATAATTTTGCCTATTTCAAAACTTTTTTCGGAATTAATGAAAAGTCTATAAAATGCAACTAAAGATCAAATAATACGTGCCACAAGTGCCTAAACATTTTAAAATAATCATGTCGAAAAATCTCTATTTACTACGTACACTACTATACAATAGATTTGATAGCGTTAGGTCACATGGAATTTAATCTGATTCAAAGGAAAGTTCGAATCCCGTGAGGGATGATGATTCTATGCTAGAGAGTTTAAATATTTATTTTCAAAAAATCCATTTCGTAACAATGCTACCTGAACATAACCTTTTTTCTGATAAAAAAAATATAGATTTGTGTCTCGTTCCCAAACTATGCCTGATTGAGTTAAGTTACAAGATTGAGTTACAAGTTACAAGATTTTTCAGATTGAGTAGAGTGGAAAAGGCTGCCTCACACTCACAGGTGGTCACGAAAGGAACGAGAAATTTTAAAGCCAACTTGGCAAAATTTGAATAAGACTGTCCCATTTGTATCCAAAAGTTCTTATTCTTACAATGCTAATAATATAATTTACTGAGAAACGGTAATAATAACTGATAAATAGGTCTGTTTTTAAAAGCTTTAATGAATTACCGATAACAGTGTATTTCCAGTGACCAAACCGTACTGACCGTATAAACAGTAGTTGACTGTAGTAAAGCAAGTGGTATTCTAATCATAACGATTGTGAAAACATTGAACACCCGAGAAAGTTTAATTATTGATTCACAATTACTTAAAAAAAAAAACACGGACCCCTGTTTGGGAACCACTGCCCTAATGCAATTCTAAATTTCGGTATAAACTGATTCCATGATGCAATTCTGGATGCCGCTAGAATTCTATACAATAAAAGACATATTGTAATGATAACAAATACAACTACCGGTAATAATAGGTAGTTAAGCTGTGGAGAAGGTATCGAGTTCGGAACAGGAATCGATCTGAAATATAGAGATGGATGTTAACAACCTGGAATTGGTCTGAATATATAAAATAAAATATGCTAGAATCACATAGTGAATCTAATTGCTCGACCGGTGATGCGCAAACGATATTTTATAAATGTGTATATATATATAAAAAATATCATTTACACATCACGGGTTGAGCAATTAGATTCACTATGAATTTCCCTGGTGGCAATCACTCAATCTAAAAACACATAGTAACGAGAGATGCCTCATCGAATTCTAACAGAAACTATTGATTTTTACTCTCATTATTTTTAGAAATATTTGAATAAGATAAACCGCACTGAAAACAGTAAAACGCTGAAAGGAGCCACGTTTAGACTGATATGAAAAACTGGAAACGAAACTTCCAACTTATTATTATTCCAACTTAATATGACATATTAGCAGGGAAACTTTAAATACATCAGAGAGTTAATTTTGAAACGAAGATCTGAAATTTGTCAACTTGACGCGTCGAATACATTTCAGCCTGAATCACCAAGTTAATCAACGTCCAGCCATTGCTATTATATTTCCGGACTACTGTAATATTTTCTTGGATTTGGCTAAACCATAACCCCGATCTTTGAGGTCTGCTAAGTGATTACAGACAGTATGATCACTCCAGCCCTCCCAATTAGGTATTAGTAGGCTATTGCGTATGCAAGTTTCGATATGTTATACTGATATTAATTTTGATGTACTTGCAAAATCAGTGCATAATTTAAACTGGTGTATCTGTAAAATTGATTTTTTACCCTGTTTGCCAGTCGATTGGAGGGGGTTTATGTTTTTTCAAATAATCGTTTGTTGCAGAAAAATACTTTTCTTCCTCGCATTCCTTGACAAATGCATCGCCATATGCAGTAGGAAGCACACATTCCAAGACTTTATGATTTTTTCCCTATAAAAAGAAAAAGTATCATCACCTCTGTTTAAGAAACGTTTGACGAAAATGGGGTTTTGCATCAAATGATCTACCATTTAAAATCCTTAAAAGGTAGGTGGGCAGTACTATAGTCCTATACTCGAAACTAAAGAAAAACCAAATTATGATATAAAAAAAATTTTCCGTTAGGTTTTTAGGTATTTTTGTCAGCTAAAAAATTAATACCATAAAATTATAAAATTCCCTATCATTAAAGTGATACAATGACAAAAAATAATTTGAAAAAACTCTAGCTCATATCAGACCATTGTTCCAGAAGAATTTCGTAGATAGCAAACTATTCACGAAACACCGCTAACAAACGTATTCAGGAGCTCGCAAAAGCGCCTTGAAATATTCAGTGTTCAGAAGCACTTATTTTTATTCACCGAACAATTCGCTCCGAATTTACGCCGGAATTTTTCCGAATTTTTTCGCAATACAAAATTCCTGTGCGATCGCCCAAGCGTGGCACTTTCGAAAGGCTGGCGTTCAGTGTAGTGTTGTCTTCAAAATTATAGGCCGAAGACTCATAGCACGTAAACGTTTGGTGAAACGCACTTGCTTTCGGATCGAAAGCTCAGATAACTCTCATCTCAAATTGGCCAAATTTTAAAATCTCCATGGTGCTTCCACATGCTGCAGTAATATTAGAAGTATTTGAACTTTGATATTGTTACAGTAAAACACTTTGAACATGCCAGCACGTAATCAATGTTCCTGCTAAAATGGTTTTGTCAAACTCACAAAATTGGCTGTCAGTTGGTTTGCGACAGGTAGATTCTACTCCTTGATCAGCGACCTCGCTAGTTTGTTAGCGGATGTTCAAGAATAGGATTATTCCGTGTTTGAGAAGAGAAAAAAGGGAATTTTTACCAGAGTTTCTCGCGAAAAACGGATTTTCCATTTTTGTTAACGGACTTTCAAGAATACTTTTTTCCTCGTTTTTAACAATTATAGTGCCTTGCGGCAAGATTATTACTTAACGGGGTTACGTGAATAAGGCCCCTGGTCCCCCAATTTCGAGAGCATAGTGACAAGATACAGCATTAGAAATAACAGAAAGGTTATTCTATCGATTTTTATGATTCTATGTCTAAATGCAAGGGCACAATTGGGGTTAAAGTTGGTGCTGAAAAGCACAATCTTTCATACGATGACCCATACCTTTACTTAAGAAGTACTGCGTATGCTGCTAACTACGCACGTAAACATTTTTTCTGTTTAGCAGTAAAGCATATGAATTAAGTCATTGAATCTGTTGTATATTTTGTTTTCAAACGAAAGTTTACATTTCATAAAACCCCGGCCTGAGTATTTGATGTAATTTCCCTACACAGAGTCACAACGTCTGACTAAAGATAAAATATTACTGTTGTTGTTATCACTCTACCTTATTAATAGATTCTTCCACTTTCTTGGCTTTGTTTCCCCACAACAAGAAGACGATGGAGCTGTATTTATCACTGAGTTCCTCGATGACATATTCTGTAAATTCTTCCCAGCCTTTATCTTCATGGGCATTCTCTGGTCTGTGACTTACTCTTCTCGGCTTCTTTTCGCGGAATGTAAGAATTCTGTTGAGTAGAAGTACCCCTAAACAAAAATACAGTTGCTGTAGTTGATTATATTCCACTCCATAGGCAAACCCAAACCATATAGAATTCGAATATTATTCATGAAATCGGATAGAATCGCGAATTACGTCTAAATCGCAAATGTCCCGATTTTACCCCGTAAAATTTGGAAGTACCTACCACTTTATTTTACAGGTTTTCCTTTATTCCAGTGAGGAATTTGATAAAAAATATCTTTTACACCGATTAATATACACTGATGGATCAAGGCGAGGGCCATCTGTGGCCCATGCTCAATAAAATAAAATAATATTTGTGTCGAATTGATTCGTACAACCAAATCAAATCGACCTACGATAATTACATAAAATTCATTCGTCTCTCACATTTTTCTAGGTATCTGACTTCAATGAGGAAAAATTAAGGTGGTTATCCTGGAACCTTCCGCAGAAAATAATAAGATATGAAAATTAGCTAAACAGGCATCTACTACATGCTATCACACATGATAGGTTCCATGCTAGCTGAGCATTACTGAAGAAGCTAAAGTTAAAGAAAAAACTTCTACATAAAACGATGACAACATGTCGGACTTTATATTGTTTTGCCTGGATGTGTATTTTTGTGTTGAGTCTCGATAAAAGCTTGGTACAACATCAAGCCATGGTGCCGAATGGATATTTTTTAAGTCACTGTAGTGCATGACACAGCGTTGTTGCATCCATCGACTTTGAGTGTGCCACCAGAAGGAAGGCCTGTATCAGCAGCCACTTAAAGACGATCAGTTCCGGTGTTGAAAAAATATGGTCTTTCTAGTGTGGTCAAGCCTGACATGGCGGAACTAGAATCCGCGATCTTCAGCCTGTGAGGTAAACATGAGAACCATTAAACCATGGTGTCCGGTTTCCTGTCTCCTAGGATAGAAGTGAAATTATATTCTCAGCTGGGTAAACAAGTGAACTATACTTTCACCTGTAATTGCCAGCACGTGTGCTTACCTTGTCTAGCCCAAGAGCTTAGATTGCCTGCCGAGGGCCGAAATCCCAAATCCTTTTCAATTGCTCTAAAAATGTTTGTTAGAGCCGTCGGTTTGGCTCCTTCACCCTGTAAAATGGATACAACATTCATTTTATTCATTTGCTCTTATGACGACTTTTGAATGCGTGATTCAACTTGCCTTAAAAGTTGTGGCTTGAATGAACAGCATTGAGTTTATCAATATGTTTTTTTGTCGTTAACTCATTTCTGGGATTTCGAGAACACATGGGCATGATGACCGGATATGTGTGGTGATGTTGAAAAATCTATAATCTCTTACCAACGTGCTGAAAGCTAATCCATGCCCTTCTCCATTTGGATATGGATCTTGGCCAACAATTACAACTTTCACTTCACTTGGCGTGCAACATCTTGTCCATGCAAATACATCTGGCGCAGAAGGATACACAGAGGAAGAGTACGAACGTCTTTCCTCTCTTACAAATTCTTCTAGCTAAATAAAAACAAAAATATATATAAGATTGTGAAGATTAATTTTCCGTCTTCCAAACGATTACTTAGAAATAAACACTTTTTAAACGCCTGGTTTGTACATTGGTGCTCACGTTCATATAAAACTGTATTAAGGACGAGCTCAAATGCTCCGAGATGCAGCCATATATGGCTGAAAGGCGTAAAACTTGCGCACCCATGACTCACAAAAGTGATGTAATCTGTACCTTGAAGGATGGGAAGGAGTGGGGTACAAAACTTGGAATAATCTGCAAAGTCGAACTATGACGTCATAATGGGCGGCCCTGAGCGCACCGAAAGCGCGCGAAAAATTTTGAGGTTTCCTACGTTTCAATGTCCCCCACTCCCATAAATACGCTAGGCTAACAAGCACTTATATCAAGTACAACATTTAAGAATCACAATGGTGCATTCAAGCATTAGCCTTGTCTTGACTACAATATTTTAACATAAATTTAGAAAATTATCCCATCTGAACTCAATAAGTGAAGCAAAGCTATTCAATATAACTGTAGAATCGATTTATATCTTTTTGAATTGATTTAGCTTTAATTAAAGGTATACTGTACCTCTGAAAAGTTCCAATTCTGTGTCAGGGACTTCCATGATTCTCCAACTTTACAAAGGCCAAGTGGGTCCTTTAGATCATCCATGGTATCTCTAGAATTTTTTTTCCTATAGCCACTCCTTAGAGTGGATCACGCTGTCCAATGCCTGTAACAGCGGCCAGATGAACAGGGTTACAATTGCTGGAAAGATATATCTTTTCCTGTTCTGCTTAGCTTGGTTTTTACACCTATTAATTAAATATATAAAAAGTCAAATTTGCAAAAGTCAAATTGCAGTAATACACATGCCAAACGTTCGAGCGGATAACCCTGAGCAAGTCCCTACAACAACGGCAGTTGTTAGCGAACAATCAATGTAGTTTAAGTCTGGCCTATCCAAGTCATTAAACCCAGCGTTGCGTAACCACTATGGATTAACGAACCCAGTCTTACTAAGATGCGATTAGGTATCGCTTATGATGGTGAGTGTGGATTTATGTTTCCTTCATAAACCAAGAATTTCATTCTGCAAAGCGTTGTCGCCTTGCGGCCTTATCCATATGTAGCACTTTTTTGTCAAACATTATTATTGAGTTAATAATATTCTCAAGAAAATCTTTTCACGAATGGAAACTCACAACACGTTTGATTGACAACACCAACGTTTATGAAAGATTTCGCTTTTTCGAGCATGAGCCACAGATGGACCACGTTCTGGCGGCGCAATTCATCAGTGCCACACTCACGATAACAAAATTTAGCGAAGAGAAAATCACTCGATTTGAGGCATGTTTCTTTCTCGCATTTTAGAATTTTTGAAAGGTTCCGGTGATCAATTGATGACGTTATATTAGACGCAGAAGGCATCAAAATTATTTTCCTTCTATTGTAAAAGTTTTTGTTATCATAACCACCTTTCACCTCACCCGCAATATCGCGCTCGAAATTTGGCCTATTTCGAGCGCGATATTGCCTTTGTATACGTTTTTGTCACACAATGACGGTTTTCGCAACAAAAATACCAAATATTTTTTGCTCGTCTTCTGTGCACAACTTTTAAGAAAAGAAGCACAACATTTCTGGTCCAAACTAACAAATCTTACTGAAACCAAATAATTCTGATTGAAATCAGAGAAAAGAATTTACTCGAGATGACTGCAGGTGATTTTGACAGTACTTGGGATTAATAAAACAATGCAAGAGAAATTCAGCCGAGCTGAAACAAGGAGATTAACTTAATGAATAAAAACCGTTCATTCTATGCTGTGTCGATATTGAAGTAATTTTGTAGCTAAAAAATATCGCTTTTACTGATATTTATTGAATATTTTTCGACTATCAGCGTTTTTTTCATGGCATTTAAAATCAAATTTACCAGAACGGATAGCGATGCTCGTTATCAAGTTATCCGATGGCCGCGATTTCGAGTGACCGTTTCCGCAGGCATTGTGATTAACAAATTTGACATGACTAAATATACAATAATTCCGGAAGTATTATCACGGAATGACCTATATTTTCCGCTACCCGATACGTTGATATATATTTATGCATCGCAGAACGGACTTGCTGAGCTATATTTTTCATTTGTTCGTTTTGATTAAAATATTTTGAAATCCGCATTTTATGAATGTATAGGCTAGGGATGAAACTTTTAATCAATATTCGAATCAATCCGGATACAACTACGATACTCGATTCCATCGAATCTAAGGTTCTATAAAAGTGTTGACCAAAAATTTATCGGATGTGTAGCGGATGTGAAGCGACGTGTAGCGATGTGTATTTACCGTTTGAATAATTCGGATGTATATTGTATGATTAGAAAACTCATTTTCTTTCGACAAATTTTTTAATCCATTGTTTTTGGAATTCCAGTTATATTTCGAAAATGGAAGTTTCAATTCAGAATGATATCTCATATATAGAAATAATAATATCGTATATATCAAATGAAAGTATATATAATCAAAATCATATTATTTCGAATGTCACATTTTCAAGCCTGATTATAGTGAAAAATATTATAAAAAAACACACCGGTTTACCCGATATTTTAATAGGTATTTGATTTAAGTTTGTAAGTTTTAACTTGTTAATAAGGCATCCAAAATCTAAAACCTTTTGAGAATGGAACCAAAATATTCTTTTTATGAACGAAATGAACGTATTCAACTAGCAAAATAAGTTTGCGCGCATGGGGAGCGCGCAAAAAATATGAAATTATGAAATTTGGCAGGGCACGCGCCTTGGAGCAGCCACCACTGGTCTGGATCCGCCACTGATAGTTATATAAAACGTAAAATCAGCTTCTATGCCCTTCTCTCCCAAGCTGTTCTCATACTAACTTTTTCCGACCGGTACATAGCTAAAACCACCTAAAACTTATCTTTAATAGAAATTTACTCTTAAGCAATGTCGGGACCAATTCCAATCAGAAGGAAGAAAACACGCGCCACAAATGACACATACTTTACGGAAAGAGTTTTGGCTCATTTTTTCTGATTGGGAACCAACCAGCAATCCCTATAATGACTACACATACACAAAACAAATTAGTGTCTGCCCTTCTCGCCTACGTTGTTGTATTTATTAAATCGATTTTTCTGATAAATCGAAAATTCAACTCGATTAAATATTTAGTTTGTTGACAAATCGCGCAATTCTAACAAATTTGTTTTTTAAACATACATCTTTCAATTTGACTATTTTACTAGGTATTTGTGCGGTTAATTTTGTACACACTTTACCTATATAGAGTGCGATGAAATAAAATGATTAATAAGATGGACTTTTCATTTTTCATTTAATAAATATGTATAACAATAAACAATATATCTGTTATATATCCAGTTTCTCGAACCGTTTCTTCGAACATAAGTTCAAATTTACTTAAGATAAAATTAGGTCAAATGTAATCTCTCCATTCGTAAACTTAAATGAGCATGCGTCCGTGCCCAGTCCGAAATTTTATTTTGTTAAGCACAAGTCACAGATGGACCGCGCCTCGGCAGCGCGATCCATCAGTGACTCACGCTTAACAAAAGATGTTTAAGCAAGCTTCTCTTCCTCTCTCCCTGACGCCATCGAAGCCACGACATGTACTACCTATATCGGTCCACTGTTATACATCTCGACATGACAAAATTGACGAAATTTATATTAACCTGCTTCTATTTGCTAGTAAGAAAAATGCTTAAGATCACTAGGCTTATACAGTAAGTTAATGGCTCCAGCATCAGAAAAGAAAAACTTCATCAAACGATCTTCCTAGTCTCGATTCATACGAGTCTCAAGCTTGACAAATTGAAATTCACGAGTATTAATGTGGTTGAATGCGCGTGATGGGACAATAAGTAACTTATTGACAGACTGTTTGGAGAAAGGCAGGTGCACGGGTGCCTGAAACCAGTGACGGTGGAACCTTGGCGAGAGAACGTGTCTCCTATTAAGTTTTGAAAAAGAGGGGGAAAAGTTCCCCCAAGATTATGGAATTTATACAGAACTAACTTAAAACGGAGCAAATTATCGTTTTTTCCGAAAATAGTCTATTTTTCAACAAAAAAAATGAGGTGTCACGCGCCTTCGTCGCGCACTTTTTTGCAAAAATGGCACTTACAACTACATTATTCATTGTTACTATAATTATATGCCTAGACTGTATCAAACGCACATAATAATGAATAAATTAATGTAAAGCAGATCGATTTTCTTTCTCTCTTTTTTACAATAAAAATTCGAAAAAAGTCCTTCGAGTGTTTGTCACTGATGGACCGCCTCCCATCGACGCAGTACATTAGCGAAACAAATAAAACGCTTGACAAACTTTTCTCGAACAAAAATATAATTCTATTGTATGTTGTTTCGCATGATATATTATGAAAAATGCGAATGTTGAACTCTTGTCCGGAAAACATTTTGTCAAGCATCAGTCACCGATGGGTCGCGCCGCTGTGGCTTATGGTTGACAACAAAATATTTATTTAAAATATATTTGTTAAACTTCGACATTTTGGCATTTCAGGTGTGCAAGAAGTACAATAAAGTGAGAAAATTTAATAAACTAATCATATTTTGATTAATCGACCCCCCCCCCCCTCCATCTTACCAAATGAACTAAGTTAAATTATAATGTTCGTGTCCTATATGGTGATATTTATTGTTCGTCCGACTATATTTCTTGGATTTTGATTAACAATGCGACAAACATTGGTGAATTTAGAACCTTGAAAAGTTTTTAAAACTTTACGCGGATAAATTATGACGTCTTAATGTGCGCTGAAAGCAATTTTTTAACGTTTTCATTGCGTATCGCGTCGAAACAGTTCTAAAGTGATACTGGGGCGTCGAAAATTTACTGTCATTTTTTCTGTGCAGAAGGTTATATAGAAAATTGCATCATTTTATCAGAAAGAGCAGGAAACAGTTTAAATTTATATCGGGTGCCCGGTTAGCTCAGTCGATTAAGGCGTTCGGAATAACGCCGGGAGCTACGCGTCACCAACGTCCTGGGTTGGAATCCCGTCCGGGGTGATTCATATACGAAAGGATTGTTGGGACATTGCCGGTACACGGTTGTCAACGTAGCCCATGATTACGGCTTCACCCACCGAACCATGTCTTCAAGCGCTTAAGCAAACGGCGTCTGCACGATTGTATTCTTGGCTTTCCTCTCCCACAAAATAAAGAGTTCCCATCCCATATCACAATATTGAAAATTCTCTTTTGCCCTGGAGCTATATCATCGACCCGGACTTCTTTTGTCTTGTGACGCGATCTTCTGTATCGACGCGACCTATAGGTTAAACATAAAATATGTTTTGGCTAAAACGATTGGGAAATGATGTATTATTTTAGCAAAAAGCACAGAAATTTTTTTTACGTGCCTGTGGCGGGCAACTTTTGATTAGCAATATTTAGGTTCATTTTGTTACTCCCCCATCAATAATTAAAGGCCGAAATATACGTAAAGTTGTCTTACCGGTGCATTGCGTTGCGTTTTATGTAACAAAACAAAATCCGCACCACACGTCTGCGTTGCTTTTCATTGATTGTATTCAAATGCCGACAAGCACAAATATATGCAACGAATTGAGCATTCTCAGCGTGCATGGCAAATTGTTCGGTTGCGTTGGAAAACGTAAGGAAATGCACGCACAGCACTGCGCTAGCGTAAAACGCAAGGTTAAAATAAACAAATCCAGAATAACGTGTACTGCAGTCTTAACGTCTTGGCCCGCTAGTATCACTGACCCATGCATTTACGAAATATATTTTGACAACTTTTCTGACCGGCTAACACACAACTTCAAAATCAAACTTTTCCAGAATGGCAATAACAAAAAGCTAGACATCGGTTCACGTCAACAACAAAAGAAAATGTGCAAAACAATCTTCTAAAAATCTCACGTAGTTCAGTAAATATACGTCACTCCACGCTCCAATGATTTTCTTTGTTTCGTCAATTCACAGTCGAATTCATCGGATGATGGGGCTCATTCTTAAACTTGTTGCCCAATTGTCGAGTGAATTAGGGTGAAAAATCTCAAAATGGCTTTTCAACGTAACAAGAAATCACAATTTTTTACGAGACTCCGACGAGCGTAAGTTATTCCATTTATTTATTCGTTTTCAGTTTCCAAAAACATATTTTCTTTGTTTTTACAATAAAAAAGCTAATTCTTGGTTAAAAACTTAAATGCAGCGACTACTTTGACATCATAATTTGATTTCAAATTTCCCTCTTTCTCAAGGTTCGAAATACCTCACTGTTTACATCGAATTCGTGATTCGATCCGATTCGAAAAAAGTATTCGAATCAAATTCGAATCTCGAAGGATTCGGTTTTGCACAGCCCTATCTGTGACTCATGCTTGATAAAATTTCTGATTTGTAAATAACCGAGGTCTACTTATCGATAATGCTCTTATTCTATAAAATTCAAATATTAGTTAAATTATCTCATTATCAGCCGAGATAAACATGCCACGTATTTGATATCTATATGCAATGAATGTCAAGTGAGTGCGAATTCTGACTCAGCAAATTTTTGTTAAGGTTGCTGAAGATGAAATCATTACTTCCTTGCGACTGAAAAAAAAAGAAAGTTCTTTAAAACGCTGAGAATCAAAAGTTTTCTGCGTCTTCGGCATGTAGTTGTTATTTTGTAATAATCAGGTAGTTTTGGGCTCTGACATTTCAGTTTTGGAAATTATTCGCGCCTCCTGGATGAATTATTTCCCTTTTTACTATGCTATACCATAAAAAAATACAATTTATGTTGCCTTCGGCGTCAATTGAGAACTCATATCACAAAATGTTCTGCACAATAACTTCGCGACAGCGGAAGATCTTCAACGTATGGGGTCCGTGACTAACTGACGAAAATGGCAAATTGGCAGTTTAAATAAGAAGAATGCGCGCCCATGACGCGCAAGAAGCTTAATATTCCGTTTAATCGCAAAATTTTAGCTGAAAAACATATAACTTGTTAATGTTTTCGCTGATTTCGTGTGTCGGACCCAATACTTGGAATTGGGGACGGGATTCCAGACTTCCTCTCCCGCAAATCATTCGCTTTTAATCTTAAATCAAATCTAAAAATGGCATTCATGGTTCTGAATACCCGCCGCTCATCACCCGATGGATAATCCCGAGATATAACAAAAAACGTTGTCAATCTACAACGTTGCAGAAATTGTCACGAAATTAACGGGAATTTGAGCTCAGTAGGGCTCCGATGGAAAAAGTAGAAAAAATTATTACAAAAAAATTTCTTTTTATAGGCGCTCTTCATTCGTGGGTCACGCTTGTTAAACTGCAATTCACGAATGTTAGTGAGGTTGTATGCGCGTGATGGGGCAAAAACTCACTTATTGATTAACGGTTTGGAAAAGGGCGTGTACACGGGTGCCTGAAACCAGTGACGGTGGAACCTGGGCGAGAAATGTGTCTCCCCTAAATTTTGAAAAAGAGGGGGAAAGGTGTCCCTCTAGATTACAGCGGCCAGACGGACAGGGTTACAATTGCTGGAAAGATATATCTTTTCCTGTTCTGCTTAGCTGGGTTTTTACACCTATTAATTAAATATACTAAAAGTCAAATTTGCAAAAGTCAAATTGCAGTCATACACATGCCACATGCCACACGTTCGAGCGGACAACCCTGAGCAAGTCCCTACAACACCGGCAGTTGTTAGCGAACAGTCAATGTAGTTTAGGCCTGGCCTATCCAAGTCATTAAACCCAGCGTTGCGTAACCATTATGGATTAACGAGCCCAGTCTTACTAAGATGCCATTAGGTATCGCTTATGATGGGGAGTGTGGATTTATGCTTCCCTTCATCAACCAAGAATTTCATTCTGCAAGGCGTGGTGGCCTTGCGGCCTTATCCACCTGTAGCACATTTTTGTCAAACATTATTATCGAGTTAATATTCTCAAGAAAATCTTTTCACGGATGGAAACTTTACAATACGTTTGATTGACAACACCAACGTTTATGAGAGATTTCGCTTTTTCGAGCATGCGCCACAGATGGACCACGTTCTGACGGCGCTATTCATCAGTGCCACACTCACGATAACAAAATTTAGCGAAAAGAAAATCACTCGATTTGAGGCATGTTTTTTTCTCGCATTTTAGAATTTTTGAAAGGTTTCTGTGATCAATTGATGACGTTATATTAGACGCAGAAGGCATCAAAATTATTTTCCTTCTATTGTAAAAGTTTTTGTTATCATAACCACCTTTCACCTCACCCGCAATATCGCGCTCGGAATTTTGCCTATTTCGTGCGCGATATTGCCTTTGTATACGTTTTTGTCACACAATGACGGTTTTCGCAACAAAAAGACCAAATATTTTTTGCTCGTCTTCTGTGCACAACTTTTAAGAAAAGAAGCGCAACATTTCTGGTCCAAACTAACAAATCTTACTGAAACCAAATAATTCTGATTGAAATCAGAGAAAAGAATTCTCCCGAGAAGTCTGCAGGTGATTTTGACAGTACTTGGGATTAATAAAACAATGCAAGAGAGATTCAGCCGAGCTGAAACAAGGAAATTAACTTAATGAATGAAAACCGTTCATTCTATGCTGTGTCGATATTGAAGTAATTTTGTAGCTAAAAAATACCGCTTTTTACTGATATTTATTGAATATTTTTTTCGACTATCAGCGTTTTTTTTTATGGTATTTAAAATCTAATCCACCAGAACGGATAGCGATGCTCGTTATCAGGTTATCCGATGGCCGCGATTTCGAGTGACCGTTTCCGTTTCAAATATGATATGAGTAAACCGACAATAACTCCGGAAGTGACGTCACGGAATGACCTATATTTTCCTCTACCCGATACGTCGATATATAAGAACGCGCTTGCTGAACTATAAGTTACTTTTGTTCGTCTTGATTAAAACTTTTTCAAATCCGCATTTAATAAATGTATAGGCCACGCCTTTATGAATGAACTCTTAACTCATTATAATTAGAAAACTCGATAAAATTTTTCTGACAAATTTACTAAGCAATTGTTATTGAAATTTTTAGCTATATCTTGAAAAGGAAAGTTTCAATTGAGAATGATATCTCATATATAGAAATAATAATATCGTATATCTCCAATGGAAGTATATATAATCGAAATCATATTATTTCGAATGTCACATTTTCAAGCCTGATTGTAGTGAAAAATATTATAAAAAAACACTCCGATTTTTCCGATATTTTAATAGGTATTCCATTTAAGTTTGTAAGTTTTAACTTGTTAATAAGGCATCCAAAATCTAAAACCTTTTGAGAATGGAACCAAACTATTCTTTTTATGAACGAAATGAACGTATTCAACTAGCAAAATAAGTTTGCGCGCATGGGGAGCGCGAAAAAAAATATGAAATTATGAAATTTGGCAGGGCACGCGCCTTGGAGCAGCCACCACTGGTCTGGATCCGCCACTGATAGTTATATAAAACGTAAAATCAGCTTCTATGCCCTTCTCTCCCAAGTTGTTCTCATACTAACTTTTTCCGACCGGTACATAGCTAAAACCACCTAAAACTTATCTTTAATAGAAATTTACTCTTAAGCAATGTCGGGACCAATTCGAATTAGAAGGAAGAAAACACGCGCCACAAATGACACATACTTTACGGAAAGAGTTTTGGCTCATTTTTTCTGATTGGGAACCAACCAGCAACCCCTATAATGACTACACATACACAAAACCAACTAGTGTCTGCCCTTCTCGCCTACGTTGTTGTATTTATTAAATCGATTTTTCTGATAAATCGAAAATTCAACTCGATTAAATATTTAGTTTGTTGACAAATCGCGCAATTCTAACAAATTTGTTTTTTAAACATACATCTTTCAATTTGACTATTTTACTAGGTCTTTGCGCGGTTAATTTTGTACACACTTTACCTATATAGAGTGTGATGAAATAAAATGATTAATAAGATGGAATTTTCATTTTTCATTCAATAAATATGTATAACAATAAACAATATATCTGTTATATATCCAGTTTATCGATCCGTTTCTTCGAACATAAGTTCAAATTTACTCAAGAAAAAATTAGGTCAAATGTAATCTCTCCATTCGTAATCTTAAATGAGCATGCGTCCGTGCCCAGTCCGAAATTTTATTTTGTTAAGCACAAGTCACAGATGGACCGCGCCTTGGCGGCGCGATCAGTGATTCACGCTTAACAAAAGATGTTTAAGCAAGCTTCTCTTCCTCTCTCCCTGACGCCATCGAAGCCACGACATGTACTACCTATATCGGTCCACTCTTATACATCTCGGCATGACAAAATTGACAAAATTTATATTAACCTGCTTCTATTTGCTAGTAAGAAAAATGCTTAAGATCACTTGGCTTATACAGTAAGTTAATGGCTCCAGCATCAGAAAAGAAAAACTTCATCAAACGCTCTTCCTAGACTCGATTCATCCGTGTCTCAAGCTTGACAAATTGAAATTCACGAGTATTAATGTGGTTGAATGCGCGTGATGGGACAATAAGTAACTTATTGACAGACTGTTTGGGGAAAGGCAGGTGCACGGGTGCCTGAAACCAGTGACGGTGGAACCTGGGCGAGAGAACGTGTCTCCTAATAAGTTTTGAAAAAGAGGGGAAAAGTTCCCCCAAGATTTTGGAATTTATACAGAACTAACTTAAAAAAGAGCAAATTATCGTTTTTTCCGAAAATAGTCCATTTTTCAACAAAAAAATGAGGTGTCACGCGCCTTCGACGCGCACTTTTTTTGCAAAAATGGCACTTGCAACTACATTATTCATTGTTACTATAATTATATGTCTGGGCGGTATCAAACGCACATAATATTGAATAAATTAATGTAAAGCAGATCGATTTTCTTTCTCTCTTTTTTACAATAAAAATTCGAAAAAAGTCCTTCGAGTGTTTGTCACTGATGGACCGCCTCCCATCGACGCAGTCCATTAGCGAAACAAATAAAACGCTTGACAAACTTTTCTCGAACAAAAATATAATTCTATTTTATGTTGTTTCGCATGATATATTATGAAAAATGCGAATGTTGAACTCCTGTCCGGAAAACATTTTGTCAAGCATCAGTCACCGATGGGTCGCGCCGCTGTGGCTTATGGTTGACAACAAAATATTTATTTAAAATATATTTGTTAAACTTCGACATTTTGGCATTTCAGTTGTGCAAGAAGTACAATGCAGTGAGAAAGTTTAATAAACTAATCATATTTTGATTAATCGACCCCCCCCCCCCCCCCCCCTCCCCTCCAGACACACAAGCAATGACAATATATGCCAAGTTCACATTAAAACGAAATAACATGCTCTTCGCAAAATCTTACCAAATGAACTAAATTAAATTATAATGTTCGTGTCCTATATGGTGATATTTATTGTTCGTCCGACTATATTTCTTGGATTTTGATTAACAATGCGACAAACATTGGTGAATTTAGAACCTTGAAAAGTTTTTAAAACTTTACGCGGATAAATTATGACGTCGTAATGTGCGCTGAAAGCAATTTTTTAACGTTTTCATTGCGTATCGCGTCGAAACAGTTCTAAAGTGATACTGGGGCGTCGAAAATTTACTGTAATTTTTTCTGTACAGAAGGTTATATAGAAAATTTCATCATTTTATCAAAAAGAGCAAACAAAAAATATGTTTTGGCTAAAACGATTGGGAAATGATGTATTATTTTAGCAAAAGCACAAAAATTTTTTTTACGTGCCTGTGGCGCGCAACTTTTGATTAGCAATATTTAGATTCATTTTGTTACTCCCCATCAATAATTAAAGGCCGAAATATACGTAAAGTTGTCCTACCGGTGCGTTGCGTTTTATGTAACAAAACAAAATCGGCACCACACGTCTGCGTTGCTTTTCATTGATTTATTCAAATGCCGACAAGCACAAATATATGCAACGAATTGAGCATTCTCAGCTTGCATGGCAAATTGTTCGGTTGCGTTGGAAAACGTAAGGAAATGCACGCACAGCATTGCGCTAGCGTAAAACGCAAGGTTAAAATAAACAAATCCAGAATAACGTGTACTGCAGTCTTAACGTCTTGCCCCGCTAGTATCACTGACCCATGCATTTACGAAATATATTTTGACAACTTTTCTGACCGGCTAACACACAACTTCAAAATCAAACTTTTCCAGAATGACAATAACAAAAAGCTAGACATCGGGTTCTCGTCAACAACAAAAGAAAATGTGCAAAACAATCTTCTAAAAATCTCACATAGTTCAGTAAATATACGTAACTCCACGCTCCAATGATTTTCTTTGTTTCGTCAATTCACAGTCGAATTCATCGGATGATGGGACTCATTCTTAAACTTGTTGCCCAATTGTCGAGTGAATTAGGGTGAAAAATCTCAAAATGGCTTTTCCGCGTAACAAGAAATCACAATTTTTTACGAGACTTCGACGAGCATAAGTTATTCCATTTATTTATTCGCTTTCAGTTTCCAAAAACATATTTTCTTTGTTTTTACAATAAAAAAGCTAACTCTTGGTTAAAAACTTAAATGCGGCGACTACTTTGACATCATAATTTGATTTCAAATTTCCCTCTTTCTCAAGGTTCAAAATACCTCACTGTTTACATCGAATTCGTGATTCGATGCGATTCGAAAAAAGTATTCGAATCAAATTCGAATCTCGAAGGATTCGGTTTTGCACAGCCCTATCTGTGACTCATGCTTGATAAAATTTCTGATTTGTAAATAACCGAGGTCTACTTATCGATAATGCTCTTATTCTATAAAATTCAAATATTAGTTAAATTATCTCCTTATCAGCCGAGATAAACATGCCACGTATTTGATATCTATATGCAATGAATGTCAAGTGAGTGCGAATTCTGACTCAGCAAATTTTTGTTAAGGTTGCTGAAGATGAAATCATTACTTCCTTTACCGACTGAAAAAAATCAGAAAGTACTTTAAAACGCTGAGAATCAAAAGTTTTTGACATCTTCGGCATTCAGTTGTTATTTTGTAATAATCAGGTAGTTTCGGGCTCTGACATTTCAGTTTTGGAAATTATTCGCGCCTCTTGGACGAATTATTTGCCTTTTTACTATGCTATACCATAAAAAAAATACAATTTATGTTGCCTTCGGCGTCAATTGAGAACATATATCACAAAATGTTCTGCACAATAACTTCGCGACAGCGGAAGATCTTCAACATATGGGGTCCGTGACTAACTGACGAAAAGGGCAAATTGGCAGTTTAAATAAGAAGAATGCGCGCCCATGACGCGCAAGAAGTTTAATATTCCGTTTAATCGCAAAATTTTAGCTGAAAAACATATAACTTGTTAATGTTTTCGCTGATTTCGTGTGTCGAACCCAATACTGGGAATTGGGGACGGGATTCCAGACTTCCTCTCCCGCAAATCATTCGCTTTTAATCTTAAATCAAATCTAAAAATGGCAGTCATGGTTCTGAATACCCGCCGCTCATCACCCGATGGATAATCCCGAGATATAACAAAAAACGTTGTCAAACTACAACGTTGCAGAAATTGTCACGAAATTAACGGGAATTTGAGCTCAATAGGGCTCCGATGGAAAAAGTAGAAAAAATTACGTTGTTGTATTTATTAAATCGATTTTGATAAATCGAAAATTCAACTCGATTAAATATTTAGTTTGTTTACAAATCGCGCAGTTCTAACAAATTTGTTTTTCAAACATACATCTTTCAATTTGACTATTTTACTAGGTCTTTGCGCGGTTAATTTTGTACACACTTTACCTATATAGAGTGTGATGAAATAAAATGATTAATAAGATGGAATTTTTATTTTTCATTAATAAATATGTATAACAATAAACAATATATCTGTTATATATCCAGTTTCTCGAACCGTTTCTTCGAACATAAGTTCAAATTTACTTAAGATAAAATTAGGTCAAATGTAATCTCTCCATTCGTAAACTTAATTGAGCATACGTCCGTGCCCAGTCCGGAATTTTATTTTGTTAAGCACAAGTCACAGATGGACCGCGCCTCGGCGGCGCGATCCATCAGTGACTCACGCTTAACAAAAGATGTTTAAGCAAGCTTCTCTTCCTCTCTCCCCCACGCCATCGAAGCCACGACATGTACTACCTATATCGGTCCACTGTTATACATCTCGACATGACAAAATTGACGAAATTTATATTAACCTGCTTCTATTTGTTAGTAAGAAAAATGCTTAAGATCACTAGGCTTATACAGTAAGTTAATGGCTCCAGCATCAGAAAAAAAAATTCATCAAACGCTCTTCCTAGACTCGATTCATCCGTGTCTCAAGCTTGACAAATTGAAATTCACGAGTATTTATGTGGTTGAATGCGCGTGATGGGACAATAAGTAACTTATTGACAGACTGTTTGGAGAAAGGCAGGTGCACGGGTGCCTGAAACCAGTGACGGTGGAACCTGGGCGAGAGAACGTGTCTCCTAATAAGTTTTGAAAAAGAGGGGGAAAAGTTCCCCCAAGATTTTGGAATTTATACAGAACTAACTTAAAAAGGAGCAAATTATCGTTTTTTCCGAAAATATTCCATTTTTCAACAAAAAAATGAGGTGTCACGCGCCTTCGACGAGCACTTTTTTTGCAAAAATGGCACTTGCAACTACATTATTCATTGTTACTATAATTATATGCCTAGACTGTATCAAACGCACATAATAATGAATAAATTAATGTAAAGCAGATCGATTTTCTTTCTCTCTTTTTTACAATAAAAATTCGAAAAAAGTCCTTCGAGTGTTTGTCACTGATGGACCGCCTCCCATCGACGCAGTACATTAGCGAAACAAATAAAACGCTTGACAAACTTTTCTCGAACAAAAATATAATTCTATTTTATGTTGTTTCGCATGATATATTATGAAAAATGCGAATGTTGAACTCCTGTCCGGAAAACATTTTGTCAAGCATCAGTCACCGATGGGTCGCGCCGCTGTGGCTTATGGTTGACAACAAAATATTTATTTAAAATATATTTGTTAAACTTCGACATTTTGGCATTTCAGGTGTGCAAGAAGTACAATGCAGTGAGAAAGTTTAATAAACTAATCATATTTTGATTAATCGACCCCCCCCCTCCCCTCCAGACACACAAGCAATGACAATATATGCCAAGTTTACATTAAAACGAAATAACATGCTCTTCGCAAAATCTTACCAAATGAACTAAATTAAATTATAATGTTCGTGTCCTATATGGTGATATTTATTGTTCGTCCGACTATATTTCTTGGATTTTGATTAACAATGCGACAAACATTGGTGAATTTAGAACCTTGAAAAGTTTTTAAAACTTTACGCGGATAAATTATGACGTCGTAATGTGCGCTGAAAGCAATTTTTTAACGTTTTCATTGCGTATCGCGTCGAAACAGTTCTAAAGTGATACTGGGGCGTCGAAAATTTACTGTAATTTTTTCTGTACAGAAGGTTATATAGAAAATTGCATCATTTTATCAAAAAGAGCAAACAAAAAATATGTTTTGGCTAAAACGATTGGGAAATGATGTATTATTTTAGCAAAAAGCACAAAAATTTTTTTTACGTGCCTGTGGCGCGCAACTTTTGATTAGCAATATTTAGATTCATTTTGTTACTCCCCATCAATAATTAAAGGCCGAAATATACGTAAAGTTGTCCTACCTGTGCGTTGCGTTTTATGTAACAAAACAAAATCGGCACCACACGTCTGCGTTGCTTTTCATTGATTTATTCAAATGCCGACAAGCACAAATATATGCAACGAATTGAGCATTCTCAGCGTGCATGGCAAATTGTTCGGTTGCGTTGGAAAACGTAAGGAAATGCACGCACAGCATTGCGCTAGCGTAAAACGCAAGGTTAAAATAAACAAATCCAGAATAACGTGTACTGCAGTCTTAACGTCTTGCCCCGCTAGTATCACTGACCCATGCATTTACGAAATATATTTTGACAACTTTTCTGACCGGCTAACACACAACTTCAAAATCAAACTTTTCCAGAATGACAATAACAAAAAGCTAGACAACGGGTTCTCGTCAACAACAAAAGAAAATGTGCAAAACAATCTTCTAAAAATCTCACATAGTTCAGTAAATATACGTCACTCCACGCTCCAATGATTTTCTTTGTTTCGTCAATTCACAGTCGAATTCATCGGATGATGGGACTCATTCTTAAACTTGTTGCCCAATTGTCGAGTGAATTAGGGTGAAAAATCTCAAAATGGCTTTTCAACGTAACAAGAAATCACAATTTTTTACGAGACTCCGACGAGCATAAGTTATTCCATTTATTTATTCGCTTTCAGTTTCCAAAAACATATTTTCTTTGTTTTTACAATAAAAAAGCTAATTCTTGGTTAAAAACTTAAATGCGGCGACTACTTTGACATCATAATTTGATTTCAAATTTCCCTCTTTCTCAAGGTTCAAAATACCTCACTGTTTACATCGAATTCGTGATTCGATCCGATTCGAAAAAAGTATTCGAATCAAATTCGAATCTCGAAGGATTCGGTTTTGCACAGCCCTATCTGTGACTCATGCTTGATAAAATTTCTGATTTGTAAATAACCGAGGTCTACTTATCGATAATACTCTTATTCTATAAAATTCAAATATTAGTTAAATTATCTCCTTATCAGCCGAGATAAACATGCCACGTATTTGATATCTATATGCAATGAATGTCAAGTGAGTGCGAATTCTGACTCAGCAAATTTTTGTTAAGGTTGCTGAAGATGAAATCATTACTTCCTTTACCGACTGAAAAAAATCAGAAAGTACTTTAAAACGCTGAGAATCAAAAGTTTTTGACATCTTCGGCATTCAGTTGTTATTTTGTAATAATCAGATAGTTTCGGGCTCTGACATTTCAGTTTTGGAAATTATTCGCGCCTCTTGGACGAATTATTTGCCTTTTTACTATGCTATACCATAAAAAAATACAATTTATGTTGCCTTCGGCGTCAATTGAGAACATATATCACAAAATGTTCTGCACAATAACTTCGCGACAGCGGAAGATCTTCAACATATGGGGTCCGTGACTAACTGACGAAAAGGGCAAATTGGCAGTTTAAATAAGAAGAATGCGCGCCCATGACGCGCAAGAAGTTTAATATTCCGTTTAATCGCAAAATTTTAGCCGAAAAACATATAACTTGTTAATGTTTTCGCTGATTTCGTGTGTCGGACCCAATACTTGGAATTGGGGACGGGATTCCAGACTTCCTCTCCCGCAAATCATTCGCTTTTAATCTTAAATCAAATCTAAAAATGGCAATCATGGTTCTGAATACCCGCCGCTCATCGCCCGATGGATAATCCCGAGATATAACAAACAACGTTGTCAATCTACAACGTTGCAGAAATTGTCACGAAATTAACGGGAATTTGAGCTCAATAGGGCTCCGATGGAAAAAGTAGAAAAAATTACGTTGTTGTATTTATTAAATCGATTTTGATAAATCGAAAATTCAACTCGATTAAATATTTAGTTTGTTTACAAATCGCGCAATTCTAACAAATTTGCTTTTCAAACATACATCTTTCAATTTGACTATTTTACTAGGTCTTTGCGCGGTTAATTTTGTACACACTTTACCTATATAGAGTGTGATGAAATAAAATGATTAATAAGATGGAATTTTCATTTTTCATTTAATGAATATGTATAACAATAAACAATATATCTGTTATATATCCAGTTTCTCGAACCGTTTCTTCGAACATAAGTTCAAATTTACTTAACATAAAATTAGGTCAAATGTAATCTCTCCATTCGTAAACTTAATTGAGCATACGTTCGTGCCCAGTCCGAAATTTTATTTTTGTTAAGCACAAGACACAGATGGACCGCGCCTCGGCGGCGCGATCCATCAGTGACTCACGCTTAACAAAAGATGTTTAAGCAAGCTTCTCTTCCTCTCTCCCCCACGCCATCGAAGCCACGACATGTACTACCTATATCGGTCCACTGTTATACATCTCGACATGACAAAGTTGACGAAATTTATATTAACCTGCTTCTATTTGCTAGTAAGAAAAATGCTTAAGATCACAAGGCTTATACAGTAAGTTAATGGCTCCAGCATCAGAAAAAAAACTTCATCAAACGCTCTTCCTATACTCGATTCATCCGTATCTGGGCGTATCAAACGCACATAATAATGAAAAAATTAATGTAAAGCAGATCGATTTTCTTTCTCTCTTTTTTACAATAAAAATTCGAAAAAAGTCCTTCGAGTGTTTGTCACTGATGGACCGCCTCCCATTGACGCAGTACATTAGCGAAACAAATAAAACGCTTGACAAACTTTTCTCGAACAAAACTATAATTCTATTGTATGTTGTTTCGCATGATATATTATGAAAAATGCGAATGTTGAACTCTTGTCCGGAAAACATTTTGTCAAGCATCAGTCACCGATGGGTCGCGCCGCTGTGGCTTGTGGTTGACAACAAAATATTTATTTAAAATATATTTGTTAAACTTCGACATTTTGGCATTTCAGGTGTGCAAGAAGTACAATACAGTGAGAAAGTTTAATGAACTAATCATATTTTGATTAATCGACCCTTCCCCCCCCCCCCCCCCCTCCAGACACACAAGCAATGACAATATATGCCAAGTTCACATTAAAACGAAATAACATGCTCTTCGCAAAATCTTACCAAAGGAACTAAATTAAATTATAATGTTCGTGTCCTATATGGTGATATTTATTGTTCGTCCGACTATATTTCTTGGATTTTGATTAACAATGCGACAAACATTGGTGAATTTAGAACCTTGAAAAGTTTTTAAAACTTTACGCGGTTAAATTATGACGTCTTAATGTGCGCTGAAAGCAATTTTTTAACGTTTTCATTGCGTATCGCGTCGAAACAGTTCTAAAGTGATACTGGGGCGTCGAAAATTTACTGTAATTTTTTCTGTACAGAAGGTTATATAGAAAATTGTATCATTTTATCAGAAAGAGCAGGAAACAGTTTAAATTTATATCGGGTGCCCGGTAAGCTCAGTCGATTAAGGCGTTCGGAATAACGCCGGGAGCTACGCGTCACCAACGTCCTGGGTTGGAATCCCGTCCAGGGTGATTCATATACGAAAGGATTGTTGGAACATTGCCGGTACACGGTTGTTAACGTAGCCCATGATTACGGCTTCGCCCACCGAACCATGTCTTCAAGCGCTTAAGCAAACGGCGTCTGCACGATTGTATTCTCGGCTTTCCTCTCCCACAAAATAAAGAGTTCCTATCCCATATATTAATATTGAAAATTTTCTTTTGCCCTGGAGCTATATCATCGACCCGGACTTCTTTTGTCTTGTGATGAGATCTTCTGTATCGACGCGATATATAGGTTAAACATAAAATATGTTTTGGCTAAAACGATTGGGAAATGATGTATTATTTTAGCAAAAAGCACAAAAATTTTTTTTACGTGCCTGTGGCGGGCAACTTTTGATTAGCAATATTTAGGTTCATTTTGTTACTTCCCCATCAATAATAAAGGCCGAAATATACGTAAAGTTGTCTTACCGGTGCATTGCGTTGCGTTTTATGTAACAAAACAAAATCGGCACCACACGTCTGCGTTGCTTTTCATTGATTGTATTCAAATGCCGACAAGCACAAATATATGCAACGAATTGAGCATTCTCAGCGTGCATGGCAAATTGTTCGGTTGCGTTGGAAAACGTAAGGAAATGCACGCACAGCACTGCGCTAGCGTAAAACGCAAGGTTAAAATAAACAAACCCAGAATAGCGTGTACTGCAGTCTTAACGTCTTGGCCCGCTAGTATCACTGACCCATGCATTTACGAAATATATTTTGACAACTTTTCTGACCGGCTAACACACAACTTCAAAATCAAACTTTTCCAGAATGACAATAACAAAAAGCTAGACATCGGGTTCTCGTCAACAACAAAAGAAAATGTGCAAAACAATCTTCTAAAAATCTCACATAGTTCAGTAAATATACGTCACTCCACGCTACAATGATTTTCTTTGTTTCGTCAATTCACAGTCGAATTCATCGGATGATGGGGCTCATTCTTAAACTTGTTGCCCAATTGTCGAGTGAATTAGGGTGAAAAATCTCAAAATGGCTTTTCAACGTAACAAGAAATCACAATTTTTTACGAGACTCCGACGAGCATAAGTTATTCCATTTATTTATTCGCTTTCAGTTTCCAAAAACATATTTTCTTTGTTTTTACAATAAAAAAACTAATTCTTGGTTAAAAACTTAAATGCGGCGACTACTTTGACATCATAATTTGATTTCAAATTTCCCTCTTTCTCAAGGTTCAAAATACCTCACTGTTTACATCGAATTCGTGATTCGATCCGATTCAAAAAAGTATTCGAATCAAATTCGAATCCCAAAGAATTCAGTTTTGCACAGCCCTATCTGTGACTCATGCTTGATAAAATTTCTTTTGCATTTTTGTAAATAACCGAGGTCTGCTTATCGATAATGCGTTTATTTTATAAAATTCAAATATTAGTTAAATTATCTCCTTATCAGCCGAGATAAACATGCCACGTATTTGATATCTATATGCAATGAATGTCAAGTGAGTGCGAATTCTGACTCAGAAAATTTTTGTTAAGGTTGCTGAAGATGAAATCATTACTTCCTTGCGACTGAAAAAAAGAAAGTTCTTTAAAACGTAGAGAATCAAAAGTTTTTGACATCTTCGGCATGTAGTTGTTATTTTGTAATAATCAGGTGGTTTCGTGCTTTCACATTTCAATTTTGGAAATTTTTCGCGCCTCCGAAGTGAATTATTTGCCTTTTTACTATGCTATACCTTAAAAATACAATTTATTTTGCCTTCGGCGTCAATTGAGAACTCATATCACAAAATGTTCTGCACAATAATCTTCAACATATGGGGTCTGTGACTCACTGGCGAAAATGGCAAATTGGCAGTTTTAATAACAAAAACGCACCTATGACGCGCAAAAAATATTATATTCAGTTTAATCGCAAAATTTTAGCTGAAAAACATATTCTTATGTTATAATTTTGACGTGAAACACAAGGAAAAGTCAAATCGTGCCGAAAACGCACAAATACTTGGCGATTTTCGTAATTTTATTATACTTTTTGCTGATTTTGTGTGTCGGACCCCAAATACTTGGCATTAGGGACAGGATTCCAGGCTTCCTCCACCGCAAATCATTCGATTTGAATCTTAAATCAAATCTAAAAATGGCATCCATGGCTCTGAAATCCCGAGCTATAACTAGAAAACGTCGTCAATCTGCAACTTGCAGAAAGTGTCACGTTCTCCAACTCAGAAATATTCATTCATGATAAAATTTTTTAAGCATGAGTCGCTGTTGGATCGCGCCAACATGGCCCGATCCATCCGCAACTCAAGCTTAACAAAATTGATCATCATTTGGTATAATACAAACAAACCTGAGGCACGTTTCTTCGCGTAAAAAAGTATATGGATACTTTTAAAAAACGCAGTAATATAATATCAATTTCTCTGTAAAGATCTGATCTGTTTCTACCAAAAAAACGGATATAAAAAATGACAAAAAATGTTTTGCCTTGCATGGAGGAGTGCACATGCGATGATGTTTGGGATTTTTTTATTTCAAAAGGAAAATTAATTAAATTTGTTTTTATTGTTTTTCTTTGGAACTGTAATGATTAAGTTGTAAACTATAATGAGTTGAACTGTGACGATTAATATCAAATCGGTAGCAAAACTTTTCCTGTGAAATTTACAGAGAATTTGAGCTCAACTATGTTCCAATGAAAAAGCAGAAAAAATTATCACAAAAAAATTTCTTTTTAATGCTCTTGCTATCACATTACCTGACAAAACTTGAAACACGGGGGAAAAATTATTAAATTAAGGGAACAAAAATTTTTCTGAGCATTTATTAAAAACTATGCTCAATTTTGCCCTGATGGTGGAAGCAGAAATTATTTATCCAAAATGACGACAATTCAGGTCATTTCGACCCAGAAATTTTCTTTTCAATTCCACGCTATCACTTCACTTGCATGGCAAACTTTCAAAGTGTCAAATTACGCAAAAAAACGTTCAAATTACAAATCTTTGTTAACAGCCAACGCCTACAAACGTTAGATCGTAGTAAACAGATCTATCGATACTTTTGCATTGATCTTGCAGTTAACTGGAGGGCAATTCCGATGAAATAGAAATAGCTGAAATTTCTATTGTAAAGTATGGGACACTGACAGGAATGAACAAATCGAATATTCGAATACATCCGAATATAATATATTTTAGAATAGTTCATTCCAAAGATTTCGTTACTTATAGGAAAAACGTGTACTAATTCAATAGAAAAATTCATTGTTTTACATGCAATTCCCATGGCTCCCGTCAGACCAAAAATGTAGTTTGACAGTTGTGTATTGACTAGAGTTTTCACAAGCTCGATACTTTTTTGAGTCATTTTGCAAAACGCAGTAAAATCTTAGATTAAAAACATAGTTTAATGATACACTTCGGTTGTAAAACGCCGGAAAAATAAAAGTGGCGTCGAAAACGCGCTGAAAATTAGCAGTTTAAGCAACTTTTCAATTTTTCATAATTTTTTCTGATTTCGGGCGTCGAACCGTCCGTTGTTTTCATGTTCACCACTCAGCCGATGGGGTATTAACTTGGGTAGACCAGACCAAACCAGGAAGGTCGTATCTTTGCCACAACACTAGCTCTGTCCATCGGCCTTGGTCAGAATTTCCTCTCCAAAAGTAGCTATGAAATAGCCTAGACGAGGCCCATATTTGGTTTTAATTGAATAGGATTAAGGTGCCCATTTAGTTCAACCGTTACAGGCTCAAGGCTAAAAAAACCTTCATATAAACATACTTTGTCAAGCATGAGTCACCAATGGATCGTGCCACCGAGACGTCGTTCGTCTGTGGCTCATGCTTTTCAAAACAAAATTAGAAATAAGCTACGGGCTTTAAGCATCGCAAATCATTCCGCGCGCACGTTGAACTCCCATGGGGTACAATTATATGTGAGTGAGTTGTCCGGCACTGTGGTTCAAGTAACCACTGGTTACGCCTTCCTCCACAAATCCAGAAGATTGTTGGACACCCAGGCATACTATAGTCCGAGAATCACTATGCTGAGAAATCAGTGAACGGTTAGGCAAAACCACAATCGCCCCCTTTCTATGAAACGTGTTCTGTGCTTTTTTCTCCCACAGGATATAAAAATGAAGTCATATCTTTATTTCAGATAGAAAAAGATTATTCAAGCAGGTTTTGTTAAGTATGAGTCAGTGTTGGATCGCGCCGCCGAGGCGCGGTCCATCAGTGACTCATGCTTGACAAAATGAATAATTGATTGGGATATAAAAATACTGAGTTGTGCAACCAAGTCCTATCTTTGCCCCCAGCTGGATTACGTCAAAGTCTGCCGTTATTTGATCTGTCTGGGTTTGAGATTTCAAGTACATTCCTCAGCGGTATATGCGGTATATTAATTACTTAACCGTGAATATGAACCCATTTTGAGTTCCTCTTCGATGAACAGATCCAATAAGTGTATCAGGCTTGTTAAGTTTGTCATCTCTGGACCATACTTATCCAAGTTTCGTGTCCTGTACGTACGAGCTTTAAAATAATGATAAGGTATTTCCAGCGTGACGTAAAAGGCGACTAAAAGGAAACAAAGAAGTGGTAGATGGTTTTGTCATTAGACTCACTGCACCTTTTTTTATAGAGGTTCGCTTTACACAAGGCCGAAAGCAGCGCCTACTCAAGTTTCCCCCCTTCTTTTAGTCGCCTCTTACGTAGGGCTGGACAAAACCGAATCATGTAGAATTCAAATCTGATTCGAATAATTTTCTCGAATCGCGTCGAATCACCAATTCTGTTCCTACGACAGTTTGACGACAGTTTCGAATAATCTGTAATTCGAATCGCTTCTATTCACCAAATCGAATTGCCCAGTCTTACGAAACGCAGGAAATACGTTACGCACTATTCTAAAGCCGGTACCTACACGATTCAGTTCCGTTTAGGATGTTTTCCCCTTAGCGTGCAGTTGCTGGCACTTTATCTTGTACAGTAGTTCCTTGGCATTTTAAGCGAAATTTAACTTCGATATGAGCCAGGAATTCAAACACGAAGAAAATTAAATTAAGTTTGCCTCATCACACTAATAGGGGTCAAGATTGTTAGTTTTTTGAATTTTCCTTGGGAATTTTCCTGTTGATTGAGTGTTCTAGTAGGATATGAATTCGCTTTGAAGCTTATTTCATTTCCCAATTCACCTTCACTGTTACAAAAACACAGTAAATTTACCGTCGATTCGCAGTAACTACTCGTTTCAAAATAACCTGAAATCGCCATGTTGATGGGATATATGCCAAGTATAAACTGTTGATGGCCGAGCATTTTATCAACAGCTCATATTTGGCAGAAAATGACGATTTTAGAATTTCATTTCTATATTATCAAGTAAAATTACTGCCAAAGAACAGTCAATTCATCGCATTTTGTTGCAGTATTAACGTATAATCTTGCTCGCATATCTTTCTATTAATAGCGCAAAATCCACAACAAAAGCCTTTTGGAATAACTCGGCATAAATTCTTTCGCTTTGTTAGCGCATAATATCCTTCTATCTGCACTCTTTGAAAAAAGTACAGTAAATTTGCGTCTATTTACAGTAATTGTATATTTTCAAAAATCGAAGTTTCGCCTTGTTGATGAAATTTGTGGCTTCTGATGAAATTTGTGCCGCGTCCCAACAGTCCATAATTGTCAACAATCGATTTCCCGGTTATATTTCAATATCACCAAACACAACAAAACCCTGTGTTAACCGGGCATAAATTCTTTTTGCTTTCAACCAACCATGAATTTTATTTTTCCCGTGCATGAGTCACAGATGAACCGCGCTTGAGAAGTGACTCTTACTTAACAAAACACGTTCGGACTAACTATAGATTTCTGACAACGTTGTTCGCGTGCGACATCCCTTCCATCGACGCCTCTTTGTCCACACGGTACCGCTTATTCAAGCCCATGGGTGCGTGCCGAGGAACAGTCATTCCTATACAACCCTATAATTTATTATGCTCAGAGTAAGCCATAGACAAAGACGGCACAAAAAGCAAAATGTTGTGCGTTTTTGTTGACATTCACTGTTTTGAAAGTATGGCGTATAGGATCGTGCGCAGAAGGCGCTCGAAAATCTGGCGTATTTTTGTGACATTTTGGAAGTACAAACACATCTTTCTACTTTTATCACAATTTGGTAGCGGACATCTCCCCTTCGCACCGATAGGTAAACATGTAGCAAGAAGCTGCAAAAGAGATCAGCGCCCGCAACTGTACTTTTTGTGGAAAACACCCAAAAAGAACTGGAGCGTTATAATAGAGTGCAGTGAGTGGTCTGCCTTGGGCGATAAATATAAAAACGACGTACCTACATTTTCTGATCCTTGAAACTCATTTAAGTGAAACACGTTTGAGATTTTATTAAAATTCATGTATTTCAGTACAAAGTTGACACAGAATTATTATTCCACAGGCAAAAAAATATAGTTCAAAAATCTCCTTATAAGGAAACATCGGTGAATCATATTTAGACGAAACCGACGGGAGACTGATCCAACAGAAAAAACGCAGTGAAATAACCATTTTTTCATCGTAAATGATGATAATGATTAAAACCATAAAATCGACTTTTCGGCGAATTATGTGATATTGGTTGGTACAGCAGACGAACAGTCCATGAAGCGCCCATACTCGACATAAATCACATTAAAAAGTAATTTCGAATTTTGGAGAATTGAACAATTAATGTTCATGAAAGGTAAATTCATCTTACTTCTGTTTTGAACCAGAAATTAATTCTGTCGAGCATGTTCGGTCAAGTTACTTGACAGCGTTAAAATAATAATACAAGAAATTTCCAACCCAAAATATCTATCTAATAATTCTTAAATTTTAAAAATTTAATTTTTTTACAAACTTTGAAAAAAAACATGTAAAACTTACTTGAAAAGTTACGTTATAAAGACTTTGAGGGGAATACAATCTTTCGAATTTTCAAATCTTTCAAATTTTTAAAATTTTTCTTATTTTCGGCGATGAATTCGTTCGAATCGAATAATTCAAATTTGATTTGGAGAAGCTAATCAATCTAACATTCTACAAAACGCCGGTAATTTATAGCTACGACAGTGAAAATTTCCAAATGGTAAACAAAAATTTTATCAAAACTGTCAAGTGTGAGCTTAGATTTTTTTTAATTATTTTAAGTAAAAAAACAAGAAAGAAATATTGGGATATATGTCAGATTTGGATTATTTGAAATTTCTCGTTTTTCGAAAATTTTCGCCACCAATTGAAAAAGGTGACCTTTTATTAAATTCTTTTCAGAAATTTTTAAAGCGAAATTAAAGTCGGAAGAATTCGATTCGACATTTGTTCCCGAAGTATTTGAAGGCGAATAATTTTGTAAACATTCTGGGCGAAAAAGTTCCTAAATCCAAATACCGTTGAGCCAACCAAGTATGGGTCACTGATGGATTGCGCTCTATAAGTGCCCCATTTTTACAAACAAAAAACCCTAAAATATTCCTAAATAACATAAAATCAAGTAAATTTCTCTACAAAGTCCTAAAAATCGATTACGTTGGTGCGGCCACAAGTCCCGCAGGTCCTTTGCCAAGTTCTTGTCCGCCGATGGTGCTTTCCAAAGGCTTGAAGCCGAGTTCGTCAATGGGAACTCCGAATGAAATCAATTTCGATTCGTAAGTTCGAAGAAGATCGTTGTGCGCCTGAAAGGGTTGAAATATTATGAAGAAAATATTTTTTTAGCCATTCCTTGGGGTGGATCTTGAGGCTGTGGTTCGAATATTCGATTAAATTCGGAAAAGAATTCCGAAATCGAAAGATAATCGATTTTGGCCACTTCTACTAATGGCTTTGGTCGGCGATAGTAAAAATGAAATCCGGTCCTTTAGACTTAAGATAAGAGTTGTACCAGCGTGGTGGTGTCCATTTTCCCCGATTCCATCAAAGAATGCACAACGTGGAAAGCGTTGAATTGTAGCGTTCAGGAGACAAAGAGTCGATGGAAAATCGATGGACATCAGCATTGTATCATAAACTATTCTCTATAGGCTATTTTTTTATATGTAAAATAAAACGTGGGCTTAACAATCTAGTCCTACGTCTAAGTATGTCACACCTCAGGCACATATCATTGTAATGATTCCCTGATAAACCATTCTGAGGAAAATATAAAACGGGGTCAAGATGCATATGCTGGCGACGCAACTATAAGGCGGATTTTCGCCCGCATTCGGCGTGTAATAACATATTATATAAAGTTCATAGTGTTTGTCCCCAAAATATTGTAGCTTTTTTGTAGAACGTCGTCGGTACGCAAGTTTGGATCAAAAAAAAATTAATGTTATTTTTATGTCCTCGCTCGATGGGCCGATCTTCATCCGCAAGATCCATTTAGGATTTTTGCTTGACAAGAGCAAGCGCTATGTTATGTAAATTTGAAGAAATATTGTAATATAAACGAGTCACTCCCAAATTAAATTGCTGTCCAGACTGAAAAAAGGTCGGGTAGAGGGAACGGGATGAAATTGGGAGTTCAAATGGAGAGATGTGGATCGCGCATAAAAAGCAGACGAAGGGTTGTGAAGATCAACGAGTCTACTAAAGAAACATTAATGTGCCGGCTATGTGCTTCGACAACATCAAAATAAAAGTTGATATTACAGAACGCAAACGGAATTTTATTTTGCTAAACATGTACCCCAGACTAACCGCGCCTAGACGGTGCAGTCCATCAGTGAGTCATGCTTAACAAAAAAAGTTTTAACCATATTTTATTGGGATAACAAATTAACGCATTCAACATTTTGTCAACCATGTACCACAGATGGAATACGTACTTTTAAAGCGCAACCCCCCAGCGAACCGTACTTAAAACAAACTATCCTACCATTCGCCCCCCATCCCATATAATAAATATACAAATATGTTCATTCTTTGTGGTTTTGCTAAAGATTCTTGTTGGTTTTCTTTCAATAACGCAATAGCTGCAAATTTCGATCTTAATAATAAATATTTGTCGTTATATAATGTAGATTTTTCACACCCAATATCCACATGAGTCAATTTCAATTAAAAATCAAAAACGATTGCTTATTATTCACATTCCACACAGAATACTCTCCGGTCCATTGTTTTGTTAATCAGGTATTGAAAATTACAGACTTATTTCACAAAGATATTTTAAGGTAGGAAAACATGGAATATCATTCAATTTATATCCAAAACCAGAACTCATCATAACACAATCTTCATTGCCGGCGTTGTTCGGTTCTTCATCGTTCCAAGGTGTATTACCAGCTTCAGCAACGACACCATCCGACCATATAAATCTTCCTTCTGTTTGTATGTCGTCCAAACCAATCCAAGTACTTGACTTGACTAATGATTGAAGTTCACTACAAAGCAACAAAGTTTAGTGAAAAATAGGGGGGGGGGGTTGCCTGTTAAAAGTTTATTTTTTCCCATACATTGAATACAATACAAGTCTCTTTTTGTAGACAATGTATATCCCTTACTCTATTTGTAAGTAAGGTTATATTTGTCAGATATGAACCAGAAATAAACCACTTCATGGCAGAGCGAACCATCTGTGGCTTAAACTTCACAAAATCGGGATGTGTAAATCGGTATGCGGTATTTTTTACTGGAAAAGGTAATTTCATACAATTTTGCGAAGTTTTTAAAAATTAAGTTTCATAGTTTTTTAATTGAATCTATTTTGGTTTCTGAAGAATCCTCATTGTCGAATGCATATTTGAAACATCAAACCTGAAAACCACTTGATCCCTTATCCCAGCAGCTGCCAAATTTGCTCCGTATCTCCGGCAGTTTGATTTTGCTGTTTCATAATTGACTTCCTCGTTGAATACTTTGTAATAATACCCGTTGCTTGCTTTGTACCAAGTGTTCATTATCGCACATTTCTCTTTTTGATTTTCAAATTATGAAGGAAAGGATGAATGAATTAGAATCAAAAGGATAATATTGTCAATCTGGTCTATTTAAAACCGATAAAAAGAAAAGAAATATTATTTAATTTGAATATTTAAATTGAATTCCAGAATTTCGAGATTTAAGGACTTCACAAATGATGCAAAAAAGTACAGTTTCTTTAATATATGGATTAGATTATTATTTTGAAAAGAATTCACTTAAGTATTCGAATGTTTATAAAAGACAAACCGTACCTAATATAGGATGGAGTTACCCACAAATATTTACTGGAATGTTTCGTTTCAACATTCCCTATTTGTTGGGTTTTTTTTTTTACAATTATTTCTTTCACACGTTGTTATATTTTTAATGATATTGAAATTCTCTCCCTTAAAAACAAAATAATGGTCACTGACAAAAAACTACTGCAAGATGTAGAACGAACAACTGCACTCTAAGTGGAGGACATCCGAAATGGAACTGAACCACCATGGTAAATTGCCGTGAGTGGTATCCGCTGTGGGCGGTGGTAAAACCATCTGTTACTTTTTTTATTACTTTTGGAATAAGAGAGAAACAGTTGAAAGGGACTGGGCGATCAAAAGAAAATTTGGAGACAGATAAGAGAAAGGAAAGAAAAAAATAAAAAGTAACAAAAACATACCTTGTTGCTTCTCTTTCATTGCAAGGCTCTCTCTTATTAATCTGGCCATTTCTGTGAAATAAAAATAAAAGATAAACGCATGAGGAGTACATCATGTAAATATCTTTCAAAGATATTTTGAATTCTCAGTATGGGAAAAGTTTATATACTCTGAAGTAATGAAACATTATTCTCACCAGATCCATCGTTTTTCTGAAAATATAAAATTAAAGGATATTGTTAACAAACAAGCAATGTATGACTTATTCATCAATGACCATCCAGACCATTCGAAATGACCATCCAATGCCCACCAGACCCTAAGAAAATGATATCTCGATTTATCAGTGTCACGTCAACGAGATCCACGCATGAGTTGGAAAAATATTTTGTCCATAAATTCGGGGTTTTGAATCTCTCTAGCGTATTTCTTTTATATTGCACGAGGCGACTAAAAGAAATCAATTATTGGGGCTGGCTTTACCGTGGTCCAGGACATATACCTCGCAGTACAATTAAATATATCTTTTTCTGCTCTGAGATTGAACTCGAAAATTCGAAGCTTTTTCAATATAATTTATTCGTCTAACATTCAGTTTATAGTAATATTCAGTTGAATAATAATACAATTAAAGTAACAGATACGCGAGGTGACCTAAGGATATATTTTAGGTTCTCGGAATGATGAGTCCTAACGTATTTCCTGCGTGTCGTAAGAGGCGACTGAAAAGAAACAAGTTATTGCCCAGCGCATATAACACTCATAGCATTTTACTATAAATTTTGTGTATCACCACGAATGGTTCCCGCTTAAAGTGCAGTTGTTGACGTTACGAAACAATTAAGTGCCCTTTGGTTGTTTTAGTTTGAGCGCTTCTTCCGGCCTTGCTTAATACGAACTTGAGTAACTGTAACAGGTGTAATTAGGCAATGAAAGTATTTCTGTGTTAAATTAAATATGCCTCACCTCACAATTTCCAACTTGAACAAATTTGCCTTTGACTATTTTGGTGACACAGGCTCCATCTATCGAATATAAAAAATAAAATATGGCTGATAATTTATCATATTTTCACAGCCTATTTTCAACTTATATCAAAAATTCCAGATTTAATTCCCGTTCACTCTGATTTGTAAATACAGATCTACATTCGGATGCAAGGTGTAATAACCTGTGTATAAGCTCTACAAAAATGAAAAGTTTAATGTCTTCTGGCAACTGTCCTTCAATTGATTGAACTCTTATCGAAAAAACGTTACATGTTTGATTATGATGTATTACTAATGGATTACAACATAGTTACATAAGTTTAGCTGAAGAAGCCACACTAGAGGTTACGTGACCTTCCCTGGCGAGAATATTCTACATAAATGTATGATAAATCGTTAAGAAAGATAAACAAAATATTTGCATTATGATGTCATATTTTTGCTCCTCAAAGGTTTCATTTTCCCCCTGCATTCTAGTTCATAAATACGTCACTGCCTTTAATTATAAAATATTGAACCACTCAAACGCTTTACCCAGTATCATTAATATTCAAATAACTCTTCTCACCTGGAAGTTTCTCTCCCAATGAACTCCGGATAAGACACAGAAAGAAGAACAATGTTTTGGAATCCATATTTTCTTTCTACAATACGGCGAAATTATTTAACTAGTATTAAGGTAGATTTACAAGCTGTTAAATGTTAATATAAGAAATTATTATGCGCATCTGCGTAGGCCTGGACTCCCCTCGACGATCGAAAATCACCTAGAATAACCTTTCAAGTGTTTTAAAACGTAGAAAAACCCAGTAGTTATTACCCGGATTTGACCATTTTAGTCCCCAATCTCCCAATTCCTAACATTTTCTTCTTCCTCTATTTTCTGAGTGGATACAGTAAAACGCAATTTTGTTTTTTTGTGTTGTGTTTTTTAAATTTGAAAATTGTGAAATCCATCAGATCCATCAGCCAGAAAATGAATAAAGATCTCCAAACCGCTGCCTGCTTAACAAATTTAAATAAAGTTAAAAATGATTAGGTGCACTTTTCTTACCATTTATTTTCATACTCTTAGTTTCAGTCTGTTTTATCCAAATAACAAAAAAAAGCTTCAATTTCTTAAACACTGATAGATCGCGCCATAGAGGAATTTTAATCAGGAATATCCAACGAGTTATCTTTGTTATTTAATATTAAATTTTCTGCACATACAGGCGTATGCAAGAATCTGAGAATGAGGGAAGAGGTATTATATTTGGGTTCCAAAGTAAGAATTCTCAACAACATTCGCGGCAATGTTTATGACTTCTTAAAATTATCCAGTAAAAAGTCACTCGTGCAGGCAGGTTTTGGTAGGTATGAGTCACTGAAGGATCGCGCTGCCAAATCGATCAAGCTGGACAAAACCGAATTCATTTTATGTCCGACATGTTAGATCAGACAATAAGAATGCTGAAGATCCATCATATAGTCCCCAGGCACATGCTAGTCAACGAGCAACTCCAAGTTGGTACAGGTTACCTAAGCAATTTGAGAAGAAAAAGAACGAAAGAAATATACTAGAATACGTATCGGGAACAAGGCATTGTAATCTACCATGAGTAAGGGCAATGATGTCGCAGTCTCAGATCTTGAGGCAGCACTAAAATCAAAATAGAAAATAACCTATTCCCAAAATAATTGCGCACCTAAAGCGCCAGAAATTTTAACTTTTTTTCCGAAAAAGGGCTATTTTGGGAGAAAAAGACTTATAAAAAAAAAATTTTTTTGCGCCGTAGGAGTGCGACAATTTCACCTCTTATGACATAAAAGAAATATGCAAATTTCTCAATGTAAATTTCCGACGACTGTTCTGTATTTGCATTATCTGTATCTCGCAAGACTAATGCAAAGGTTTATTGCAAAATAATTAACCGAGAACAATGAAAACATAGAAATGTATTCAAATGATTACTTTCAAACGATCCTATTTTTGTCAAGTACGCGTCGAATATGGGCCGCTCTCAAACGTCGCGATTCTTCCTGGATTCTTACTTGACAAGTTTCAAGTTATTCAAATATTCGGGAAAATATTAAGAATTATAAACGAGTCATCCACAAATTAACCAGATGTCAGTCAATCAACCGGAAAATGTATAAACTGAATAGATATCTTTATACTGCTGTCTGCTTTACAAAATTTAAATAAAGTTGAAAGTGATTAAGTGAATTTTTTGCATATATTTTCATACTCTTGGTCTGGGTCTGTTTTATCCCAATAACTAACAAAAAAACGTTTTTAAATGACAATGATGACATTGATGTATCGCGCCTTCGGAGAGAAAACTATTATTGACTAAGGCCATAAAAAGTGAATTTGAATTAAGAATATTTGCCGAGTCCCAGTCAGAAATAATTTAATTAAACATTCTCAAAAAATATGAGTCACTGATGGATGATGCCGCATAGACACGGCCCATATATGGTCATGCTTGACAAAATGAAACATCCTGGGCGACAATACGGAAAGTATTTGCCCGCTGGTAACATCCGTCTACGTATTTGTGCGACTATCAAGAAAAATATTTCGTATTTTGGGAAGTTTGTAAAGGATTGTCCGATAGGCGCGTGCTCGAGTGCCTTGCAAGACGCATATTATCGATGTTGCCAACAGATGCCCTATTTAGGAAGCGGCTCCGCCTGGTAAACCGCTTGATAAAGTTCCTAGTACAATAATTTAGTCGTACGTATATTTCAAGATATATTTTCAAAACATATGCGCATATTTCGACATACTCTGACAACTTAACTGAGGATGAGAGCGATAGTATAAAACATCAAAATTTCAGTGATAAATTATTCTTGATTTTTTCCCAGACTTCATTGCATTATTGGTAAGTTGCCCCGTCTATGAAAACTGCAGATCAAAGACGAGCGATGCAGAAATTTAGAACAATGCGATGCGCAGGGAATATTTTCCACGTAGTAACTGCATGTAATACTGCTACCATATTAAAAATACTTAGATACAAAAATCGCACTAGGGCGTGGTGCAGTTTAAGTGAAAATTTAAGCTGCATTAAAAATATATTTGAATTGTTTTCCGTACACGAATGATAGAAATCTATGCCTGACACAAAACAGATTTTTTTATTTATCCATCCCATCCATTATATTTTACACGTGGGGTAGTCCAAACTCTTGATCCCGTTATTTTTCGCTCTGTGCTAGATAGATTCATAAACTTGATCGTAAAAAGGTTTAAGACTTTCGTTGCTTGAAAGGAATTGAAGGTCAAACCGACAATACATTTTTCGGCTGCGATTTAGAAACGTAGAAATTTTTCATTTATCAAGCAAGTCAGAAGCGAATCGTGACCTGACGCGCAATCTATCAGTGAACTTAACACAATATTTCTCACTCAATATCTGAATATGTATTTACTCAAGATTTATTTTGTCTTTCGTCGATGATTTGAAAAAATAGGATTGTACGGATATAATGTAATAAGTGACGTCAACCTCACGTCGCTGGTCAAATGAGGTGAGATCGAATGTCGTCCTGTGCATTGTGCGTGAATAAATGCGTCAATAAAAAGGAGAGAATTGCGTCGTTTTCACGCACGTTCTGGTAAGTTGGGGCGTGAATGACGTTCGCCCATACGAGGTGTTTCCACGATACCAAAGTCGTATCTCAAAAACTATCGATCAAACTTACGAGGCGGATTTTTCCTAGTAGAAACATATGTTCCATAATGTCGCCCCTGATCTATTCAAGGATTTTTATCAGGGTTTATTTTTATACGAAAGATTCAAATTTAAGAAAATTTGAGTCAATAGTGGACAACACGGACACCATCCTTAATCTAATGTATTCAGTCGTTTTCTTCCCAAAGTTTGATGCAATACTTTTGTTGATCTTCAATATTTTTCGAATTTAAATTTTAAAAATAATTGTTTAGGCATCTCCAGTATTAAATGCTAAATTTGCATTGCACATTGGTGGACGCAAAAATTTTAAAATTGTGAATGGGTGTCAGATTCTTATATCAAATTATGACGTAAAAACGTGCATAACAGACAAAATGTTTACTAGAAACTTCCTTCCTTGTTGGGAATAAAAACTGTTCAACGAAAAAATATCAAAAGAATCATTACTACTGTTAACACACACTGTTACAAAAATACAGTATACTTACCGAACATTTGCAGTTGGCTTCATTTGCTACGATTTACCATTCAAAGTGCGGATGCGGTTTAATAGTGGAACTCAACAACTTAATTAAATTTTAATCTAATCTTTCGACCTTGCTTCCGGCCTATCTTAGCGTAAATTTCAACGAAATAAAAAACATTAGATGATAAAAAAGGTCTCTCCCTCGATTACTCATTTTGAAGTATTTCAATAATAAACATTTCATCTCAAAACCTTACAAGTTTACCCGGCAGAAAATTATACTTCGAATATACGTAACATGTACAATCCCATGAAGTATCATTGAAAAAAAAATGAATAGACCAAGAAGAATGTTCTATCTACTTACAAATATATATATTTTTAACCTTCCTTGTGGCTTGGCTTTTTACTACTCGTCTATCAATTTCTGGCCACTTTTTTTTATTTATTTATTTATTATTTTTTTATTTTTTATTTGTATTATCTGTATCTGGCTAGTCTAATGCAAATGATTGTTGTAAAATATTAAACCGAGAACAATAGAATGAAAGGAATGTATTCAAATGATTACTTCAACCGGAAAATGAATAAATATCTTCATGCCGCTGCCTGGTTCACAAATTTTAAATAATGCCAAGATTGACTGTATCAACTTTGGATACATATATTTTCATACTAATCCTATCCACCTTATCCCAATAACACGAAAAATCTTTGTTTTTGATATATTTTTAAATAGGAATGATCGCGTCGTCGATACGATCGATCCTTTGGCAATAAAGAGTTAATTCTAGAAGGCGACTTTTTCCGGGCGATTTTTTTCACCAGGCGACTTTTTTCACGGCGACTTTTTTCCTGGCGACTCTTTTCCTGGGGACTTTTTCCGAGCGACTTTTTTTCCTACGCCCGTCTGAAACGTAGTGAAATAGTAGTATACGTTTATACCCGCCTAATATTCACACAAACCCACAAGCACCCCTATCAATTAAGCACTATGCGAGGCCAAAACGCACAGACGCAAAGGATAACGAGAGTTTATAATGGCATTCGATATTTGTAGTCACGTGACCCAAGCACCGCGAGTATTGGTATTGCACTATTAAAAAAATACAGTATAATTGCCGAACATTTGCAGTTAGCTTCAATTGCTATAATTCAAGATTTTAAGAGCGGTTGCGGTTTAATAGTAGAATTTTGCAATATAATAGACTTTAAATCTAATTTTTTCGACCTTGCTTCCGGCTTAACTTGGGGTAAATTTAAACAAAATAAAAAATATTAGATGATTCAAAAAATACACCTTTCACCTCAAAACTTCGGAAGTTTTTTCGGCGGAAAATTGTGCTCCGAATATACATAACATGTATAAAACCACGATATAGCATTGATTGAAAATGAATACACCAAGAAGAATGTTCTATCTACTTACGAATATATATATTTTGAACCTGCCATGCATTAGTATTACCTGTATCTGCCTAATCCATTGAAAATATTTATCGCAGAAAAATAAACCGAGAACAATAGAATGAAAGGAACTGTATCATATTCAAATATTTTCGATTGAACTGATGCGATTTTTTGCCAAGTATAATTCGAAGATGGGCCACTCTTAAACGACGCGATTCATATAGGATTTCATCTTAAAACCTTACAAGTTTACCCGGCAGAAAATTATACTCCGAATATACGTACAATCCCATGAAGTAGCATTGAAAAAAAATGAATAGATCAAGAAGAATGTTCTATCTACTTACAAATATATATATTTTTAACCTTCCTTGTGGCTTGGCTTTTTACTTCTCGCCTCTCAAATGCTGACCGTTCTTTTTATTTATTTTTTTGCTATTTTTTTTATTTGCTTTATCTGTATCTGGATAGTCTAATGCAAATGATTATTGCAAAATCTTAAACCGAGAACAATAGAATGGAAGGAGTGTATTCAAATGATTACTTCAACCGGAAAATGAATAAATATCTTCATGCCGCTGCCTGCTTCACAAATATTAAATAAAGCCAAGATTGACTGTATCAACTTTGTTTGCATATATTTTCATACTAATCTTATCCACCTTATCCCAATGAAAAAGGAAACTTTTTTTCTTGATATATTTTTAAATATGAAGGATCGCGCCTCTTTGGAGAGAGTCATAAGTCTCATGCCCGGTGAAATGAATTTTCATTAAGAATAGTCGACGAGTCCCCAGTCAGAAATATTTTAATCAAAAATTCTTGTTAGTTACGTGACACTGACGGAATCTACATATCAAGCATGGTCCATCTGTGGTTCATGCTTGTTAAAATAAATTTTTCATTGGATTTTTCTAGCGTTGCCACATTCAGTTCCATTCTTTTTCGAATAAATTCTTCTCTAATTTGATTCTATGTTGGAAATTAACAACAAAATTGTTCAAGCATGTCGAGTAAAAAGCTGAATTCGCATTTCACTTCGGTGGATGCAGGAATTTGAAAATGGTAAATGGGTATCCTATTTCTTTATCAAACTATGACTTCAAGTATAACAGATAAAATGTTCACTAAAAAATTCCTTTCCTGCCGGGTAAAAAAATAACATTAAAGTTCACTATCATCACCCCGATCTACTGCTAGAGTATTCTTTTAGTTGTTCATGCTTATTGAATACTGTATAGTGATATATAATAATCTAAAAGTTACTGTTCATACGGTTGTTCCAGCGTGGTGGTATCATTTTACACGTTTCCATCAAAGAGTGCACAACGTGGGAAGCGTTGAGTAGACAAACAGTCGATGGAAAATTGTCATTGGCATTCAGTCGTAAACTATTCTCCTTAGGCTACTCTTTTTATATGTGAAATAAAACCTGGGCCTAACAATTTAGACCTAAGTTTATATGTGCAAGAACCTCAGGTACATACCACTGTCCTAATTCACTGATAAAAGCGGGCTACTTATGTTTAAATTCACTCTGAGCAAGACAGGTAGCAGTGACAAAAAGCATCAACTAACGGGCACTTACTCGCAAAGGGCAAGTACAAGATATAGTACCCGCAACTACAATCCGAGCGGAAAACATCCCAAACGGAACTGAACCTCTTTGTTAAAGTGAGTGGTTCTCGCCCCCATGAATCTCGCGACGATAAAACCATGTGGCCCTTTTCGGTGAATTCGTTGGCGCAAAACTTCAATAAGATTAGATATGAAATAGCTTATCACCACTTTTTAAGCATCTGCTGCATTATAACGATTTAAAATTATCAAAGTAGACTTCCATTTCTATTTTAGCTATAATCCGGAAAACCATTTTAAGGAAAATAAAAGACTGGCTCAAGATGCATATGGCGACGCGATGCATATGGCGACGAAGTTTTTTCGGCGGAAAATTGTGCTCCGAATATACATAACATGTATAAAACCACGATGTGACATTGATTGAAATAGAACACACCGAGAAGAATGTTCTATCTACTTATGAATATAAAAATTTTAAACCTGCTATGCATTAATATTACCTGTATCTGCCTAATCCATTGAAAATATTTATCGCAGAAAAATAAACCGAGAACAATAGAATGAAAGGAACTGTATCATATTCGAATATTTTCGATTAAACAAATGCGATTTTTTGCCAAGTATAATTCGAAGATGGGCCACTCTTAAACGACGCGATCCATATAAGATTTTTGCTTGACAAGAGCAAGTGTTGTGTTATGTAAATATGAAGGAAAAAACTAAGAAATATAAACGAGTCATTCTCAAATTAATCTGCTGTCAATCAATCAGCAGGAAAATGAATAAATATCTTCATATCGCTGCCTGCTTAACAAATTTAAATAAAGTTAAAAAAGATCAGATGAAGATTTATCCATGTATTTTCATTCTATTTCCCCAGGTCTACTTTATCCCAAAATAAACAAAAAACCTCAATTCGTTAAACATTGATGGAAGTTTATTTACGCTACTGATACATACTGAAAGCCTGATCAGGACAAAATGGATAAAGAAAGTAATATTTTTTTATTAAAATTAACTCAAAGCAAGGCTGGAATGAAAACTATGAGTTACTGATGGATGATGCCGCATAAACACGGCCCATATATGGTTCATGCTTGAAAAAATGATATATCTGGGGGGCAATATGGAAAGTATTTGCCAGCTCGTAAGGCCGTCTACTAGCTGTGCGACTATTAAGAAAAATAATTCGTATTATGAAAAGTTTGTGAAGGATTGTCCACTAGGCGCGTGCTCGGGTGCCACGATAGACGCATTTTATGTCGATGTTGCCAACAGCTACCCATTGTGGAAGCGGCTCCGCCTAGTAAACCACTTCGGAAAAGTTACGATTCCAATAATTTACTCTCAAGTATAGTAAAAGTTTTATTTTCACCTCATTTGCGCATATTTCGACATATTTTGACAACTTAACGAGGATGAGAGCGACAGTATAAAACATCAAGATTCCAGCGACAAATCATTCTTTTTTCCCCGGAATCATTGGATTATTAATAAGTTGCCCCGTCTGTGAAAACTACAGATCAAAGACGAGGGATGCAGAATTTTAGAACGCGCAATCTATGAGTGAACTTAACACAGCATTCCTCACTCAATATCTGAATATGTATTTGCTCAATATCTATTTTGTCTTTAGTCGATGATTTGAAAAAAAATATGATTGCACGGATATAATGTAATAAATGATTGAGGCAAATAAGTCACACTCTCATGGTTATGGTTTGCGAATGTTTGGTAGCATTATTACATATATTATTATTACTACAGAACCGTGAAAATCGAAGCACGTCAACCTCACATCGCTGGCCAAATGAATAATGAGATCGAATGTCGTCTTGTGCATTGTGCGTGAATAAATGCGTAAACAGAAGGAGAGAAACGGGTCGTTTTCACGCACGTTCTGGTAAGTTAAGGTGTTAATGACGTTCGCCGATACGAGGTGTTTCCATAATACCAAATTCCTATCTGATAACCTGTCGATCAAACTTACGAGGCGGATTTTTCCTAGTTGAAACATATGTTCCATAATGTCGCCACTGGTCTATTCAAGGATTTTATCAGGGCTTATTTTTATACGAAAGATTCTAATGTAAGAAAATTGGAGTCAATAGGGGACAACACGGACACCATCCTTAATCTAATGCATTCAGTCGTTTCCTCCCCAAAGTTTGATGCAATACTTTTGTTAATCTTCAATTTTTTTTCGGATTTAAATTTTAAAAATATTTATTTAGGCATCTCCAGTATTAAATGCTAAATTTGCAATGCACATTGGGGGATGCAAAAATTTTTGAAATAGTAAATGGATGTCATATTCTTATATCAAATTATGACGTCAAAACGCGCATAACAAACAAAATGTTTACTAGAAACTTCCTTCCTTGTTGGGAATAAAAACTGTTCAACGAAAAAATATCAAAAGAATCATTACTACTGTTAACACACACTGTTACAAAAATACAGTATACTTACCGAACATTTGCAGTTGGCTTCATTTGCTACGATTTACCATTCAAAGTGCGGATGCGGTTTAATAGTGGAACTCAACAACTTAAATAACTTTTAATCTAATCTTTCGACCTTGCTTCCGGCCTATCTTAGCGTAAATTTCAATAAAATAAAAAAATTAGATGATAAAAAGGTCTCTCCTTCGATTCCTCATTTTGAAGTATTTAAAAAAATAAACATTCCATCTTAAAACCTTACAAGTTTACCCGGCAGAAAATTATACTTCGAATATACGTAACATGTACAATCCCATGAAGTAGCATTGAAAAAAAATGAATAGACCAAGAAGAATGTTCTATCTACTTACAAATATATATATTTTTAACCTTCCTTGTGGCTTGGCTTTTTACTTCTCGTCTATCAATTTCTGGTCACTTTTTTTATTTATTTTTTTATAATTTTTTTTTTTAATTTTTATTTGCATTATCTGTATCTGGCTAGGCTAATGCAAATGATTATTGTAGAATATTAAACCAAGAACAATAGAATGGAAGGAGCGTATGCAAATGATTACTTCAACCGGAAAATGAATAAATATCTTCATGCCGCTGCCTGGTTCACAAATTTTAAATAATGCCAAGAGTGACTATATCAACTTTGTTTACATATATTTTCATACTAATCCTATCCACCTTATCCCAATAACACGAAAAATCTTTTTTCTTGATATATTTTTAAATATGAAGGATCGCGCCTACTGTGAGCGAGTCATAAGTCTCATGCCTGGTGAAATGAATTGAGTGTCCGATTTCTGTATCAAACTTTATTTTTAGATATCAAATAGATTATCACCTTTTTATGCATTTGTTGCATTATAAAAACTTAAAATTATTGAAGTAGACTTCCATATTTTTTTTAATTTTAATCCGGAAAACCATTTTAAGGAAAATATAAAACGGGGTCTAGACGCATATGACGGCGCAAGGGTGGATTATCGCGCGCATTCGGCGTGCAATAACATATTGTATAGAGTCTTATAGTGTTTGATGGTGTAGTTCTATGTAACAAAAGGGCCGAAAAGTTTTTGCGCGTCGTCGATACGATCGATCCTTTGGCAATAAAGAGTTAATTCTAAAAGGCTACTTTTTCCGGGCGATTTTTTTCACCAGGCGACTTTTCTCCTGGCGACTCTTTTCCTGGGGACTTTTTCCGAGCGACTTTTTTTCCTACGCCAGTTTGAAATGTAGTGAAATAGTATACGTTTATACCCGCCTAATATTCGCACAAACCCACAAGCACCCCTATCAATTAAGCACTATGCGAGGCCAAAAACGCACAGACGCAAAGGAGAACGAGAGTTTATAATGGCATTCGATATTTGCAGTCACGTGACCCACACACCGCGAGTATTGGTATTACACTGTTAAAAAAATACAGTATAATTGCCGAGCATTTGCAGTTAGCTCCAATTGCTATAATTCAAGATTTTAAGAGCGGTTGCGGTTTAATAGAAAAATTTGCAAGATAATAGACTTTAAATCTAATTTTTTCGACCTTGCTTCCGGCTTATCTTGGGGTAAATTTAAACAAAATAAAAAATATTAGATGGTTCAAAAAATACACCTTTCACCTCAAAATCACGGAAGTTTTTTCGGCAGAAAATTGTGCTCCGAATATACATAACATGTATAAAACCACGATGTAGCATTGATTAAAAATGAATTCACCAAGAAGAATGTTCTATCTACTTATGAATATATAAATTTTGAACCTGCCATGCATTAGCATTACCTGCATCTGCCTAATCCATTGAAAATAATTATCGCAGAAAAATAAACCGAGAACTTTAGAATGAAAGGAACTGTATCATATTCAAATATTTTCGATTAAACTGATGCGATTTTTTTGCCAAGTATAATTCGAAGATGGGCCACTCTTAAACGACGCGACCCATATAGGATTTTGCTTCACAAGAGCAAGTGTTGTGTTATGTAAATATGAAGGAAAAAACTACGAAATATAAACGAGTCATTCTCAAATTAATCTGCTGTCGATCAATCAACCAGAAAATGAATAAATATCTTCATATCGCTGCCTGCTTAACAAATTTAAATAAAGTTAAAAGAGATCAGATGAACTTTTATCCATGTATTTTCATTCTATTTGTCTGGATCAACTTTATCCCAACAACAAACAAAAAACCTCAATTCGTTAAACATTGATGGATCGCGCCGTAGGAGAGCGAAGCATAGGTGACTCATACCTGATAAAGTGAATTTTAATTAGGAGTGTTCGACGAGTTATCTTCGTTATTTAATAATAAATTTTGTGCTCATGGGGGAGGGGTATCATATTTGTGTATGCTTAAAACTTCTCATTAAAACTATCCAGTCAAAAGTCTTTCGTGCAAGCAAGTTTTGTTAAGTATGAGTCACTGATGGATCGCGCTGCCAGAGGTAAGGTTGATTGCTTATAATGATGATTCATGCCTCTGGAAACTACCAGCATACATTATTGATTTATAACATTTTCTTTTCTACGGTGTTTTTATATCATTTTACAATCGAAAAGGGGCAAATTATTCGAGGTGTTTTCCGCTGTGCACAGCCTCTTTGTTTACTTTTGGTTTGTCTACTAGACGCGTACTCGAGTGCCATGATAGACGCATTTTATGTCGATGTTGCCCACAGCTATCCATTGTGGAAGCGGCTCCGCCTAGTAAACCACTTCGGAAAAGTTACAATTTCAATAATTTACTCTTAAGTATAGTAAAAGTTTTATTTTCACCTCATTTGCGCATATTTCGACATATTCTGACAACTTAACGAGGATGAGAGCGACAGTATAAAACATGAAGATTCCAGCGACAAATCATTCTTTTTTCCCAGGAATCATTGGATTATTGATTGCCCCGATTATTGAATGCCCCTATTAAAACTGTAGATCTAAGACCAGCGATGCAGAATTTTAGACAATGCGATACGCAGAGAATATATTCCACGTACTGCATGCAAATCTACTACAAAAAACGTACAAAAATCGCACAAGGAACTTATCGAAAGTGCTTAAAATATTTTTTCTCAATCCATTGCCAAAGAAAGTGATATGGCGTGGTACAGTTGAAGTGAAAATTTCCATGGCATTAAAAATATATTTCAATTGATTTCGGTACACGAATGATAGAAATCTATGCCAGACACAAAAACGGATTTTTTATTTATCTATCCAATCAACTGTATTGCCATAATATTTACACGTGGGTCCAAACTTTTGATCCCATTATTTTTCTTTTTGCTCTGAGCTACGTAGCTCCATAAACTTGATCGTCGAAATGTTTAAGACTTTCATTGCTTGCAATAAGTTCAGGGTCAAACCGACAATACATATTTCGGCTGCGTTTTAGAAACGTAGAAATTTTTAATTTGCCACGCAAGTCAGAATCGGATCGTGTCCTGACGCGCAATCTATCAGTGAGCATAACACAGCATTTCTCACTCAATATCTGAATATGTATTTACTCAATATTTAATTTGCCTTTAGTCGATGATTTAAAAAAAATATGATTGCACGGGTATAATGTAATAAATGATTGAGGCAAATAAGTCACACTTTTATGGTTATGGTTTGCGCATGTTTGGTAGCATTATTACATATATTATTATTACTACAGAACCGTGAAAATCGAAGCACGTCAACTTCACGTCGCTGATCAAATAAGGTGAAATCGAATGTCGTCTTGTGCATTGTGCGTGAATAAATGGAGAAGGGTTGGTAACCTCATGTCACCAGGGATGCGGATTTGTCACAACTCATGAGTATTTCTATGTCACCACGGATGCGGATTTGTCACAACTCATGAGTATTCCTATGTCACCGGGGATGCGATACTATATTTTTCGCCGATACCGATACTTTAAAAAAAGCTGATACTCATAAATGCCGAAGAACAAATTTCGCATCAGCGGACAATACCGAGCGATGCCGACACTAAAATAAGCTGATTCCGTGACGCCGATACTCCAAATTTTTGATACCGACCGATAAAGATTAAATTATCTAATTTGGGTCGATGCCGATACGGGACATAATCAAAATTGCCGTTACGGTCGATCCTGTCGATACTGCTGCTTCAAAATTAGTCGATACAGATACTGCCGGAAGTCACAATTACTTATACCGCACAACTTTACAGCGAAAAAATGTGCTATATAATAATGGGCCAATAATCTTCGACAAATTTATTCGTACTATGACGTCATTATTGGTTTGAGCAAAATGTGGCAGATTGAGCTACATAAAAATGTCAGGTTGTAAATTTTAAGGGCAAGTTTCGCCATATTTCATTTATCATGCTTCATAACACTATTACTATAGTAATATGAAAGATTTGCAAAATTCAATATTAATAAAACAGAATCTAAAATTTTTAGTTTTAATAATTTTATTTTATTTATTAATTTTAGAAAAAATAGGACGTTAGTCAAGTTAGACCAAATCCATAGACTTAGATGTCCATGCTGTGTTTCCAAAAATGATTGTTCAAGTTTTATTTTTCCTTTCCAAAACATTACTGCTAAATCTAACACACTAAGCTCAGCAAAATATACTTATTTATTGTTCAAATGAACAAAATTTGTGACAGTGATTTGTAATATTTTCCCTACTTGATAAATGGAATATATATTTTCATATTCGATTATATTTTATATTCGACTCATGATTACACTATTACAATACTCATGCCTATTGCTATTTTACCAGGGGTGCAGATTTGTCATAACTTCATGAATATACCTGGGCAAACGCGGATGTGCAATGGTCACAACTCATGATTATTTCTATGTCACCAAGAATGCTCATATGTCACCATAATATAGAACTGTTGAAGGCATCATAAGTATTCCTATGTCACCGGGGATGCGGATTTGTCACATCTCATGAGTATTCCTATGTCACAACTCATGAGTATTTCTATGTCACCGGGAATGCGGATTTGTCCCGGGGATGCGGATGTGTCACAACTCATGAGTATTCTTATGTCACCGGGGATGCGGATTTGTCACAACTCATGAGTATTTTTATGTCACCGGGGATGAGGATTTGTCACAACGCATGAGTATTTTTATGTCCCCGGGGATGCGGATTTGTCACAACTCATGAGTATTTCCATATCCCCGGGGATGCGGTCACCCCCATATCCCCGGGGATGCGGATGTGTCACAACTCATGAGTATTCTTATGTCACCGGGGATGCGGATTTGTCACAACTCATGAGTATTTTTTATGTCACCGGGGATGAGGATTTGTCACAACGCATGAGTATTTTTATGTCCCCGGGGATGCGGATTTGTCACAACTCATGAGTATTTCCATATCCCCGGGGATGCGGATGTGTCACAACTCATGAGTATTCTTATGTCACCGGGGATGCGGATTTGTCACAACACATGAGTATTTTTATGTCACGGGGGATGCGGATGTGTCACAACTCATGAGTATTCTTATGTCACCGGGGATGCGGATTTGTCACAACTCATGAGTATTTCCATGTCACCGGGGATGCGGATGTGTCACAACTCATGAGTATTCCTATGTCACCGGGGATGCGGATCTGTCACAACCCATGAGTATTCTTATGTCACCGGGGATGCGGATTTGTCACAACTCATGAGTATCCCTATGTTCTCGGGGATGCGGATTTGTCACAATTCATGAGTATTTCTATGTCACCGGGGATGCAGAATTATCACAACTTATGAGTATTACATGTCATTGGGATATCGGTCTGTCATTAGGGATGTATCGATGTCACTTTTCTATGTCACCGGGGATGCGGATTTGTCACAACTCATGAGTATTCCTATGTCACCGGGGATGCGGATTTGTCACAACTCATGAGTATTACTATATCCCCGGGGATGCGGATGTGTCACAACTCATGAGTATTCTTATGTCACCGGGGATGCGGATTTGTCACAACTCATGAGTATTTTTATGTCACCGGGGATGCGGATTTGTCACAACGCATGAGTATTTTTATGTCCCCAGGGATGCGGATTTGTCACAACTCATGAGTATTTCCATATCCCCGGGGATGAGGATGTGTCACAACTCATGAGTATTCTTATGTCACCGGGGATGCGGATTTGTCACAACTCATGAGTATTCCTATGTCACCGGGGATGCGGATTTGTCACAACTCATGAGTATTTTTATGTCACCGGGGATGCGGATTTGTCACAACTTATGAGTATTTTTATGTCCCCGGGGATACGGATTTGTCACAACTCATGAGTATTCCTATGTCACGGGGGATGCGGATGTGTCACAACTCATGAGTATTCTTATGTCACCGGGGATGCGGATTTGTCACAACTCATGAGTATTTTTATGTCACCGGGGATGAGGATTTGTCACAACGCATGAGTATTTTTATGTCCCCGGGGATGCGGATTTGTCACAACTCATGAGTATTTCCATATCCCCGGGGATGCGGATGTGTCACAACTCATGAGTACTCTTATGTCACCGGGGATGCGGATGTGTCACAACTCATGAGTATTCTTATGTCACGGGGGATGCGGATTTGTCACAACTCATGAGTATTCCTATGTCACCGGGGATGCGGATTTGTCACAACTCATGAGTATTCTTATGTCCCCGGGGATGCGGATGTGTCACAACTCATGAGTATTTCCATATCCCAGGGGATGCGGATGTGTCACAACTCATGAGTGTTCTTATGTCACCGGGGATGCGGATGTGTCACAACTCATGAGTATTCTTATGTCACCGGGGATGCGGATTTGTCACAACTCATGAGTATTCCTATGTCACCGGGGATGTGGATGTGTCACAACTCATGAGTATTCTTATGTCCTCGGGGATGCGGATGTGTCACAACTCATGAGTATTCTTATGTCACCGGGGATGCGGATTTGTCACAACTCATGAGTATTCCTATGTCACCGGGGATGCGGATTTGTCACAACTCATGAGTATTTTTATGTCACCGGGGATGCGGATTTGTCACAACTTATGAGTATTTTTATGTCCCCGGGGATACGGATTTGTCACAACTCATGAGTATTTCCATATCCCCGGGGATGCGGATGTGTCACAACTCATGAGTATTCTTATGTCACCGGGGATGCGGATTTGTCACAACTCATGAGTATTTTTATGTCACCGGGGATGAGGATTTGTCACAACGCATGAGTATTTTTATGTCCCCGGGGATGCGGATTTGTCACAACTCATGAGTATTTCCATATCCCCGGGGATGCGGATGTGTCACAACTCATGAGTATTCTTATGTCACCGGGGATGCGGATTTGTCACAACTCATGAGTATTTTTTTATGTCACCGGGGGATGAGGATTTGTCACAACGCATGAGTATTTTTTATGTCCCCGGGGATGCGGATTTGTCACAACTCATGAGTATTTCCATATCCCCGGGGATGCGGTCACCCCCATATCCCCGGGGATGCGGATGTGTCACAACTCATGAGTATTCTTATGTCACCGGGGATGCGGATTTGTCACAACTCATGAGTATTTTTATGTCACCGGGGATGAGGATTTGTCACAACGCATGAGTATTTTTATGTCCCCGGGGATGCGGATTTGTCACAACTCATGAGTATTTCCATATCCCCGGGGATGCGGATGTGTCACAACTCATGAGTATTCTTATGTCACCGGGGATGCGGATTTGTCACAACACATGAGTATTTTTATGTCACGGGGGATGCGGATGTGTCACAACTCATGAGTATTCTTATGTCACCGGGGATGCGGATTTGTCACAACTCATGAGTATTTCCATGTCACCGGGGATGCGGATGTGTCACAACTCATGAGTATTCCTATGTCACCGGGGATGCGGATCTGTCACAACCCATGAGTATTCTTATGTCACCGGGGATGCGGATTTGTCACAACTCATGAGTATCCCTATGTTCTCGGGGATGCGGATTTGTCACAATTCATGAGTATTTCTATGTCACCGGGGATGCAGAATTATCACAACTTATGAGTATTACATGTCATTGGGGATATCGGTCTGTCATTAGGGATGTATCGATGTCACTTTTCTATGTCACCGGGGATGCGGATTTGTCACAACTCATGAGTATTCCTATGTCACCGGGGATGCGGATTTGTCACAACTCATGAGTATTACTATATCCCCGGGGATGCGGATGTGTCACAACTCATGAGTATTCTTATGTCACCGGGGATGCGGATTTGTCACAACTCATGAGTATTTTTATGTCACCGGGGATGCGGATTTGTCACAACGCATGAGTATTTTTATGTCCCCAGGGATGCGGATTTGTCACAACTCATGAGTATTTCCATATCCCCGGGGATGAGGATGTGTCACAACTCATGAGTATTCTTATGTCACCGGGGATGCGGATTTGTCACAACTCATGAGTATTCCTATGTCACCGGGGGATGCGGATTTGTCACAACTCATGAGTATTTTTATGTCACCGGGGATGCGGATTTGTCACAACTTATGAGTATTTTTATGTCCCCGGGGGATACGGATTTGTCACAACTCATGAGTATTCCTATGTCACGGGGGATGCGGATGTGTCACAACTCATGAGTATTCTTATGTCACCGGGGATGCGGATTTGTCACAACTCATGAGTATTTTTATGTCACCGGGGATGAGGATTTGTCACAACGCATGAGTATTTTTATGTCCCCGGGGATGCGGATTTGTCACAACTCATGAGTATTTCCATATCCCCGGGGATGCGGATGTGTCACAACTCATGAGTACTCTTATGTCACCGGGGATGCGGATGTGTCACAACTCATGAGTATTCTTATGTCACGGGGGATGCGGATTTGTCACAACTCATGAGTATTCCTATGTCACCGGGGATGCGGATTTGTCACAACTCATGAGTATTCTTATGTCCCCGGGGATGCGGATGTGTCACAACTCATGAGTATTTCCATATCCCCGGGGATGCGGATGTGTCACAACTCATGAGTGTTCTTATGTCACCGGGGATGCGGATGTGTCACAACTCATGAGTATTCTTATGTCACCGGGGATGCGGATTTGTCACAACTCATGAGTATTCCTATGTCACCGGGGATGTGGATGTGTCACAACTCATGAGTATTCTTATGTCCTCGGGGATGCGGATGTGTCACAAACTCATGAGTATTCTTATGTCACCGGGGATGCGGATTTGTCACAACTCATGAGTATTCCTATGTCACCGGGGATGCGGATTTGTCACAACTCATGAGTATTTTTATGTCACCGGGGATGCGGATTTGTCACAACTTATGAGTATTTTTATGTCCCCGGGGGATACGGATTTGTCACAACTCATGAGTATTTCCATATCCCCGGGGATGCGGATGTGTCACAACTCATGAGTATTCTTATGTCACCGGGGATGCGGATTTGTCACAACTCATGAGTATTTTTTTTGTCACCGGGGATGAGGATTTGTCACAACGCATGAGTATTTTTTATGTCCCCGGGGATGCGGATTTGTCACAACTCATGAGTATTTCCATATCCCCGGGGATGCGGATGTGTCACAACTCATGAGTATTCTTATGTCACCGGGGATGCGGATTTGTCACAACACATGAGTATTTTTATGTCACGGGGGATGCGGATGTGTCACAACTCATGAGTATTCTTATGTCACCGGGGATGCGGATTTGTCACAACTCATGAGTATTTCCATGTCACCGGGGATGCGGATGTGTCACAACTCATGAGTATTCCTATGTCACCGGGGATGCGGATCTGTCACAACCCATGAGTATTCTTATGTCACCGGGGATGCGGATTTGTCACAACACATGAGTATTTCCATGTCACCGGGGATGCGGATGTGTCACAACTCATGAGTATTCCTATGTCACCGGGGATGCGGATCTGTCACAACCCATGAGTATTCTTATGTCACCGGGGATGCGGATTTGTCACAACTCATGAGTATTCCTATGTTCTCGGGGATGCGGATTTGTCACAATTCATGAGTATTTCTATGTCACCGGGGATGCAGAATTATCACAACTTATGAGTATTACATGTCATTGGGGATATCGGTCTGTCATTAGGGATGTATCGATGCCACTTTTCTGTCGATACCGATGCCACCGATACCGGCTGATACCAATACTCATCACAAATGCCCAAAGTACATCCTTGAAGTTGAAATTTCCCGGAAAATTTTACTGAAATTATCCGTAAAAGAACTGATAACAAAGAAACACACCCATAGCGGATATGTCGTGTACTGAAGCAACAACACAACAAACGAAGAATATTCGAGAACTTCATACAAATAGATATATTCAAAAACAACATCCAAAATTAACGTCATCAATAAGACCCAATAAAGAACAGCATTTTTTCAAATTAGTTCCCGACAGAAAAAAAACAACAAAAAAATAAAAATAAAAAATAAAAAATAATTTGCTAAATCACAAATACGAGTAGATATTTGATTGTGTTTGAGTATGTTTGCGCAATTCTTCTGAAGATTAAATTGCCCAAAATTAATTCCCACCCTGAATCTGGGAATAGTATCTCTAGGCGTGGTAATAACTTTTTACAGTAAGCAAAATTAAATAATCGGGGGTGGAAGGAAAGGAACATACGTTTAACAATCCATCCCTAAATCGACTTCACGATATTATATTTGATGTTTGACGATACTGAGCCGACTGATGACATTTCAGTGTAGTGAAATCTGACACATCCTTTTAAATGCCAACGGAGATTATTGAGCCATTGGTATCGGTATCATCTCATTAAAGTATCGGTATCCACCGGAATCGGCAATTTGATTTTCGGCAGTATGGGTAATGATCTAATTTTAAGAATCTATACCGACCGGTATGGGATATTTAAATTTTTGTCGGTATCGATTATTTAGGGTATCGGCTTCGACTCATTTTGAAGTATTAATATCGGCCTGTATTGGCAAATTGGATCATCGACATTATCAGTGTCGGATCATTTATTCGACTCATCGGTGGAGACAAAAAAAGTTGTATCGGTGCATCCCAAGTGAAAAATCGTCATTCCCGGTGACATGCAATACTCATGAGTTGTGACAAATCCGCATCTCGGGGGTGACATAAAAATACTCAAGAGTTGTGACAAATGCGCATCCCTGGTGACATGGTAATAATCATAAGCGTTGAGAAATCCGCACCTCTGGCAACATAGCAATCAGTGACATAGAAATACTCAAGAGTTGTGACAAATGCGCATCCCTGGTGACATGGTAATAATCATAAGTGTTGAGAAATCCGCACCTCTGGCAACATAGCAATCGACATGAGTATTGTAATCATGAGAAAAATATATTACGTGTGAGAAAAATATAAAAATGTAAATTTCATTTGTCAAGTAGTGAAAATATTGCAAATCATTTTAATAATTGAATTTTGAGTAGCTTTGTGTTTTTTCGAGATGACTTAACCATAGTCGCTATAATAAAAATATGTATGCATTTTAGTTTATGTTTTTTTTCTTAATATTGAATTTGAATTTTGCAAACTTTCAATTTTCCTATAATGATAGTGTTATGAAACAAAATTAATAGAGTATTGTGAAATATGCCCTTAAAATTTGCAAAATAACATTTGTAGAAGAATCTGCCACATTTTATTTAAATGCCAATGGTAACGTCATAGTATTAATAAATTTGTCGGAGATTGCTGGCCCAGTAACTTTTTCGCTGTAAAGTTGAGCCGTATCAGTCATTTCGAGTGTCGGCAGTATCGGTATCAACTCATTTCGAAGTATCAGTATCCACCGGTTACGGCAATTTTGATTATCGTCAGTATCGGTATCGGACAAATTTAAATATTCTTCATCGGTCGGTATTGGAAATTTAGAGTATCGGGGGTAAATCGGCTCATTTTAAAGTATCGGTATCGTCCGGTATTGGATAATTTAATCATCAGCATTATCATCATCGGCACTTTTCAAAATATTGGTATTGGCGAAAAAAGTGATATCGGTGCATCCCTAGTGACAAATCGGCACCCCCTATAGCTTGGAATACTCGTGAGTTTTGATTAATCCACATTCCCGGTGACACATAAATACTCATAAGTTGTGACAAATACGAATCCCTGGTGACATAGGAATACTCATGAGTTATGACAAATCTGCATCCCCGGTGACATAGAAATGATCATGAGTTGTGACATATCCGCATCCCCAGTGACATAGGAATACTCATGAGTTGTGACAAATCCGCATCCCTGGTGACATGAGGTTACCAACCCTATCGAATAAATGCGTCAACAAAAGTAGAGAAACGCGTCGTTTTCACGCACGTTCTGGTAAGTTAAGGCGTGAACGACGTTCGCCGATACGAGGTGTTTCCACGATACCAAATTCGTATCTCATAACCTGTCGATCAAACTTACGAGGCGGATCTTTCCTAGTAGAAACATATGTTCCATATTGTCGCCCCTGATCTATTCGAGGATTTCATCAGGGTTTATTTTTATACGAAAGATTCAAATTTAAGAAAAAATTTAAGAGTCAATAGTAGACAACACGGACACCATCCTCAATCTAATGTATTCAGTCGTTTCCTCCCCAAAGTTTGATGCAATACTTTTGTTGGTCTTTAATTTTTTTCGGATTTAAGTTTTAAAAATAATTGTTCAGGCAACTCCAGTATTAAATGCTGAATTTGCATTGCACATGGGTGGATGCAAAAATTTTAAAATTGTGAATGGGTGTCATATTCTTATATCAAATTATATATCTAATTCTTTCGACCTTGCTTTCAGATTACCTTGGGGTAAATTTCAACAAAATAAAAAATATTAGATGATAAAAAAGGTCCCGCCCTCTCGATTACTCACTTATTATTATTTTAAAAAATACACCTTTCACTTCAAAACCACGGAAGTTTTTTGGCAGAAAATTGTGCTCCGAATATACGTAACATTTATAAAACCACGATGTAGCATTGATTGAAAATGAATACACCAAGAAGAATGTTCTATCTACTTATGAATATATATATTGTGAACCTGTCATGCATTAGTATTACCTTTATCTGCCTAATCCATTGAAAATAATTATCGCAGAAAAATAAACCGAGAACAATAGAATGAAAGGATCATATTCAAATATTTTCGATTAAACTGATGCGATTTTTTGCCAAGTATAATTCGAAGATGGGCCACTCTTAAACGACGCGATCCATATAGGATTTTTGCTTGACAAGAGCAAGTGTTGTGCTATGTAAATATGAAGGAAAAAACTAAGAAATATAAACTAGTCATTCTCAAATTAATCTGCTGCCAATCAATCAGCAGGAAAATGAATAAATATCTTCATACCGCTGCCTGCTTAACAAATTTAAATAAAGTTAAAAAAGATTAGGTGAACTTTTATCCATGTATTTTCATATTATTTCTCCAGGTCTACTTTATCCCGAAACAACAACAACAAAAACTTCAATTTATTAAACATTGATGGATTGCGCCGTAGGAGAGCGAAGCATAGGTGACTCATACCTGATAAAGTCAACTTAAATTAGAAATATTCGACGAGTTATCTTCGTTATTTGATACTAAATTTGCTGCTCATGGAGGGAGGGGTATCATATTTGTGTATGCTTAAAACTTCTCATTAAAACTATCCAGTCAAAAGTCTTTCGTGCAAGCAAGTTTTGTTAAGTATGAGTCACTGATGGATCGCGCTGTCAAAGGTATGGTGAGGTAATAATTGCTTCGGTTGGATGGGCAATGTTACAATGATGATTCATGCCTCTGGAAACTACCAGCATACGTTATTGATTTATAACATTTTGTCCTCTACGCTGTTTTCATATCATTTTAAAATCGAATGGGCAAATTATTCGACGTGGTTCCAGCTATCTACAGCTTCTTTGTTTCCTTTTGGTTTATTTAGGTAAATTGGTTGATATCGACTGAATACGAATATACTGCCTAATATTTCTTCCTCGAAAAATAAAATGTAAGCAAAAGCAATATTATAACTGAAACAAGTTAATTTACACTACTGATACATACTGAGGGCCTAATCAGAACAAAATAGATATAGAAAGTAATATTTTTTTTAATTAAAATTCACTCAAAGCAAGGCTGGAAGCATTATGTAGAAGAAACTGTTTTCCATCAATAAATACAAATGGACACTGCAATGTGAGCTGAAACATTCCATACGGTACTGAACCTACATGGTATAATATGCAATGTGTTGTATCTGCCCTGGGTCATGGTAAAAGCATTTCTTTGACTTCTTTTAGTCACCCTTTACGACATGCAAGGAATGACAGAAGGTTTTAGCATATGTCAAGACAGATGGTATGCACTCACAACATTTTATTCTAGTGGCCTAGCCCTATTTGAGATTTTTAAGATTATGTCGTTGCACTACATTCTTTTGCAATTTGAAATGATGAGTGATCGTTCGTTGGTTTATTTTCGCTCGTTACCTGTAGCCTTTGCTTGGAGCGAAAAAAGGGTAGATTAGGGCAATTCCATATTCTACATCTGGAGGGTCAAAAAAACTATTTTTATAAGAAAACTAACTATAATCGCTACAAAATTAATGAATGCTAAAAATGCTCACCCCCATTCTGTGGAGTAAATAATATTTTCCAAGATTCAACGAACAAGAAGCGCATATTAGCATTAGTTCCGATAAAACCTGTGTTGCTAAGTGTTGGTCACAGAGGAACAGCCATAACAAGGGGCAATCCTAATTTTACAAATTCAATTCACCCATTTTTTCCTGTTTTCTTTTTTATTTTACTTCACTAAAATAATTTTGCCTATTTCAAAACTATTTTCGGAATTAATGAAAAGTCTATAAAATACAACTAAAGATCAAATAATACGTGCCACAAGTGCCTAAACATTTTAAAATAATCATGTCTAAAAATCTCTATTTACTACATACACTACTATACAATAGATTTGATAGCGTTAGGTAACATGGAATTTAATCTGATTCAAAGGAAAGTTCGAATCCCGTGAGGGATGATGATTCTATGCTAGAGAGTTTAAATATTTTTTTTCAAAAAATCCATTTCGTAACAATGCTACCTGAACATAACCTTTTTTCTGATAAAAAAAATATAGATTTGTTTCTCGTTCCCAAACTACGCCTGATTGAGTTAAGTTACAAGATTGAGTTACAAGTTACAAGATTTTTCAGATTGAGTAGAGTGGAAAAGGCTGCCTCACACTCACAGGTGGTCACGACCAATTAAAGCCAACTTGGCAAAATTTGAATAAGACTGTCCCATTTGTATCCAAAAGTTCTTATTCTTACAATGCTAATAATATAATTTACTGAGAAACGTTAATAATAACTGATAAATAGGTCTGTTTTTAAAAGCTTTAATGAATTACCGATAACAGTGTATTTCCAGTGACCAAACCGTACTGACCGTATAAACAGTAGTTGACTGTAGTAAAGCAAGTGGTATTCTAATCATAACGATTGTGAAAACATTGAACACCCGAGAAAGTTTAATTATTGATTCACAATTACTTAAAAAAAAAACACGGACCCCTGTTTGGGAACCACTGCCCTAATGCAATTCTAAATTTCGGTATAAACTGATTCCATGATGCAATTCTGGATGCCGCTAGAATTCTATACAATAAAAGACATATTGTAATGATAACAAATACAACTACCGGTAATAATAGGTAGTTAAGCTGTGGAGAAGGTATCGAGTTCGGAACAGGAATCGATCTGAAATATAGAGATGGATGTTAACAACCTGGAATTGGTCTGAATATATAAAATAAAATATGCTAGAATCACATAGTGAATCTAATTGCTCGACCGGTGATGCGCAAACGATATTTTATAAATGTGTATATATATATAAAAAATATCATTTACACATCACGGGTTGAGCAATTAGATTCACTATGAATTTCCCTGGTGGCAATCACTCAATCTAAAAACACATAGTAACGAGAGATGCCTCATCGAATTCTAACAGAAACTATTGATTTTTACTCTCATTATTTTTAGAAATATTTGAATAAGATAAAAACCGCACTGAAAACAGTAAAGTACGCTGAAAGGAGCCACGTTTAGACTGATATGAAAAACTGGAAACGAAACTTCCAACTTATTATTATTCCAACTTAATATGACATATTAGCAGGGAAACTTTAAATACATCAGAGAGTTAATTTTGAAACGAAGATCTGAAATTTGTCAACTTGACGCGTCGAATACATTTCAGCCTGAATCACCAAGTTAATCAACGTCCAGCCATTGCTATTATATTTCCGGACTACTGTAATATTTTCTTGGATTTGGCTAAACCATAACCCCGATCTTTGAGGTCTGCTAAGTGATTACAGACAGTATGATCACTCCAGCCCTCCCAATTAGGTATTAGTAGGCTATTGCGTATGCAAGTTTCGATATGTTATACTGATATTAATTTTGATGTACTTGCAAAATCAGTGCATAATTTAAACTGGTGTATCTGTAAAATTGATTTTTTACCCTGTTTGCCAGTCGATTGGAGGGGGTTTATGTTTTTTCAAATAATCGTTTGTTGCAGAAAAATACTTTTCTTCCTCGCATTCCTTGACAAATGCATCGCCATATGCAGTAGGAAGCACACATTCCAAGACTTTATGATTTTTTCCCTATAAAAAGAAAAAGTATCATCACCTCTGTTTAAGAAACGTTTGACGAAAATGGGGTTTTGCATCAAATGATCTACCATTTAAAATCCTTAAAAGGTAGGTGGGCAGTACTATAGTCCTATACTCGAAACTAAAGAAAAACCAAATTATGATATAAAAAAAATTTTCCGTTAGGTTTTTAGGTATTTTTGTCAGCTAAAAAATTAATACCATAAAATTATAAAATTCCCTATCATTAAAGTGATACAATGACAAAAAATAATTTGAAAAAACTCTAGCTCATATCAGACCATTGTTCCAGAAGAATTTCGTAGATAGCAAACTATTCACGAAACACCGCTAACAAACGCATTCAGGAGCTCGCAAAAGCGCCTTGAAATATTCAGTGTTCAGAAGCACTTATTTTTATTCACCGAACAATTCGCTCCGAATTTACGCCGGAATTTTTCCGAATTTTTTCGTAATACAAAATTCCTGTGCGATCGCCCAAGCGTGGCACTTTCGAAAGGCTGGCGTTCAGTGTAGTGTTGTCTTCAAAATTATAGGCCGAAGACTCATAGCACATAAACGTTTGGTGAAACGCACTTGCTTTCGGATCGAAAGCTCAGATAACTCTTATCTCAAATTGGCCAAATTTTAAAATCTCCATGGTGCTTCCACATGCTGCGGTAATATTAGAAGTATTTGAACTTTGATATTGTTACAGTAAAACACTTTGAACATGCCAGCACGTAATCAATGTTCCTGCTAAAATGGTTTTGTCAAACTCACAAAATTGGCTGTCAGTTGGTTTGCGACAGGTAGATTCTACTCCTTGATCAGTGACCTCGCTAGTTTGTTAGCGGATGTTCAAGAATAGGATTATTCCGTGTTTGAGAAGAGAAAAAAGGGAATTTTTACCAGAGTTTCTCGCGAAAAACGGATTTTCCATTTTTGTTAACGGACTTTCAAGAATACTTTTTTCCTCGTTTTTAACAATTATAGTGCCTTGCGGCAAGATTATTACTTAACGGGGTTACGTGAATAAGGCCCCTGGTCCCCCAATTTCGAGAGCATAGTGACAAGATACAGCGTTAGAAATAACAGAAAGGTTATTCTATCGCTTTTTATGATTCTATGTCTAAATGCAAGGGGACAATTGGGGTTAAAGTTGGTGCTGAAAAGCACAATCTTTCATGCGATGACCCATACTTAAAAAGTACTGCGTATGCTGCTAACTACGCACGTAAACATTTTTTCTGTTTAGCAGTAAAGCATATGAATTAAGTCATTGAATCTGTTGTATATTTTGTTTTCAAACGAAAGTTTACATTTCATAAAACCCCGGCCTGAGTATTTGATGTAATTTCCCTACACAGAGTCACAACGTCTGACTAAAGATAAAATATTACTGTTGTTGTTATCACTCTACCTCTTTAATAGATTCTTTCACTTCCTTGGCTTCGTTTCCCCACAACAAGAAGACGATGGAGCTGTATTTATCACTGAGTTCCTCGATGACATATTCTGTAAATTCTTCCCAGCCTTTATCTTCATGGGCATTCTCTGGTCTGTGACCTACTCTTCTCGGCTTCTTTTCGCGGAATGTAAGAATTCTGTTGAGTAGAAGTACCCCTAAACAAAAATACAGTTGCTGTAGTTGATTATATTCCACTCCATAGGCAAACCCAAACCATATAGAATTCGAATATTATTCATGAAATCGGATAGAATCGCGAATTACGTCTAAATCGCAAATGTCGCGATTTTACCCCGTGAAATTTGGAAGTACCTACCACTTTATTTTACAGGTTTTCCTTTATTCCAGTGAGGAATTTGATAAAAAATATCTTTTACACCGATTAATATACACTGATGGATCAAGGCGAGGGCCATCTGTGGCCCATGCTCAATAAAATAAAATAATATTTGTGTCGAATTGATTCGTACAACCAAATCAAATCGACCTACGATAATTACATAAAATTCATTCGTCTCTCACATTTTTCTAGGCATCTGACTTCAATGAGGAAAAATTAAGGTGGTTATCTTGGAACCTTCCGCAGAAAATAATAAGATATGAAAATTAGCTAAACAGGCATCTACTACATGCTATCACACATGATAGGTTCCATGCTAGCTGAGCATTACTGAAGAAGCTAAAGTTAAAGAAATACATGAAAAACTTCTACATAAAACGATGACAACATGTCGGACTTTATATTGTTTTGCCTGGATATGTATTTTTGTGTGCAGTCTCGATAAAAGCTTGGTACAACATCAAGCCATGGTGCCGAATGAATATTTTTTAAGTCACTGTAGTGCATGACACAGCGTTGTTGCATCCATCGACTTTGAGTGTGCCAACAGAGGGAAGGCCTGTATCAGCAGCCACTTAAAGACGATCAGTTCTGGTGTTGAAAAAATATGGTCTTTCTAGTGTGGTCAAGCCTACCTGAATCATTGCACACTAGGTTGAGTAGTCACTCAACGCCGTGGATTAACACGCCTGACATGGCGGAACTAGAATCCGCGATCTTCAGCCTGTGAGGTAAACATGAGAACCATTAAACCATGGTGTCCGGTTTCCTGTCTCCTAGGATAGAAGTGAAATTATATTCTCAGCTGGGTAAACAAGTGAACTATACTTTCACCTGTAATTGCCAACACTTGTGCTTACCTTGTCTAGCCCAAGAGCTTAGATTGCCTGCCGAGGGCTGAAATCCCAAATCCTTTTCAATTGCTCTAAAAATGTCTGTTAGAGCCGGCGGTTTGGCTCCTTCACCCTGTAAAATGGATACAACATTCATTTTATTCATTTGCTCTTATGACAACTTTTGAATGCGTGATTCATCTTGCCTTAAAAGTTGTGGCTTGAATGAACAACATTGAGTTTATCAATATGTTTTTCTGTCGTTAACTCATTTCTGGGATTTCGAGAACACATGGGCATGATGACCGGATATGTGTGGTGATGTTGAAAAATCTATAATCTCTTACCAACGTGCTGAAAGCTAATCCATGTCCTTCGCCATTTGGATATGGATCTTGGCCAACAATTACAACTTTCACTTGACTTGGCGTGCAATATCTTGTCCATGCAAATACATCTGGCGCAGAAGGATACACAGATAAAGGGTACGAACGTCTTTCCTCTCTTACAAATTCTTCTAGCTAAATAAAAATAAAAATATTTATAAGATTGTGAAGATTAATTTTCCGTCTTCCAAACGATTACTTAGAAATAAACACTTTTTAAACGCCTGGATTGGTTTGTACATTGGTGCTCACGTTCATATAAAACTGTATTAAGGACGAGCTCAAATGCTCCGAGATGCAGCCATATATGGCTGAAAGGCGTAAAACTTGCGCACCCATGACTCACAAAAGTGATGTAATCTGTACCTTGAAGGATGGGAAGGAGTGGGGTGCAAAACTTGGAATAATCTGCAAAGTCAAACTATAACGTTATAATGGGCAACCCTGAGCGCACAAAGAGCCCGCGAAAATTTTTGATGTTTCCTACGTTTCAATGTCCCCCACTCCCATAAATACGCTAGGCTCACAAGCACTTATATCAAGTAACTTACAACATTTAAGAATCACAATGTTGCATTCAAGCATTAGCCCAAACTTCTTGTCTTGACTACAATATTGTAACATAAATTTAGAAAATTATCCCATCTGAACTCAATAAGTAAAGCAAAGCTATTCAATATAACTGTAGAATCGATTTATATCTTTTCTGTTTTTGAATTGATTTAGCTTTAATAAAAGGTATACTGTACCTCTGAAAAGTCCCAATTCTGTGTCACATCCTCCCATGATTCTCCAATTCCCTGAAGGCCAAGTGGGTCGTCTGAATCATCCATGGTATCTCTAGATTTTTTTTTTTCGAAGGCCACTTCTTAGAGTGGATCACCCTGTTTAATAATGCACCTGAGATACCCCAGCCCACACTCGTCCAGCCCACACCCATCCCACATTCCGTGACTTTCGCCAGTAGATGTCAGTATTTTTTATGAGGGTAACATTGAACAAATAAAGGTTGTCCGTTCTAACTCTCGTATTTCAAATATATAAGGTAGTAATTTCATACAATAGATCAGGTAAATACTAATAATAATAATAAGTATTATGTTAATGCATTTTAAGTTGAATATATTGGAGTCATTGATGCGCTGCAGATCATCTAACTCAGCCATCGGTCGGTGCATTTCATTCGCACGTGGGTCTTCTTGCTTTTGGTCGCGCCTGTTTGCTCAGCGAAGAATAGTTTTTCGTTGATTTTCGTGGGTCATTATTTATCTCAGTACTGATCAAGAATACAATAGACCAGTTGACAATAAATGTGAAATAATTCAGACGTGAATGACATGAATATGTCAAACAACAACACTGAGCAAGTAAATAATCGATTTGAAAATACAAGATTGAAGGAATGATGAGCTCATAATTAGGTACGGTAAATAGTCTACCGATATGTTAATTAGTAAAGGTACCGGTACCAAATGGGCACTGAGATGAACCCTTTGACTAATTATTAAAATCATATTTTAGGTGTGACCAGGTGATATATTAACTAGGCTTTAACTGAGCGATCGATGAATAGGTCAACGACACTAACAGGAATATATGTTAACTTTTGTATATTGCTATGAAAATGTAGAATAATGGACTTTCTAAGCGACCCAATGAGGTATCCATATCCGCTCGATTATATTTTCTGGCCTATCCCCATGACATAAAGCTATTGCATACGTTATAGCATACAATCCACACCGTTTGTTTGACTTTGAACATTTGGAAATTTTAGTTTTATCTCATTTCCATGGGGTCTGAGTAATTTGGACAAATTATGCTTATCTTCATCAGTATGAGAACGCTTCACAAACAGACTATCATAAACACACATTTCATCAACATTCTCACAAAAAACATTTGAAGCAGTTACCCAATGGCAGTTTTGGACGTGAACTATTTGTACAAAGCGTGATGAAGGGGTGTAGCATGGTCCTACACCTAATGTGTAATTCGTACTACATTGAAGGCCATCAATATGTGGAAAGTGTGAATGGAAGAACATTTTTCGACATGTTGGGTTTGTAATAAACCTTTTGGGTTCAAGAGTATTTCATGATCACTTGCGCTATATATATACTTCGTAACACTTTTAGCCTATTTAAAGCGTGTAGCCAAACTATTTTTCGGATGCAGGTCTTTTACATGCTGAACCGAATCATTACAGATTATTTTAGATTTTATCTGTTCGTTTGAACAGTTTGTATGGGATCATGCATGCATTTTACACCATCAACTGTATCAGATGAGCAATTGTAATCTTCCTGGTTTCGGATTTTTTGGAACTAAAACTCTGAAAAGTTCATCGTCTATGATTCCATCATTTTTCATTCCTGTACAGATTTTTGTAACTTCTTTTGCAACTCGATTGCTAATATCTTTTTTTGTCGGTTGGTAAACCAAATCGTCATTAAGTTGTCTCATCCCTTCTTTAATATAATCCTGGCAAGAAAGTACACATGTGCCGCCACCTTTGTCAGCTGGTGTTATTATGATATCTTTTCCCGCTCGACGTTTGAGATCTTGGAAAGCCAAATTTTCATCTTGCGGTAAATTGCAGTAGGCCTTTTTCTTTGGAATATTTTCGATTGCTTCTTTTTTAACAATTTTAATATAGTCGTCGAGATCTTTATTACGTCCATCTTCAGGTGTCCATCTTTTTCTTGGTCGTAGTCCGGGTGGGTATGTTTCGGTCGAATTTGAGTTTTTGTGTGTTTCTTGGGTAGGATCAAGGTTGCTAAAATATTCTTTCAATCTGTAATTTCTGGCGGTTCTGTCCAACAATTAAATTTACCTTTGAATACTGTGCTAAAAGTATACCGTTCTTGGACACCACAGTACATATCTTGAAAACAAGCTAGAAACAGAATTATATTCAAAACCCACCGACGCCCACCAATACTTACTTCCATCCTCCTGCCATCCAAGACATATCCACCGCAATATTCCGTATGGAATTGCAATCAGACTTCGTAGAATCTGTTCAACTGAAGAATATTTCGAAAAACATGTCCAAATTCTCAAAAAACATTTGCAAAACAGAAATTAACCAGCCAACACAGTAGAGCAAGCAATTAGCAAGGTACGAAAAACGCCAAGGGAATCCCTACTGTTACCAAAGAAACAAAAACAAATTAGAGACCAACAACCACCAATGATAACAGACTACCACCCACTCCTTCCCCCAATCAATAAAATATTCAGAAATTACGAATACATACTTCACCGAGATGAAAGACTTGAACAAATATTCCCTAAGCCCCCCATGGCCGGATACAGAAGATGTGGAACATTAAGAAATGCGCTAGTCAAAGCCAGACTTAAAAAAGAAAACCAAACCGGAACAGAAAAAGGATTCAACCATTGTGGTCGAAAAGGATGTACAACGTGCCTTTACTCAATCCCATCAAATACATTTCAGAGCTCATTCACGAACAGGGCATACTCGATCTGGAAGAAAATAACATGCGATTCATCAAATATCATTTATTTTATAACTTGCTTACAATGCAACAAACAGTATGTTGGAGAATCTGGTAGAAAACTAAAACGACGCACAGCAGAACACCTTTACGACATCAAAAAGCTTAGAAAAACACCAGTAGCCAACCACTTCAACTCCGCATCCCACAACATCACGCATTTCAAAATAATAGGAATAGATACACTCTCCCATTGTGAAGGCTATAGAAAAAACAAAGAACAATTTTGGATCAACAAACTGCCCACTCGGAAACCGAAAGGTATAAACATTAAGGATTAAAACAAACAAACAAGAACAATAGGACAATACTGCGGATTAATGAAACAATTATCCCATCTGAACTCAATAAATAAATCAAAACTATTCAATACAACTGTAGAACTTTTTATAACTGTATAAATTCTTGAATCGCTGCAGTTTAATAAAAGGTATACTGTAGCTCTGAAGACTTCAACTCCTTTGTCAAAAACTTCCATGATTCTTCAACTGCATCAAGGCCAAGTGGGTCGTCAAGATCGCTCATGGTGTCACTAGAATTTGGTTTCTAGACTTATTATTTTAATATACTAAAAGTCAAATTGCAGTCATACACATGCCATACCTGCTTTATGCTGCTATTGTCTCCATTATAGCAATCAAAAAATTAACAGTTACGAATCACAAATATTAGCATAAACAGACAGACATAAAAGCGTTTTCTTAAATCCCACTCCAGTCTAGAAGCGAACATTTTTTGTTTAACGAAAAAATATGATCGATTTTGATCACGTTCCGCCAAAATTGATTGCATTTTAAAAATCACACGAATCTTCTTTAATTCGGATTGCTGGGCATCATCGGTTGGGTCATGTAATGGTCACTGGTTAGGGCGTTCTTTACAAACCGCGCCCATGAATCAGGAATTAAACAGGTAAACTGTTTGACCGTGATTTGAAACCGGTGACCACACGAAATGCCGTCCTCAAACTTAACTCAAACCTTATTCTCCGTTTTCCTCTCAAGCGGGATGAAAATGATATCCGATTTTAAATCTATCTTAACAATATTGATGTTTGCCCTCTCATGCTCCTCAGTTTATCTCTCATCATAATGGGTGCGGTATATATATTGTAATTACATTACTGTTTTATTTACGTTTGTTGGTTATGTGTATCGTACTATTATTTTAATTCGGACCTGGAAGTCTGAAATAAAGACATTCATTCATTATATCTTGCGTAAATCTGCAATATTAGCGATCATTAGTCGGTTCTTTTTGTGCTGTTTCCACCAACCTTGCCCGTGCGAATTTCAAACGAACAACAATCAATCTATCTGTGCACAGTGTAATCCAATATGTGGTCTAACCACTGGCAGCGGAAAGGGGGTACGGACCCCCAATGCCAAATATTTCCATGAACCAACAAAAAGCGTGATAAAATTGTCTTTACCTTCTCGTCATCCCAGCGCTTTTTCGGCGTTTAACTATCAAGTTATGTCATTAGAATGTTTTTGAGGTAAAAGTCAGCCATGCTTCTCAAAACGGCTCAAAATTTCTCGTTTATACAAAACTGTCAGTTTACATTTTTTGTCGGACGCCCCCGAAGTCGAGAGTCGGACCCCCAACGTCAGTGATCTTCTGCGGTCATTGGGCCTACCTTACATTAAATAAAATCCACATTTTTTATCATGTTTTACTGATTTATTTGCATATACGTATACGAGTGCATTCGATGACTCCAACCGTCATGTGACAGTTTGAAATCTCAATTAGAAAATAATTCAAAATGTTACATTCACATCATTTATTGAACGTGGGTCACATACCAGACTGGCAGAATGCCAGGTACTCGGACACCCGAAGAAAACGAATTTCATCAGAAGAATTTTATTTAAAATGCAAATATTTTAAGATATATCTGTGGCTGTAAGATTTTAATGTCTCCTCCCTTTAGTGTCAGGTAGCAAACCGTATAAAAGGATTCAAAACTATCAATACTGCTATGAAATAGCAGAGTTGATGATTTTGAAGCTTTTTCGGCCATCAGGAAACCTTAAGAAGACTAAGATCTTGTCGCCCCGTAAACGACCTCTCAACTTGCATGAAAATAATTTATCTGGTTTGAAAATGCCCTTCCCAGATAGAGATTTTGTTAGTTAGAGTTAGAATCCAACCATGATCAAGATTCAAAGAAAATCGCTTGCCAGGTGAGATCAGAGCCACAGAGCATCTTATGTTATCCAGATGAAGCATTAGTATGCTTTGATCTGTACACCTCTAGTGTTATTGGACGAGTTATAACTATATTTCCATTGTGCATAGATATAATTTACTACATAATCATGAAACAAAAAATTATAAGATAATTATACATTGATAAGAACTGGCCAAGATCCTAACCACGCAATGGCGCAAAAATTTGATGTGATTTCCAAGTCAAAGAATTCAATTTGTTTTGACACTGATGGATCGCACTGTCAAATTGAATAAACACAGTAACATAAGAGCAAGTGATTAATTATAAAGGCACTACGATAAAAATCATTAAAAAATTGTTGCTGTTATAGTGCTGATTTTATCTCACAGATATTTGCAACAAACTTAATGAGATAGATATATTTAACAGATAAATTTAGAAAAGGGACGAAACTGTTATTCAAGACAGTTAAAAAATAATGATGCAAAATCAATGAAAAACAAGTATTTTATTATTTATAAAGTTATGTTTATGAATTTTATGTTCGATCATGAACCATGTATGGGCCATGCCAAAATTCAAGTCTATCAATGAATTATGCTTGAAATCTTTAATTACTTGGAATAAACGTCCAAGAAAAATGGTGGGGCAGGAAATCCCAATGTATTATAGACAGAACAATTTTTAAATCCACATGGGGTGAGAGCCCAAGCGTATCGAACTTTATCAGCAAATTTGGAATCTTTCGAACATTTTTCGCTGCTCAAAGTGATCGTATGGTCAGTATGTCCGAGGATTGGTGTGGTGTACCACAACCGACTGTCAGATGGATCGGTTACTTGACATTTTTCATCAGCACAACAAATCTGAAAAATAGAGACAAATTTGGTAATTTTCAGTGTCAAATGCATAAATTGGGAAATTGTTTGCTGTATTCACACATTAATTATTTTTCTGACATGTTCCATGTAATAAAAAGATCTGATCTAGATTCCTATAAAAACGAACACACCGAAAATGAGAAAATCTGAGAGATATGTTATTTTTTATTGAGATTCACTCTAAGCAAGACTGGAAGCAGTGCCTAACAGGATCCAACTAACAGCCACTTAATCACGAAGAAATACTACAAGACATAGGACCAGCAAGTGCACTAAGTGGAAAACATCCCGAACAGAGTCGAGCAGTGAGTGGTATCTGCCCTGGGCGTTAGTGAATTCATCTACCACTAGTTTATTAGAGGACCCATTAAAAAACGCAAAACACCTAACCCCAGCAGCATGTAAACAACAGAGCAAAATTTTGCGCATAATTTTTCAACTATTAAACATATAGTTTAATTTCAAAAATCTGATATCGCACATGCAAATACACAATCAATACACAGCAAACATAAAAACAACTGGAAAATCAGGTAAGTCGGCACAAAACCTAGAAAAGAGTTTAAAAACATATACAAAGGTACATGTGCTGATCGACCTACGCTCACACTTGAAAATATAAATATTAAATAAGATGACACGATCATAGCATCCAAACATTTCTTCGAATTTGTATTCAGAAGTGGAAACTAACACTAATTGTCTCTGTCAAATATATTTTTCGTCAAGCACAGACCCTGAAATCGTCTCATCTATGTTTATCATCTCATAGACAACCATGGTTAGTTTTCTAGCGGGGTATTTTAAATCTCCCAAATTAAAACACGGCCATCTCAACCAGACATTTCACTCAAAACAATGACAAAAACAAATTTGATTTTGCAAAAATTTAAATATCGATAAAAAGTCACACCTGGAAATTATTATTGTCTACGACCATCAACTGTTGGTAGTTTGAGTACTCGATCACTATATCATGTTCGAAGTTTTCTGTGATACTCAAAGGGAAAGGACCATCGAAAACTATCGTTTGATGATAGGTAATTGCAAGAGCACCTGCTACAAGACGATGTGCAACATCTTGCTTGTCTCGAGTGTGGACACTGAAAAAAATTCAAATAAGTAAGATAAGTTTTATTTTCTCAAAAAAAGTGTTGGAAGATGGGCCACTATAGGCCACTTTTGATAGCATTGAAATACGGGTTGAAAGAAAAAAGGAGAAGACGACTCGAGAAAATGAATTAATATTTTGCATCTTTTATATTCTAATCATATCCTATACAAGAAAGAAGTAATTTTTTGTCTCAATGATGATATTATTCATGATCAGTTTATACATGACTATGTATAGCCGGTGAACAGTGCTCGTATTGCTCGAAAGCTGTGCGGTTACAGTCAGTCCAATATCTGAGTCAGACTGGCAGAATATAAGCTACTCTGCTACACCAGACACCAAAAGAAAATTAAGTAAATGTGCAATATTTTATAATATATCACTTGATAGAAGAATAAAATGCCTTTATATATGTCTGGTAGGAACCAAAAATGGCAGTGTTGGTGGTCTTGAAGCTTTTTGTTTAGCAGCAGAAAATACCCGAATATTTTGGACACCTAAACAAAAGCAAGATTCAGCCACCCTGATCTGAGCATCTGTGCACCAGAGTAGTTGACATAGAGGGTGCCCAGTTAGCTCAATCAGTGAAGCGTTAGGAATACGCTTCGAGCTATGCATCTATAATAGTCATGACACAGGTTCGAATCCCGTGAGGGATGATGATTATATGCAAGAAGTCTGCTGGACGCCTCGCCCGTGCACGGTGGTTCACGCAAGCGCTGCATGCGGCTTCCTCCACCAACCAGGTTCATGCACGGGAAAAATGAGAAATACGATAATCCAAAAAACCTTCACCCCGATTCGGAACTGGTATCTGCAGTGGTTCACCATGTCGTTAAGCTGTATTCTTGGCTTTTCTCTCCCGCAGGACAAAAAGGATATCCTATCCTATTCTGTCAGTCTGATCAACCCAATCAGGCATATTTTGTATCATATTATCTGATTTGAACGAACCTTGCAAATGGTGAATTATCATCAGGTAGATCTATCGTTACAGCCATGAACGTATTCTTCATCTTTGGGTTCGGAACATAACCATAATCCGCAGTTTGATGCCAACGAATCAACTCAAAACTACCCTGAGTCGAGGTTTTGTCTCCAATTTGGACGAATCCGAACGGAAAATCTGGATCCGTTGACATCATCGTCCCTTCGTACCAGTTATTTCTCCAGGCTTTTATCATTTCCGGGAATACACATTGGTAAGAATTTGTGTGGAATCCTTCATTTGACTCCCCTGTATAATAAGAAATGTTCAAAGTAATGTATAACTTGTTTGATAAATGTACAAATAATGAAGTAAAACAGGCAGGGATTGCCAAAACGAGAGATTTTAATAATGGTAAAAAAATTTAAAATAAGGAATATCGAATTTACTCTAAATCCAGTGATGAGTAGGAATTTGTGTGAAAAGCTTCATCTAAAACTTTGCAAATAAAGTGGTAAAACTAGAATCTTATTCAAAAAAAGTATATTTTAGTAAAGCATTGATTACGAAACTTATTGATACAAATCGAGTCATTTGAAATTGGTGATTTTTGATTGGTGAATTTTTGATTATTTGAATTTATCAATCATTATATACATATGTTACCAAGATATACAAGCTTTAAGAAATGTTAGATGATTTTACCATCGCCCAGGGCAGATACCACTCAGTGACTCACTACACTTTACCACAGCAGTTTAATTCCATTTGAAATGCTCTCCACTAGAGTGCAGGTACTCCATCTTGTAATACCTCTTTGCTATTAAATGGCTGTTAGTTGGTTCCTCTTAAGATCGCACTACACGTTTGTGTAGGTTGTATTTTTTCTAGGTTTGCTTTATTTTACCTTTGCGTTTCACACAAGCGCAATGCTCTGCATGCATTTCCGTACGTTTTCCAATGAAAAAGAACGGTTTGCTATGAAAGCTAACACAGAGTGCTTGTACGCACTACGTACGTTTGTGCTTTGTACGCATGTAATCATGATTAATACAAAGCAATGCAAGCGTGTATTGCCGTTTTTTATTTATTTATTTATTATTAAGGCATCAGCAACTTAACATGTATTGTGGCCTTCGGGAAGTGCTTACGACCTTGCTCAGAGTGAATTTTAATAAAAAGAAGCAATAAATACAGTTGCAGAGAATGCAGCTTAGCATCTACTTTATTATTGTCACGGAGTAGTCACCACGAGCAAGCTCATGTAATAGCAGCAACACATAGGTAAATACGGTCAGTTATTATATCAGGAAATTATGAACTTCCTGGTGGAGTCGAGTCTACCCAAGTTATTACACCCTGGGTTTTGAGTGGTGGCATGGATTATCAAGCCAGACTTGGTGAGACTCAAACAAGGAACCTTCAACCTGTAATCCCATAATGATAACCATCAGGTCATCGAGCCCACTGTACCACTTATACATAATTATCCAAACAAGATATAAACCTGCACCAGCCGGGCATAAGATTAGGTAGTTAGCGGCATGTAAAGGTTGAACACAATAAAAGTAAGAATGGCACAAACATTACTTGTTAAGTATGAGTCACTGTCTATCTGTGGCTCAAGCCTTTCCCTATTCCTTTACTTAGTGAGCTAATTAGGAACCTCCGTAACAAAATGGAGAATGTAATGAGGAACAAGAATAGTAAAAAAATAGTCTACCTTGGTACCACAAGGCTCCTTTAATTGTCATATTCAATAATGGATGAACTTGAGCATTCCATATCCTGCTATCATCCCAGTATCCTGTCAGATCACCAGTGTCGTAGAGCGAAGAAAAATCCTCACTAAAAAGTTTTCAAAATAAGTAAGTGAAGTTAGAATTGAACAACAAGAAATGATTTGTATTTAGAAGCGTTTAAAGAGAAGATGTCAGATATAAAGCTGGTTCCAGGGGTGGCATAAACCGAATATTTTACTATTTCGGAAACATTCTGAAAAAATAATTCCGAATATGAAATATTGGATACATTTAAAACTGAGCAATGTTTCTGATGAAACAAAGCATTCTAACTTTTCAATAAAAAAACAAATACATATTCTAGAAAACTCAATAAAATTTTTTTTCCTGCGAGTTACGAAAAACCTTGAATTTTCTTCTGATGTGACAGTGCAACAACATAAATACATTTCAAATCTTCAATCTATAACGTGAAACCAGGCATTTATCCTTAAGAGGGCTTTGGCTTAGAGTTCTATGAAAAAACAAGTCCGCCATCAAAACACCATAGTGAAATAGAGATGAAGAAAGAGATGAAACAATTAGTACCATCCTCCCTGTAATTCAGAGAAGTTCAAAACTTAATCTGTGACCAACTCAACCGTTGACATCACAAAGCATCACTAATATATCAAAATATTCAGCTACTTCATATATATAATTCTAAATTTATCGTTCACCCACCATTGGATGTCACCGTCTTAAAATAGAAGTTGTACTTACTTGCTTGTTTCATTACAAACATCAAAAACCTCAGGAGGAGCCCAAGTTTCCACTGGTGTTCCACCCCATGTGGTTGCAACCAGACCTGTTTAAAAAGATTTGCTAAAATTTGTTTCTGGGCCCAACAAACATCTTTTGGATGCCTCATCAGCACAATTGGTAAAAACGGAAGAATATGCTTCAAGCTCACATCTTAATCGGCCTGGCACAGGTTGTGAGGAGCGATTATATCTCTGCTAGACACCTTGCAGGTTCTCGCACAGATAGAATATCATTTTTAACCTGTGGGAGAGGAAAGCCGAGAATACAGCTTAACCATATGGCAAACCACGACCTTTCGTGCAAATACAAGTTCCGAATCGAGGTGAAGGTTTTAAGTGATCGTATTTCTCTCTTTTCCTGTGCTCGCCCCTTGATGGTAGAGGAAGCCGTTATCATCGCTTATGTGAACGACTGTGCACCTGCGAAGCATCCAGCAGACCACTCGCATATAATCATCATCCCTCACAGGATTCGAACCTGCATCATTACGATCAGAGATGCGTAGCTCGAAGCGTATTCCCAACGCTTCACCGATTGAGCTAACCGGGCACCCCTGAGATAGTTATAGCTTCAGACTTGGGACTGGCATCTGCAGGAAAAGTCATGGTCAGCCATATTGTTAAACTGCATCACAGGTAGGGCTGGGCAAAACCGAGTTATTTAGAATTCAAATCTGATTCGAATATTTCGAATTTTCGAATATGAAATCCTATCCTATCGAATATTTGAGTAGATGATATGGTATTATAGTCAAGATCCTTTTCCCAAAAAGTCATTACATATACAAATCAAAATTAACATTCAAATTCAAAACAACGATTCACGATTTTACAAATCATTTGATTTGATTTTGCAGGCAATTCGAAATGAAAGTTTTTTGAACTTCTAGTACCGAAAATAAGTTTCGTGTTATGAATGATACTTTTCATCGGAATATTCAATTACATTTCAAAAAAATAATCAATTTTATTATGGCCACCCCTAGTCTGTGGTGAGTAGCTTGCATTCCAGCATTCAGAATATGAAATTTATATTGAAACAAATCCCTATGAATTTCTGAACCAAGCGGTTTACAATTTTATGGAAAGTTCACATCAATATTAAAAATTAGGAGGGAAGCCGATAAATGTTCAAAAAGATACCCAAGTCCAGGTTGAAATATTATTCTATGGTAGTATAACTACCCAAAACAAAAACATTACTAAATATTGTAAATCAAACTACAATAAAACGACCCAAAAAATGGAGATAATGCCCTTAAATAATATAGAAAAGCACTGCCATTTTTTAGTGCAAATAATTCTGCCCACCTATAGGAATCTTCAACTCATCGTGTAAATATTTTCCAAACAACCAGCAAACTGCAGAAAAATAGGTCCAGTTTTTGCCTCCCACAGTTTCTGAAAATAATATTTATCATTAGTTTCGAACTTCAAAGATAAGTGAGGAGACAACTGAGGAGAAATTTAGGAAATGTTTCAAATAGATAAAGTAATTTACTTTCGTCAAACTTGACAATAAATTTTGTCGACTCTTCATTGAGGCCATATCTTTTTGCTGCAAGATTCAAATTGGTTATGAAACATGTCCGATTAGGATGATTCGAATACTCATGTCTGCAGTTTTGTGCAATAATTTTTATATATGTCGCAATTTTATATTTTTTCATATGCCTACGATTTCGAAAAAAAATTGCTAAGCATAATCATACAATCATACTATCATACTAGACAAACATTTTCTGATTACAAAGGAATATGAAATGGACGTTATTTCACAGTACGCAGTTAACAACTTTTTTATCTTAATATTCCATCCAGTGTGGAACGAATCAGAAACCAGAGAGTTTGAGGGCATTTGGAACTGGTATACCTCGATTTAGAATTGAGTTTCGTCTGTACGAGAGGTTGTGGTTCATCATATGATTACGCCTATTCTCTGCTTTCCTTTCCCTCAGGATAAAAACTAAATCCTATCGTCATAAGGCTGTGAATCACAGTTCCTCGCCTAGGGGTACCTTGCATGTATTGTTTTTTGAAGACTTTTTCAATTATAAAATTTTATCTGTTCTTCCTCAGGCAATGACCCTGTGTCATTAATTAAGTGTTAAGATTGGCAGCTATT
>OZ023152.1:14430997-14478422 GCA_963675895.2 Styela plicata
GCATACCAGTTTTTATTATCACGAGTTGACAATGTACCATCTTCCCAAACGTAGCGACCTTCTGTCTGTATGTCTGTCACCCCGGCCCAAACGTTGCTGTTACACCCTTGCAAAACTGCCGATGTTATTTCGCTGAAAATTGTTATTATTTGAAATCAATTCTGCTTTTTTCTTTATTAGTGGTTTCGTTCAATTTTATTCAGTCAATTTAGACTTTATAGTTAGTGGGTTGGCTGCACTGGTTTGGTGTACAAAAACATCATAGCAGTCTTAGTATATATCAGGGGTTTATCGCGATGAAATTATCATTATAAAATAATTTTAATCTCAGTCCATAGAGTGCCCCAGAATTGTTTGCTTAACTCAATCTATTAACTCAACCAAATAAGAGAAAGATACAAATTTAATCAGTATCTATATATATATATATATATAATATATATATATCCCTGAAACCAAACCACTTTTGCTTACAAAACGAGATGGTTTTACCCTGAACCGCTCCCGCTCACTACATTTTGTCGAGTGGCTCAGTACTCTCTGGGATGTTTTCACTGAGAGATCAGTTACCGGAACGCAGACAGAGTTGTCGGTTTTAGTAGAACTTAGCCTTTTTCTTTCGCACATTTAACCCAGGACCCAGCGCGATTAATCAGTGTCCCATAGCCTACTTGATAAAAATAGCTGAGCCAAAATTTTCTGACTGTGTTTAATAAACTGTAACTTCTCACTTCCTTGATGTAGCATCTCTCATTCCAGCCGATGCTGGGATCGCACCCAGGCTCTTGCATTTATTCAACGCGTTCTGATATGCCACGGCAGTGCTGAACAGCCTGTACAGCATATTGTTAGATGCGACGTACCATCCTATCTCCGACTCCTGCTGCTTTTGTTTTGATTGAATCGATTGAAAAAGCCGACATCCTAATATAAATTACAGAGATCTTTTTGAATACGCGGCTTAAACAACGACGAACGACGTTTCGTGCAGATACCAGTTTTAAGTTGCGCCAGACAATTCACTGATTTTTGCAGTGCGTGATCATGGCTGATGCAATAAATTGTAACTACTGGTGACGTGAACCACCTTTTGTGGTATCACTGTATCCTCTCGCATGTTATAATCATCTTGCATGGGTTTTAAACGATCAGACCTGAGTAGCTCGAAGCGTATTCCTGACCGTAGCTAACCGGGCACCATAAGAACCGCCCTTCTCTTTTATTTAACTACCCCCTTGAAACGTTGGTTTGGATCTCGTATATGCCTACTGACGTTAAAATTTGATATGCTGATGTTTTGTAATTTTCACTTTGATGACTATTCGCCGGTGGCACCAGCCAAAGCTATCTTAGAAAAAAAAATAAAGTAATTGATGAAGTTAATTTAGCTAGAATTTGAACTCGAGTTGCATGTTTGGACATGGGGGCTTCAAATCTGTTTTCCGCTTCATAAACAACTGGGTTGAGACGAGTTCAAAACAATCGATAAGACAAACAGTTACCGATAAAAATTTTGAAAAGACAAAAAAAATTTGCTTCGTTAATCGAACAGTCAAAATGCCAAATTTTGCGAACTCTATGCTGGAAGTGTAATAAGTTTAGGTTTTCAGATTATTCTTTTATATTATTAATTTTTTTGTGTGTGGTACAGTGGCGGTTGATTGAAACAACTCACCGCTACTGCTAATTGAGAATCAATGACATCAATACGTTGTTGAATTGAGATAATTTGTGTTTCAGTTGACCTTCCAGCTCCGTAATGCTATTGTTTAAGTCACGGATACCTATGAATAAAAAATAAATTATAGTCGCATAATACTCGGTAAAAGCTGTACATCATGATCTCTTCTCACAACATTACAAATATAATTATATACTTCCGTTACGTAAGAGCCTAACTTATTCAAACAAAAACAGACAAATGTTGTTTGCAAATTGAATAAGGCTGAATAACATTTTCTACTCACTTTCAGCATACTTGATTTCTGCATCTTCTGCAAAAGAAATCATTTCCTCATCAAAAGTCTGACGTAACTCACGCAATTCTGATTTCATATCTTGAATTTTAGTTTCGGTCACCACTTGTACATCTGTATAACATACAACAAAATCTTGCATTTTTATAAACATAGGAATAAATATTTCAATTCGGAGATTCGTATTAATTCGAAGCACAAATAATTTGAGTCAGTAGTGGAGCGTCCACAAAAAAAAATAATTAAGTGGAATTATTATATTTCAATCCCAAAATACAACTTAAATGTACGATATCGATCAAATATATATGCGCCATACGTGAATGTGAATTGAAAATATATTACCTATAGCAGTTTGTTTTTAATAAAGGCATATCTATTTCATCGTTCGATTAGACTAATTATATAAATATAAAACCACTGACTCGATCCGATTTGAAAAGAATTTTCGAAGCAGATTCGAATTCCTAAACATAATGCCATTGTTAGCGGTAAGTAAGGACAATAGCTGCCCAAATTACCATATAACGATTGCGCGGGTTCGATTCCCGACAGAGTATGAATAACATAGATGAACGAAAGAATAGTCTTGAGACGATACGCGAAAACCCTACCGTTTTTTTATGGTTGCCCTGATGTATTGCAAAGCAACGACTCAAAACTCGCTTAAATGATAATTAATAATAGGACATTCTAGATATAATGCCATTTGGAGGCATTCTCCAATCTTACCTTCAATCGGAATCACAGTTTAAATATCTAAAATTGCAATTGTAATCAAACTAGCCAAAACAATAATTGCGGTTATATTCGTCTCTCGGATTCTGCTCTGTCGTTGGCCTTGGTGTTTGCATGTTTAAAAGAAAAAAATAATTAACTAGTGTTTGGTTAGAGAGATCAGTTCACATGCTTTTGACACAATAGTGGACAGGGATTTCAGTCATGAGAATGAATATGTTAACCATCTAACCAAGTTCCATGATGTTTCACCATTTTATTTTACTGATATTTTCATTGAAATTTAATTATTCATTTGAGCGATCGATATCAACGAACCAATATTTTTCGAAAAATTCGACTATATCGTTCTTATTTCTGTATCACCAAGAGAAAGTACTGTCGATGAAATTAGTAGTTTTATAGCATTTTTACAGTATAAGTATGAAAACAAAATGTTTGAAATGCAAAAATCAACTCGAGATACAGAAAATGTTTGTAATTATATCACAAAATTTTAGACAAATTTGCATTACCCAGCTAAGTATGTGTCACTGAATTAAAAAAAAAATCAATTTTATCGAGCATGTGCCAAAGATGGATTGCGCCGGCAAGGCGCAATCCATCTTTGGCACATGCTCGATAAAATTGATTTTTTTTTTAAATTTTGTCAGCTCTACTTGCTTGTATTTTTTTTCATATCAACAATTAATTCTTCACGAATGTTTTTCATTTTTTCGGAAACAACAAATTCAACAGTTTTCATGATCTTATCAAGATTTTCGATTTTGTCTCCAATTTTGTTGATTTTGTGCAATGAAACTGAAAAATAATCGGATAAAATCAAATATAAAATCTAGCCTAAATTAAATCAAAAGGGCTTTTTGTGGTATTCACGTGATTTATTTTCTTCCGTGGCGAAAACAAATTATGGAACTGCAGTTGATGTGCTTTAACAGTCGCTCTTTCGCTATGCATAGTTACCAAAGGGTGTGTAGTTTTGAAATGTACGAAAGTTTAGCAATTATTCAAACGAAGTTATTTGCGTTTTCATAATATGTCGGTATATTGTTGCTGATGTGGGCGACTCAATTCCATTGTCGTATATTGAATATATTGACCAATTCTCATAACTTTACGTGTTAAAGTCACTTAAAATATTCTAATCGCAATTCATAGTAGCCTCCAAAGAAACCAACTTCACTATTTTTACCTTTGTCCACTATCTTCGCCGTTTTGTAGTTTTCGTTCTGTGCCATAGTATTGAATTTGAGTTCAGTATTTATGCTATACAGTAACTTAAAAGCGAAGGATTATGATGTTTTTTTTATAATATCTCAAGACTCAAAGCATTTCCCAATCAGAAATTTTATTTTGTCAAGCTTAACCCACAGATAGACAGAGTCTCATTGACGCGATCCACCAGTTATTCTTCATGATAAAAGGATGTTTTTTCTTTATTTTTGGAGCCGTTCCTGAACCTACCGGGTGGAGGGGGTATACAAAGGTAGTGACTGTGTAATCTTTTACATGTTACAGCTTACCCGCAAAGTGCCATGCTAAAGGGCACGGATCGGTGGTGAAACGGCCAAGCATCGAACCATCGTCCCCTTCCGAACAATAGGATCGTTGCTTAAACCGTACTGAGCCACTGAGCCGGACGGACGTTTTGCAAATAAAAGTTGTGGACGTCTCACCCACGACATATACTACCAACACTACTCTCTATATATATCGGCTCAGTTCTGGAATGCTTCACGCTTAGGGCGCATTCGCCGGTTGTACATATGGATGAAAATTTGGTTTCTTTTGGCTGCTTCTTCCAACCCTTGTCGCGAAACAATTAAGACAGTAGGCGTTTCCGATAACGTGAGCTTGGTCTAAAAACTTGCCATCATTTGTTGCTGCTGCTGCCGAGGCGCGGTACATCTGTGAATTACGCTTAACAAATTTAAATATTTACTTGGAAAACATTTTTCACCTCTACAACAAGTTACTATGCACCATTACTAGCAGGCAGCTTAAAAATGGTATTTACGCCTAAATGGGCATAGAAATTCGATATAGCAAATGGTTCTACTTGAAACGATTTTGCTAGACAATTGACACATCAAAGCGATGTGACTATCTTTGTTAAATTAAAGGTTAGTGAAGCGGAAGTATTTGAAATGTGAGGCATAGGGCGTAGAATACACTACGTTAGAATATTATGTTAATAACAGGGCTGCACAGCGGAATTTGACTGAATGGGTTACTCAGTAGTTACAGTGACAAAGTGTTAGTTTTTGGTTGTCAATCTGAAAATAAGAGAACCTAACATTTGACTCGGCCACATATAGACAGTTAGGGTTTGTGTTGTTCAATCTGCGATGCCAACCTAACCACATCCTGCCTACAAAAAAAAGTGATAGAATTTTCGATATAGACTCGATGTGGTCACAATGTCGGTGGTGGAACATGGGCGAAGAAATGAGGAAATGTTACGCAAATTTTAAAAAAGAGAGTGCAGTCCTCTCAAATTTCGCATTTATTCAAAAATGAATTCAACCTGCAGGTTTTTATTGTTTGTACCCCGGAAGCTTCATTTTTGCCGAACATGAATTACATATGGCCCGTACACGATCCATTATTGCCACATACTTGACAAAGTATGTTCGTTCAAAATATTTTCAACGGGATTTGGTTTGTTAGAAATGTATTTTTCTAGTCAAGGGACATGCGGTTTCCTACCATTTTTTCATAATTTTCGCACAAAAAACATTTATCATTTTTAAGTTATATGAGGCATATACACACACTAAACATAATCCATTTATTCTATATAACTATTGAAACTAACCATAATAAATTGTCCATATTATTTTTAGCGTATAAACAATAGATTTGAAGACAAATGAGACCAGGTGTCGCATTATTTCGCACAAGTTGAGATACAAAAAAGTGAGAATTATAGTAGAATATAGACATAAAAGCTTTTATCTGATAAAAACAGAACATATCGCCCCAAGCAAATATCATTTATTTTGTCAAGGCACAAGATGAACACCGCAGCCTTGCGGCATTAATACATCAGACTTTGTGCCATCCATCCCATATACACCTCATCCCGAGATCAACCAATGAACAAACTTCAAAAAAGTTGTCAAAATCATAATCCCTTCACAATTCTGTCCTTCTACACACATTAGGAAATTTGATGCAGACCCACTCTCAATGAATAGTATTCTTTTCCTTATTTACACTACTCATAAAGCAGAAAAACTTCCTTGCTATACATTGACAGAACAAGTCCCACAAATAAGCAAGGAAGATAATAAAAAACTTCGTTAATTACCACAAGATGTAGATACCACACATTGCACTTTTATGAAACAGCGGTTCAGTTTTTCTATTCCAATGCGTGCGCAAATGGTATTCCTCTCTACCTGAAACTACAACAAAAGTTGCTGCGCAATTGATGCGTTTTTGTTAACTCTTTTGCTGTAACATTGGTCGTATTAGGTTGGTTTAATCATGTGCTATCAGTTGTTTATTTCTATGTTCACAACAACGCCAGAGTGATTTTCCAAATCCCAAACTTAATGACGACCTATAATCCGACAAACATTATAATACTCAGAATTTACATTTCTCTCTCTGTTTCACATCAAAATGTGAGCGCGCGGTTCAAGTATCAAGACAAATTGTATCCAATTTTATTTCAGCAATCCTAATATTAGAGAAAATTATAGACCCCTTTCCCCCTTAACATAGACGGCAAAACATTACGGATACAAACGGACAGGACATTAGATCAGTATGGTGGAATTGGAAAAGATTACGACAACATTATCGGATCTCTGCCTAGCCCTACCTAAACGCTTTATCTTACACCTTCAAGATTAGTGGTGGACATGGATTGACACGAGCTGGTCTCATCACCGGAACTCGAACTTCCGAAAATCATTCAACACTAATGCAACGCTAAATAATCATACAAACTCAAGCCACCGCGCCCAGGTTACTCACTATGTTTATTTTTAAGATATTTTTATTTTAACTTGTTATTTCATTTATTTAATTTTCTGTGATTTCAGCACTACTGTCGCGCAAAAACATCGATCTTATCTACGATCATAGCGCTTAGCTGTATTCGTTGTCCTTGGCTTTGTCTCTGGCGGGAATTCATAATGGCTTGGCGAAAGTATGATATTATATGTTTTTACAAATACAAGACTAGACATACGATGCTTGACCTCTCACATAAGGACGAAGGCAATTCGAATAAGGTAATTCGAATCGAATTCGAAAGTACAATTCTATTCAAGTCCATCACGAATTAGTTCAAAAGGAACAAACAACATGTTTACGTAAACTAAATTTTTTCACATTTTAAAACGACACCAAAAACGCGCCATCGATTTCTCTACGTCAAATCTGAACAAAATCGGTAATAACATATTTTGTCGTTAAAATAATGAAATCCCCTGCGGCAGCTTGAAAATGAAGTGTAAATTGAAAAAACCACTAAAAACTTTTAAATTTCTTGAATTTTTCACAATTGAGACACGATTGTAATAATAAAAAATGAAATATTTGTTATTTACATGAAATTTATGATTTAGCGATCCGATCGGAATAAAATATTCGAATCAGATTCGAACTCCAAATAATCCCATTTTTGCCCAGCCGTACTCTCAAGACACGACATTGCCACATACATGAATGGCGATACCAGTGTTCGCTTTCAATAGGCCCCCTGCCCTCTTTTCCTCATTCCTGAGACTGCTTTTCGTGAAAGCGGACACGCCTCGTCGGGTAACTAACTCAACCAAGCAAATTTTTCCATTCCGACTCTATCGATTGAGCGACAATGTAATACACTTTAACACACTTAATTTTAAAGTTCTAATTACGCCACTGCACTTATTCGGGGCTAATAAGAAATATATGTGCGCGCGTACATGGATTAACATCTTATCCCAGGTGAAATTTTCCTCACTGCACCAAAAATGACATGCAAGTAAATCGCTCACGACATATTTTTGTTTGGTGATATTCTAAAGCTGACTATAGATTCCGACTTTTTAGCCAACCATGGCCTGCACCGAAGGGATGCGGTCTTGTGATGGCCGCCTAGTTTTACTTTGAAACTAGATAATGTAAAACGAATTCATACACAAAATATGCGAAGTACAATTAGTCTAGCCAACCTAGATTTCAATATTAAAAAACAAGGCAGTGCGTTTTATTCGACTTTAAAAATTTATGATCTATCGAGTTGTTTTATATTGGTTTACCTCGTCGTTTACCCAATCACAGCTGAAAACAATAGTGGATAATTCTTTACCTATCCTAATCACAGTAGTAGTTGGCTGGTAAAATTTCAAATAGAAAACTTGATTAAAAGTTAGAGTTATGCAAATCAAGAACAGATATCAATGAAACTAGGAAGACAATAAATTTTAAAAATAAGCCTCGGTCAACTTAGGTATGCAAGGGTAACTCGGTATCAACCAGTCTGTAAATGGCATCCAAATCTTATCAGAGCAGCAGTTTTAAAAACGTTGGAAATAAACAATTACTGCAAATGACAAGTAAATGTTACTATACGTTTTTTCTACAGTATAGTTTTTTTTATTGTTCAGATAGTAATCAACCTTTCTGACACTACGAAAGGAAATGTTTTCTCAATCGTATTTCGGATCTAGAAAAAAGGTCAAAAAAAAGGTAGGGAGGCTTTTTGCTGATTTCCTCTAGTTCAAATGTTACAAACCAGCAGCAAAATTTTTAACATTGTTAAAGTTATTTCTGTGATACAAAAGTTAATTTAAAAAATTTATGTACGCTGACTTTAGTGATTTCACATATTCTCTTTCTCTTTCTCTTTAAGAATATCTTAGAAGACAAACAACGGCGATTGCAACGACGCATCACTGGAGATATGAAAATCTCAAGATCAGGTAAATAGGCGGGTTGTTCAATATATATCATGATGTCTGCACAACACACAGTTTTTTGTGATTTTGGAGACGGATGCGGAGGTGTTGGATTGTAAGTAGAGTTTTTTTTATTTATATTTAAATTAATTCACTTTTTCTTTCATTTTCGCTTATAGCCGATTAGACAAATTTTTTTGCACAAAATGTTTTCAAGGTTGAGACAACTGATGGGATCCCTCCCATCGACAAAAGCGTGGGTGATTTGTATCTCATGATTGACAAAATAAAATTTTTTACCTGTGTAAAATACTTTTCTTTTTTCTCATTCACATTACTTATTTTTTCTCATTGAAATTCACTCTGAGCAGGCTGGAAGCAGAGCCTAAAAAACAGCCCATCTAACGGTCAACTATTGTACCAAAGAGCTACTAAAAAGAACACACGTAGTACCAGCAGCTGCACTCTAAGTGGAAAACAACACTCCCAAAAACGGAACTGAACCACCATAGTAAAGATGCAGTGAGTTGTATCTGCCCGCTGGCCGCAATGGTGGCAACCGTGACCCAACCATTTCTTTGCTTCATTGTAGTCCGCCCTCTTACGACATGCAGCAAAAAATACGTAGGACTATTCTAAAGCTTGTACCTACAGGCATTTGATCAGGCGTATGATAAGTACCATGAAATAGCCACAGCTTTGCATAAAACAATGAGCGAAATATGATATTTCCAATTCGGTTTCCATTTCATTTTTCATTTCATTGTTTTTAACTCTTAAAACTCTTTATTTCCATAGTTGTTTGGGCGGGCGAGCTTACGCTGGTAAGTACATATGGTCAAAGAAGTTTTATATTGTGGTACGGTTAATTTATTTCTACATTTTGTTACAGTGTTGGTTCTAGATTTGATACTTATTTCCCACAATACCCGAAACCTTGAAACAGAATGCCTTCTCATATTAAATTTAAAAATTAAATACATTTCAAAAATTTAATTTACTTTCACAGCTTAACAATCTAGTGCAAATAACAATCATCTGCTAACTTATGAAATGAATTTTGCTGAAAATGATCGAAAAACGCTTGGTGGCGTATTAGCGCATTTGATAAAATGCTTTATTTGGGCAATCTTGAATGGCGCCTATTGTATGTCAGTTTCACAATCCAGAATTGTATATCAAGTATTAGACAGATATAAGATGGCAGTTTGTGGTATTACATCTAGTAGGTCTTATTTGCATAATGAGAAATCGAGGTGGATAGTAGAAAAAAAAAATCTTCAATCAGGCTTGGTAGAAAAAGCTATAGACCATTAGTTTGTTCCTTTCAGCACTGCTTCCCGGCTTCCGAGCCTGCTTGCCTCTCAAAGTGAAATTTCACTACAAAAATAAAACCTCACGAATAAACTCCGACATGGACTGTGCACCCCTAATTGTTTTTGTAAATACTATCTCTTATCCTTCCCTTTCCCTCATAATATATTGTGTTCATTAGGTCTTTTTCAAAGAAGAGTCGACGGTTCACGTAGATTTTTAACAGAGGCTGGCGAAAATTATGTGGACGGATTTTGGGGATAAAGCAAACGAGTTTTGGCGTGGGAATGTTAACAAACACACGTTCCGCACAAGTCTAAAGAATTTATTATAAGTATAAGTTTTGTTAAGTACGAGTCGACGTGCGATTCACGTATCGCCCCACTTTGACAGACAAAACAATGCTTTGAAAGCAAAAACAATTAGAGGACTTTCGCGTAAATACTAATGTTAAGCCTATAGGTCACCGATGTGATCGACACATTGTAAATTAATTTCTAACGCTAAGAAACATTGATTTTCCAAGGTTTACGTTTCCAGGTCTTGAAGCCTTACATAGAATTACAATTTGTGGACGTTACGAGTTGACAAATCGACCTTGAAGATTGGGAGGCCCATATACAATACGCTGCGTATCGGTGAGTAATATCAAAAAAGGTTTAGTGAAAAATTTACGTGTTATAAACGCCCAGACTTAACTAATTGCCAAAGAAAATAGATATAACAAACAACCAAATAGTATTGGGCGAGCTTTTCACCACCAAAATTGCGCAATAAGTTCGGCTTAGAGTCTCGACCAGCGGTTCTTACTACAAACGATGTAATATTTGCAATTTCTTCCGTCGGACCGATAAAGCCATTCAGCACATGATAAGAACGTAAGTTCTCCCCCCTCATTTTCTTAAAAATCTCTCATCTCTTTTTCATCATATAAAAGTACAGGATTTACCCTTTCCTTTTCGTGTAACAAATTCTATTCCGGGAAGTTTTTCTTTGACAGAACTGAACCATTATGGTAAAGTACATTTTATACCGTAAAATAACGCCTGATGCTCTGAAGGAAATTTTAAAGCTTTCAACACAGACCCACAAACGACAACATTCTGGCAGCAGTGACGCTCAAAAAGATAAAACAGTCTTACCCCCCAATATGGCTCACTTGTACGACACATCACAGTAATCTAATATTGAGAGAGGTTTAACATCCTCTAAATTGTACTAGATTCTATCAAAATATCGATTGCTGTGAAACTGGTGAATATTAGAATTTGAATTCCACGAAATATTTAAGAGTTTTGAACCCTCAGATTTATGAATGTATTTTTTTTCAGATTCATATATCCGTGTACATATTTATATTTTTCGTATACTAAGGCAGATTTAGTATAATATTTAGACAAAATTGACTTAAAATTGGACAACCTGACAACAAGCACACACACGATTTGGTTCTCTACGCGATACAATAACCCTTTTTCTTTGTTTAAAAACATCAGATTTTTCGAAATTGGAAATCCAGCTGCTTCAAAGTACCGTATCACATTAGGCGACTACTTTGGCAACGCTGGTGATGCGATGGGGGATATGAATGGAATGAAATTCCTCAACCAAAGATCAAATCACAACGATATTTATGTAAAAAAGGTTGCGCCTGTTTTGTACAAAGGGGCTTGGTGTATTCTGCCAAACACGGAGGCAATCTAAATGGCCCGATATTTGAAAGGAAACACATATGTCCAACACATACGGACCACGACGTGGTAAACTGGAACACAATGGCTAGGGACCGGCACTACTCGTTGAAAACTAATCTACTGCGTAATGAAAATTCGACGATTTCGCTTGAAATAAAATTTCATTGGAATATTTAGCTAGATATTTAAAACAACACCTATTCTCTACCTTTGAAAATAAATTTTTTTGCATAAAAAAAATCAAGTTATAACTAAAAATGTAAAAATGTTTGAGTGCTTGAGGCGCTGGACACTCCTGCCACTCCTGTAATCTTATATAATAATTTTTTTCTTCTCAAGGCAATAAGCCTTGCAGGTGGCGACCGCTATAACTGATGGTAGGTGCAACGGTGCCCAGTTAGCTCGACCGGCAAAGCGTTGTGATACTCTTTCGAGCTACAAATCTCTCGTCCTAACGTAGCGATCGAATCCCATGAGCGTTGGTGATTATATCAGATAGATCCACTGGACCCCTCGCCGTTGGACGGTAGTTGACGTAAACATTGCTTATGGCTTCCTCTACCAACCATGTTCATACACAGGAAAATGAGAAAATATGACCAAAAAGAATCTTTCACTTCACTCGATTCTGAAATGGTGTCCGCGGGAGATGTGACCGTATGCTCCGGTTTTCCTCCCCTACAGAAAAGTAAAAATGAAGGCATATTCTTCCCTGTTTGTGTTTTTTTAATAAAATTTACTTTGAGCAAGGCCGGATCCTGCATTCCGATAAAAAAGCCAACTAAAAAGCCACTCAATTGCCAAGAGAGCTAGTAGACAAACTGCAGTAGCAGAAACCCGAGCCCAAAGTTAAAAAACATACCCAAAAGAATTTAACCACTGTAATAAAGTGCAGTGAGTGAGTATCTGCACGGGTCGATAAACTGCCTTTTTGCTTAGACCAAATAAACAAAATAGTGATAAGTTAGTAAATCATAAATTAAAAGTCGGAAGGACAGAATCGGGATGTTTAGATTTAATGAAATAGTTAGGGACTGGGCAAAAAAGCTAATATATTAGGAATTCTAATTTGATTCCAATATTATTTTGGAATTTGGATAAATAGTATCAGACACCAAACTAAACAATATTTGAGCACACAGAAATCACACATACAATATTGTCCATTAAATTCGTCGTCTAGCCGAAAAGTTCGATCTCAGAACTACTACTCGGCCCAGAACAAAAAAGTCATTGCAAAGCCAAAAATCTCTGGATGTTCTCTCAGATAATTCTCAATTTGTACTTTTTTTTAGATATTATTCTTAAGAAAACCAATGTTTCCAATTCAAAACTTATATGAGCTTCGGACTCATAAAAATTATATTTTTTTCGTTATGTCGAGAGACAAGCGCAATACTAAAATTTTCTATGGATAAGTTCGCCCATAAAAAAATCGTTAATAAGATCGTGATTAGGCATTTTTTTTCCACTTTTTCGTAGAAATTTCTAACGTTTGCGGACATGTAGACTGTCACACATTGAACGGCTCTGCCAATTCGATTCGAAATAGAAAACAATAATATAGACTCCGATCTCCCTATAAATTCCCAAAATATTCGGTTTTTACGGGCCCAGCCCCTAATCTCAAGTTAATAGGCAAATATTGATCAATTCGATCTGAATATAAAATGAAGCAGCGATGAAGTCGTCATCAGGTATCATCGGAGTAGATGTAAAACCCCAATAAAGATTTTTTTCCCAAATCTGCTTGAACATTGAAACAGTCTTTATAATTTCTAACTTAGTTGCTGCATTTAATCGTTTTTCCATTGATGGTTATATTTTAAGATACGCGGATATCATTTTTATCCTGCAGGGGAAATGCGAAAGCCGGAGAATAACAGCTAAATCATATGGCGAACCAACGCCCACGACCCCGCTCGTAAAGATAACCAATTCCGATTCGAAGTGAAGATTTCCGGATGTATCTTTATTGTCTCATTTTTTTCCTGGGCATGGGCCATGTATGGCTGGCGGAGGAAGCCGCAAAGACATCGCTCAACGTGAAACCACCGTGCACTAGTGAGGCGGTCCACCAGACCTCCACGCATATAATCAATCATCCTTTCACTGGATTCGAATCTGCGTCATGACGATCAGAGATGAGTAGCCCGAAAAGCGTAATTCCCCAACACGCTTTTTCCGATTGATCTTACCCCGGCTTCCGGACATTTACACAACCACTCACGTACACGAAACAAATCGTATCGTGCATGTCATGATCATAATGTCTTATAGTACAATGTCAGCTTATAGGAAGCAAGATCAAATGCAAAGCATAAGCTGCAAGCGACTATACAGTAAAAGAACTCCTGTTGGGTCCTTTATCAACAGGGAAAATTAAAATGATATCCTGAACATTTCCAAGTTCCCGAAAATTTGTGTTAATTGGTCAAAATAAATTTGCCGGATATGCAGAATTACCTCCAATGAAAAATTCCTCTAAATTTTATGCAACCCTACCCTAAAAACCTACTACGTGGGATGTTTTGTGCATCAAGTACCACCTGAAAACACTAACGTCCTACTGAACGCCTAAGAATAGAAAATGGCCCCTCCCCTGGTCCCTGAAACATTGAAACGTGCGGCGGCCGTGTTGGCTTCAGTGGTACACAAAATTTATATCAGCAAAACTTGCAAAACATTCTACCCTAGTGGTACTAATGCCAGATTGCTCCAGTTTATGACATTTTTTTTTGCTGAGCTATGACGAAGCTTTTAACGATGGGATGCTTTTGTGATATTCATGAATATGATTTCAAAAGGCTACTCAGTAGACCCCGGAAGTTATTAAGGCTTTCACCTCTGAAGCAAAAGTCCTTATTGAAATTCTACGTTTTTATTAATTGCTTTTAGGTTTATTATGCTAGATGGCTCCTAGCATCAAAGCTACAAAGCAAGGGTGGTAGTACTGGACGTTATGAATTTTTTTATCGTACTTCGAACCAACAGCAAATATAATTTCGTACCGAACGTTCGTACCGTACCTTTTTTGGAAAAAATTTTCCGTGCGGGCACCGCACGCCATATAATACCAAACTTCGTACCAGTAAGAAATTAAAGTTCGCGCACTTTATCCTATTTTTCATTTATCGTATTAAATTTCGTACAAGTACGAAAACAGGTAACGATTCGCTAGGCAGCAATTTCGTACCGTACCAAACTACATAATGTCCAAAATAGCCTTATTTTGTAAAATCTGTCCACCGCAAGAGACGATCACCACACAACATCCTAGATCAAAGTGATAGCAGTTTTATGCTAGCTTTGTTCAAAATCCACAGGAAAGTGGAGGTGAGCACTGTCCCTCAAGCGGAAAAATCTGACACATGACACAATACTTTTAGCGCATCTAGCACATTTTGTCGTAACAAATATTTCTCTCACGACGAAAAAAAAAAATGTCCTTTGTTCACCACGACATAGGTTTCGCGTGCAGTCCTTATTCGGAGGGGTGGAATATAAGAACAGTTTTTCACCATTGTGCATTTTTTGCATGTGTGCAATTCCTGGTACAATTTAAAGTTTTTCTTCACATTACTGAATAATGCTATTTATTTGTTCATTACCCAGACAGACGTATTCCCGACAGGCCCTCGAATCTCCACTATAATCGTGACTTGGCTGTTTTATCATTTTTACAAAATATGACTTTGTAATTGAGATGAGGCATCAGCCAAACACCCAACTCCAACAACACCCTAAACATATTAGTCTTTAATCCAAAAAAAAAAAAAAAAAAAAAAAAACCTACTTTTCCTGCATCTGACATGATTATAACTTCAAACGAGTCATAAGCGCACACAAAAAAACGTAATAGTATGCGTTTTCCGTTAACTTAAAAACAGGGGAGAGAGAGTTTTTTGTTTATTTCATTTTTCATCAAATTTTCCTGTCAGCCACTAGCGACGGCTATATTTTCATCTCTATTAATTTGTGTCTTTTCCCGCTAGCCCTTAGCAAATTAACAAAGTGAAAGTTTTTCTTTCAATTATTTAACAAAAATTTCAGCGAGCGTATACACCCGCCTCCAGATACATTTCTTCCCGGTCTACGGTAATGTTTAACTTTTCACTCTTAAAACAGTATTACTATTGTCTTTCGTACTGAACAACTTTTGGCGCGACCCCTACTATATTTCCGGGCACGCTATTTTTTACTTTTTAAATTTAAACAGCTCATGTTTCCAATCTTGCAAACAGAAAAATGTACCCTCATCCCCATCACTAAACTTTTAATTCTGGCGATCAAGCCCTTGTAGTGTGGTATAAATTCGACAGCAGTGCTTCCTACGCCTTTGTGAATTTTAAATAAAAACCAGGTCTCAACAGCCACATCGGCGATGCTAACCATATAATCAGAAACTAACCAAAGCCGCGCGTGTTTTTTAAATAATTATGAATGTTGCCTTATCTTGCCGATTTTAATTTAGCTAAAACAGCTTTTGTAAATACAAGAAAAAAATGATCATCAAATCAGTCGGTCTATCATGTCTCTTTCCCATGCAATCAACGGACGTTTTTACGCCAACTGGCACATAAAAAACCGTCATTTCTCACATAGCTCATCTAATTAGCCTCCATTGATTCAGTTGTATTTTTTATTTGTATAAACCTGCGGTCGCTACAAAAACAACATTTAAAATTGCCCTTAAGTCACTCTTAACAAAATTCTTACTAGATAATCAACACAATTTATATTATCAGGCGTTTTCTGAGGAAACGGCATGTATTGTTCAAAATACACAAAATTAATTTATCTAGAGTTCATTTGAGAAGAATAAAAGTGTAACAGCAAAGGTAAGAAAAAGAGTACGGGACTTTTACGAAAATAAGATATTGCGATCGTCGTACCGGACCGTTGACAAAGCTTTCGAAATGCACAATCATGTGTAACATCATAGTCAAAAGAGTCAATGAAGAACGTATGTCGCGTACTTTCCCGTAACTTAAGGCTCTGTTTATCCGATCTAACCATTTGAAAAGTGGCCTAACAGACTGTTCAAAGCAACCCTGAATGACGTCATATTCTCGTGGTCTGTGTTTTTTTTCTTGTTCTAGTTGCCTTATACTTATGGCTCTAACATCAAAGCGCTGAGGTGCAAGTGATAAAAAATCCTAGTGAAAATGTCTGTCCGGGGGCTGCAAATTTTCCTATTCAATTTTTTTTTAACCAAAGTTTCCAAGTCTCCTCTGCCCGTTTCAAGAGATTCATTATATTTTCCGTCAAAATCCAACCAAATAAGCTTTCTTTTCACGGCATTTAACGAAATAAGCTTATTAGCAATAAAAGCTTTTTAAACCTTTGTTATTCTGTGTAGGGTCATAAAGTCCAAAGACCCAGTGGAGAAGTTCACATTCATCACGAATTTCACAACTGATTTTACTACCGCTTCGCGTTATTTAACAACGACATAGTAGCTAGGCAAATTCAGACAGTTACTGCAAGTTTAAAAAGCTGCTTTGTGAACAATTTTAATTTCTATCTCAAACACAAGAATACACACAGAAAGCGTCTCATTCCAGGATTTAGCTCAGCTGAAGACTGATGTGAAGTAACAGGGCCAAAATTTTTAGTTTTTATTAGTGGACTATTTTTCACTGAAATAACATACAATTTGTAACTCCTGTTATTGTATAGTACTTACACACACGTTATAGCCAAGTCAGATCTAAATTCGACATATCCTGATACACAACACGGTTGAACTATAAGTTTATTCGTAGTCATAACACAGGTATCAAGATAAGTAGGCGCCAATACATGGGTCCCAGAAATACTCAATGTATCAAAACGTCAGCACACATAAAAATTGCACATGAAAAATCGATTATTCAACCTTGCTTTTCTTATCAAAATCCAAGGCGAGATCGTTATTGTCCGTAGGCTCTAAGACAACAACCGAATCATTTCGAATCATAAGAATGTTTTCGAACATATTCTTCTCCTATCACGTATAAAATAAAAAAGGAAAATTAGCGGCTACGAGGGCCAACTAAGTATTTGCTTATTGTTGGGGAACGATACCATATTGGCAAACACAGACCGACTGATCCCTGTTTCACAAAATCAAGCATAAAAACACAGTATTTATTATCCACGAGTTGACAATGTCTACCCAGTCTTCCCAAACGTAAGCGAACCAATCCAGTTCCCAGTATGTCCTGCGCACCCCGACCCCAAACCGTTACTGACATACAAAACATCAACCCTTGCAAAACTGCCGATAGTTCATTCTACGCTGGATAATAGTAATATTTGAAATCCAATCAGCTTTTTCTACTTATTAGTGGTCACTTCGTTCAATTTTCTTATTCTGTCCAATTTTAGTACTTCATAGTATAGTCGGGACTGGGCTAGCACTGTTTTGCGAGTGTACAAAAAACATCAATAGCCATCCTTAGTAATCATATCAGGGGGTTTATCGCGACTGAATATTTACTCATTATAATAAATAATTCTAAATCTCAGTCCATGACGACGTGCCCCATAATTGTTTTGCTTAACGTCTCATCTGTAAATACAACTCAACCAAATAAAGAGAAAGATACAAATTAATCAAGTATACTATATATATAACACATAATACTATATAAAACTATCAAATCATCCCACATGAAACCAAAACCACGTATTGCTATAACAAAAACAAAACGAATGGTTTTAACCCTGAACGCGCTCCCGCTCACTACATTCTTATGTCGATTGCTCTCAGTACACACTGGGATGTCAATTTCACTGAGCAGATTCAGTTACCGGAATGCGCAGACAGAGTTGTCCGGTTTTAGATAAGAACTTAGCCTTTTTCTTTCTCGCACATTTTAACCCAGGACCCAGCGCGACTTAATCAGTGTCCATAGCCTACTTGATAAAAATAGCTGAGCCAAATTTTCTGACTGTGTTTAATAACCGTAACTTCTCACTTCTTGATGAGCCATCTCTCCATACCAGCCGATGCTGGGATCGCACCCAGCTCTTAGCATTTATTCAACGCGGTTCTGATATGCCACGGCAGTGCTGAACAGCCTGTACAGCATATTGTTAGATGCGACGTATCCATCCTATTTCTCCGACCCTCTGCTTTTGTTTTGATTGAAATCGATTGAAAAGCCGACATCTTAATATAAATTACAGAATCTTTTGAATTCGCGCTTAAAACAACGACGAACGACGTTTCGTGCAGATACCATTTTTAAAGTTCGCCAGAACAATTCACTGATTTTTGTGCAGTGCGTGATCAATGGCTGATGCTATAAAATTGATAACTACTGGTGACTTGAACCACCTTTGGCTGGAAATCCACTGTATCCTCTCGCATGTTATAACATCTGCATGGGTTTTTTGAACGCATCAGACCTGAGTAGCTCGAAGCGTATTCCTGACGCGTAGCTAACCCGAGGCAACCTAAGAACCGCCCTTCTCTTTTAATTTAACTAACCCTCCCTGAAACGTGTTTGGATTCTCGTATAATGCCCTACTGACGTATATAATATTTGTTATGCTGATTGTTTTGTTATTTTCACTTTTGATGACTTATTCTGCCGGTGGCTCACTGCCAAAAAAAAAAATATGGGCTATCTTAGAAAACAAAATAAAAGTAATTGATGAAGTGAATTTTAGCTAGCAATTTGCAACTCGAGTGGCATGTTTGGACATGGGGGCTTCAAATCTGTTTTCCCGCTTACATAAATTATATCTGGGTTGAGGACGTGTTCAAAAAACAATCGATAAGACTATCAGTCTATCCGATAAAAAATTTGATAAGACATAGCATAACTTTGAGTCGTTAAATCGAACTCTGTTCAAAAATGCCAAAGTTTGCGGATTCCCTAATGCTGGATGTGGTTTGTATGTTTTGGTTTTCAGAGTTATTGCTTGTATATTTAATAAGGGTTTTTCTGGGTGCTGAGTAACAGTGGCGGTTGATTGATACATCTCACCGCTACAGCTTATTGAGAATCCAATAGACATCATAACGTTGTTGAATTGAGATAATTTTTTTTGTGTTTTCAGTTGACCTTCCATCTCCGTAATGCTAATGTTTAAGTCACGGCTACCTATGAATAAAAAATAAATTACTAGTCGCATAATACTCGGTAAAAGCTGTACTTCATGGATCTTCTTCTCACAACATTACATATGTTTATTTTATATATTCCTGTTACGTTAATGAGCCTAACTTATTCAAACAAAAACTGAACAAATTGTTTTGTTGTCAAATAATTGCAAATAAGGCCTGAATAACATTTTCTACTCACTATCAAGCATACTTGGATTTCTGCATTCTTCTGCCAATAGAAATAATCCTTTCCTCCATCAAAAGTCCTGACGTAACTCACGCAACTTCTGATGTCACTATCTTGAATTTTTGTTTCTAGTCTCTCACTTGTACATCTGTATAACATACTCACTAAATCTTTGCATTTTTTATAAACATAGTAATCAACTATTTTCAATTCTCGGGATTCGTATTAATTCGAACATAAAATAAAAAAAAAATAATAATTTGAGTCAGTAGTGGGAGCGTCCACAAAAAAAATTAATTAAGTGGAATTATTATATTTCTCAAGTCCCAAAATACTACTTAAAGTTACGATAATCGTTCAAAGTTTATTATGCGCCATACGTGTATGAGAATTGATATTATATTAACTATCAGCAGTTTGTTTTTAATAAAGGCATATCAATTTTCATCGTGCGATTAGATTCTTATTATTAAATATAAAACCCAAAGACTCGATCCGTATTTAGAAAAGAATTTTCGGAAGCAGATTCGGAATTCCTAAAACATAATGACATTGTTAGCGGTATCAGGTAATGACAATAGCTGCCCCAAAATTAACATTAAACGATTGGCGCGGGTTCGTTTTCCGACCTGAGTATGAATAACTTAGATGAAACGATAATGAATAGTCCTTGAGGGGACGATACGGCGGGGGCCGCCCATCGAAAACCCTAACCGTTTTTTATTTGGTTGCCCTAATTGTACTTGTCAATAAGCATACGACTAATAAACTCCGCTGTACAATGATAATTTATAATAGGACATATCTACGGATATTATTGCCATTTGGAGGCATTCCTCCAATCTTAACCTTTCAATCGGAATCACAGTTTAAATATCTAATATTGCAATTGTAAACAAACTAGCCAAAAACATATTTGCGGTATATAATCGTCTCTCGGTTTTCGGCTCTGTCGGTGGCCTTTTTGTTTTGCATGTTAAAAATAAAAAAATTATAATTAACTAGTGTTTGGTTAGATGAGATCAGTTCACAATGCTTTTGACACAATAGTGGACAGGGAATTTCAGTCATGAGAAAGAATAATTGTTAACCATCTACCCAATTTCCATGATGTTTCCACCATTTTTAATTTACTGAAATTTTCCATGAAATTTAAATTATTCCATTTGAGCGATCGATATCAACGAACCTTTATTTTTCGAAAATTCGACTATATCGTTCTTAATTCTGTATCACCAAGAGAAAGTACTGTCGATGAAAATTGTAGTTTTATAGCTTTTTTCCAGTATAAGTATGTAAAACAGAATGATTTTGAAATGCAAAATATCAACTCGAGATACAGAAAATGTTTAGAAAATAAATCACAAAATTTTTAGAACATATTTGCATTACCCAGCTAAGTATGTGTCACTGAAATAAAAAAAAAATTCATTTTAATCGAGCATGTGCCAAAGACTGGATTGCGCCGGCAAGTCGCCAATCCATCTATGGCACATGCTCGATTAAAAATTGATTTTTTTTTAATTTTGTCAAGCTCTACTTGCTTGTATTTTTTTTCAATTTCAACAATTAATTCTTGACAGGCGAATGTTTTTTCATATTGTCGGAAACAACAAATTCAACAGTTTTCATGATCTTATCAATGATTTTCGATTTTGGGTCTCCAATTTTTGTTGATTTTTGTGCAATGAAACTGAAAAATAAATCGTAGATAAAAATGAAATATATAAAATCTAGACCTAAATTAAATTCAAAAGGGCTTTTCGTGGTATTCACGTGATTTATCTTTCTTCCGTGGCGAAAACAAATTATGGAAACTGCAAGTTGATGTGCTTTAACAGTCGCTCTTTCGCTATGCATAGTTACCAATGGGTGTGTAAGTTTTGTAATGTACGAATGTTTTCAGCAATTATTCAAACGAAAGTTATTGCGTTTTTATAATATTGGACTCGGTATTTTGTTGGCGTGATTAAGGCGAATCAATTCAGCCATTGTCGTATATTGAATATATTGACCAATTCTCATAACTTTACGTGTTAAAGTCACTTAAAATATTGCTAATCGCAATTCATAGTAGCTTCCAACTTATCGACTATATTTTACCTTTGTCCAACTATCTTCGCCGTTTTGTAGTTTTCGTTCTGTGCCTAGTATTGAATTTAGAGTTCTGTTCAGTATTTTTGCTATACAAGTAACTTAAAAGCGAAGGATTAATGATGTTTTTTTTATATAATATCTCAAGACTCAAAGCGTTTAATTTCACCAATGCAGAAATTTTAGTTTTGTACAAGCTTAACCCACAGATAGATCAGGAGTTACTCATTGACGCGATCCACCAGTGATTCATTCTTGATAAAAGATGTTTTTCTTTATATTTTGGCCGGTCCGCGTTGAACCTACCGGGGGGGAGGGGGTATACAAAGGTAGTGACTGTGTATCTGTTCTATGTTACAGCTACCCGCAAAGTAGCCTTGCTAAAAGGGGCACGGTCGGGTGGTGAAACGGCCAAGCTATCGAACCATCGGCCCTCCTGAACAATACAGGATCGTGCTTAAATCCGACCTGAGCCACTGAGTCCGGACGGATCGTATCGTTTTATTAATTTAGTGCTTCGAGTTTTTTCATGTAACAGCTCTTTATAATCCTGAATATGAAAAATTTGGTTGGCCGAATTGTATAACGTAGTGGGCGTTGATAGAAGTTATGAATTTTGAAACCTGTTTTGATTGATGCGTAGTTTTGAATTTTCACAGTAGTCTCACTAAACCTATTTTCCCCGTGAGTGAGTGAACATATTTGTGTGCATCGGCCACAGTTATGGGTTGCTTAGCATTATCAAGTTGGTGATGATAAGATTTATTTTTTTGATAGTTCGCCCATTTAACTGAATCGGTTCTAATGTAAACACAGACTTTGTGCATGGCGCCAACTCATGGAGACGTAGGCCGAATTCGATGGTTACTCTTATGCTTGAAAGATATGAACTATCGGTTCGGCCGAACCAAACCAAGCTGATTACAGCCTCTATTGAGACGTGGTGGGCACGATCAAACAAGTCATTGTCATGGACAACAATTAAAAGTTGTGGACGGGTCTCACCCACGACATATGACTTACCACACATACTAGCTCTATTTATCGGCCTCAGTTCTTGAATCGCTTCAACGCTTAGGGCGCATTCGCCGGTGTGTACATATGGATGAAAATTTGGTTTCTTTTGGCTGCTTTCTTCTCAACCCTTGTTGCGCGAAACAATTAAGAGATGTAGTAGGTTTAGTTTCCGATAACGTGGAGTGTGAATGGGTCTAAAAACTTGCCCATCATTTGTTGCTGCTGCTGCCGAGGGCGCGGTACATCTGTGAATTATATCGCTTAACAAATTCTAAATATTTTACTTGGAAAAACTAGACAAAAATGTTTGCTTTGCACAGTGTAGCTGTAATTTTTATTGACTATTATCCCATTTAGTGTTCCATGCTTAAAAGGCTATTTTTAGGATTGATAGGGTTGGAAAAGAGAATTGGAAATGTCCCTAATTAGTCTACTTAAATAAACGCCTATGTTTGTCGAATATCACCTCTTTGGTTTACCATCAACTATAAATGACGTATATAAGCCATTTTGTTAGGCGACGTAAACAGAAGCAGGCATTATGCTAGCCCCTAATCCTTACTCCCAGTGTTCTAATCCCGAAGGCCACACCTCCAACCGCTTCTTTGCTATGTCCGGCATTAAACCTTCTTAACTCTCTATACTAACTTGAACAAAGAATATTTTCTTGATAACACCTGTCATTTTTTTCACCTCTATCAAACAATGTTACTATTTGCACCATTACTAGCAGGCAGCTTCAAATTGGTTATTTAACGCTTAAAATGGTCAACAGAAATTCGATATAGCAAATGGTTCTTACTTGAACAATTTTGCTAGACAATGTGACACATCAAAGCGATGTGACTATCTTACCTAAATAAAGTTAGTGAAGCGGAAACGTATTTGAAATGTGAGGCATAGGCGTAAGAATACATCTACGTTTGAATATTATGTTAATAACTGGGCTGCACAGCTGAAATTGACTGAATGGGTTACTCAGTAGCTTACAAGTGACAAATTTGTTAGTTTTTGGTTGTCAATCTGAAAATGAAGAGAAACCTAACATTTGACTCGGCCTACATATAGAACAGTTAGGGTTTAGTGTTTGTTCAATCTTGCGATGCCAACATATACCACTTCCCTGCCTACAAAAAAAGTGACTAGAATTTTTGGATATAGAACTGATGTGGTCACAATGTCGGTGGTGGACTCATGAGCGAAGAAAATGAGGAAATGTTACGCAAAATTTTAAAAAACGAGAGTGCAGTCCCCCTCACAATTTCGCATTTATTTCAAAAATGGAATTCAACCTGCAGGTTTTTATTGCTGGTTGTACCCCGGAAGCTTCATTTTTGCCGAACATGAAATACATATGGCCCGGTACACGATCCCATTATTGCACACATACTTGACAAAGTATAGTTCGTTCAAAATATTTTCAACGGGATTTTTGGTTTGTTAGAAATGTTATTTGTGTCACGGGGTACATGCGGTTAATTCCTACCTTTTTTTGCAGTAATTTTGCGCGCACAAAAAATTTCAGTTTTTAGTTTATATGGGGCATATTATTTAACATATACATTTATTCATTATATTATATATTATATGAATTAAACCTTTGAAGATTGTCCAAATATATTTTCGTCAGATATAAAATAGATTGAAGAAATGAGACCGTGTCGCATTATTTCGCCAGGTTGAGTAAAAAAAGGTGAGTATTATTAGTAGAAAATAGAAATAAAAGCATTTGATAAAACAGACATATCGCCCCAAGCAAATATTTTTATTTTGCTGTCAAGTCACAGATGAGAGTCACGCCTTGGCGGCATAATTCGAATCAGTTGTCCACTGCATCCATATCTCGTCCGCGGAGATCTACCAATGACCCAACTTAGAAAAAAGGCGTTTTGTCAAAATCATATCCCTTACAATTGTCTTCTCAATTTAGTAATTTGTGAGGCCAGACCCCTCAATTGTTTTTTAGTCCTTATATTTACACTAGGTGTAGCAGGAAATGTAAAACTTCCTGCTTATTGTAAGAACTAGTCAAAATAAGCAAGGAAGATATATGAAAAATTCATTATCACCCAGTAGTAGATACCACTCATATGCACTTTATGACAGCGGTTTCAGTTTTCTATGAAATGCTGAAATGTTTTATCTACTGAAATAAATTACAGTTGCCTGGTTTGATGTTTTGTAACAGACTTTTGCTGTAACAGTGGTCGTTATAGCATTGTCGTTATTCATGTGCTTCAGTTGTTTTTTTTATGTGCACGCTCAAGAGTGATTTTCAAATCCAAACTTAATGACGATTCATAAATCGACAAATAAATTTGAATTTTTTTCTTGTTTATCAAAAATGGTCAAATTCAAGTGTACAGACAAAGAGTGTATTCATTTTACTTTCTAGATCCTAATATTGAGAAAAGAATTAGAGACCCCTTTCCGCCCTTCTAACTGCGGGCAACTTGTAGACGGACAGGATTTAGGTGTAGTGTGAGTTGGAAAGAGACGACCATTATCGGTTCTGCATAGCCTACCTAAGTTATTACACAGTGCTTAAGAGTTTAGTGGTGGACGATGGATTGACGAGCTGGTCTCAACCGGAACTCGAACCCGAAATAATCTTCAACCTATGACGCTAATATCAATAACTTCAAGGCCACCGCGACCATGGTCTGGTCGGGTCGGGGGGGGTTGCCCGGCGGCCCACTGTGTGTTGTATTTTTTTTAAGATAATTTTTTTTAATTTGATTACATATTTTTTTAATTTTTGTGATTTCAGCTTGTCGCGCAAAACATCGACTTATCTGGGTCAATAGCTGTAGCTGTATTCGTTGTCTTTGGCTTTGTCTCTTTCCTGGCGGGGGAATTCATAATGGGCTGCGAAAGTATGATTTTATTTGTTTTAAATAAGACTTAGAATACGATGCTTGACTCTCAAGTAGGACTAGGCAATTCGATTAAGGTTATTCGAATCAATTCGAAGTACAATTTTATTCAAGTCCATCATGAATTGTTCAAAGGAAACAAAAAACATGTTTAGTAAACTAGAATTTTCCTTTTTAACGACAAAAGGCAGATGCCTTCGGATTTTCGTCAAATTTGACCAAAATCGGTATTATTTTGGTCGTTAAAATATGAAAACTGCGCGTCAGGCCACTTGGAAATGAATGTGTAAATTGAAAAAACACTAAAAACTTTTAAATTTCTTGATTTTCACAATGAAGACTCGTTGTAACAATATAATTGAAATATTTGATATTTACATGAAATTTATGATTTGTTCCGATCGGAAAAAGATATTCGAATCAGATTCGTACTCCAAATAATCCGATTTTGCACAGCCCTGTACTCCCTCAATGAACACGACATTGGCACATAACATGTAATGGCTATTCCAGAGTTCCACGTTCAATATGGCCCGGACCTCTGTTCTTCATTCACTGAGGACTGCATGTTCGTGAAAGCGTCACGCCCTCGTCGGGGTTATCTAACTCTAACCTAAGCTTATTTGTCGATTCGATACTCCATCGAATGAAAAATGTTAAGACACTTTAACATACACATTAATTTTTAAAGTTCTAATTACGCCACTGCTTAACGGGGCTAATAAGAAATATAGTCGCGACGCCGTACATGGATCTTCATTATCCAGGTGAAACTCGCCTTTCTCTCCCTGCACACAACAATAATGCTGTAAAATCGATCACAGTATTTTTGCTTGGTTAATATTCAAAGTTGACGATTGATTTCGACTTTTTTAGGCAATCATGGCCTGTACCGAAAAGGATGCCGGTCCTTGGTGATGGCGGCATGGTTTTTCTTTGAACTTGATAATGTAAAAGCAAATTCACAACAAAACTTACGCGATACATTTTAGTAGCTAAACCTAGTCTTCAATAGTAAAACAAGGCAGTGCGTATTATCTTTCTATTTAAAAGCATGATCTGTGTAGTTTTTGATATTGGTTACCTCGTCAGTTTATCCAGCAGCTGTAATAATTGGGTTAAATTTTACCTATCCTATCGAAGTAAGTTAGCAGGTAAAACTTCAAATAGTAAAATCGGTAACAAATTAGATTTCGCAAATCATAGCATGATAATCAATGAAACTAAGCAAAATTAATTTTAAAATATAGGCTCGTTCATAGCTTGGTTATGCTAGGGTATTCGCGCGTATCTAACAGTCTATCAAATGTGCATAAATCTTATCAGAGACTAGCTACAGTTTAAACGTTGGAAATATCAGTAATATTTACTATACGTTTTTTTTACAGTATATTATATTTTTCTTGGTCAGATCATGATCAAATTTTTGACACTAAGGATTGAAATAAAACAAATGTCGTTCTAGTATTTCGGATCTAGAGGACTAGGTCAAAAAAAATAGGTAGGAAAGCATTTCGTTAGTTATTCTAGTTCAACATGTTATACAACAGGCAAAATTGTTAACATTTTGTTAAAGTGTTTTCTTCGTGATATAAAGTTCCATGTGATTAATATATGCACGGTGGCGTTCGTGTTTTCAATCACATTCTAATCACTTTTATAGTGTTTCTTTAGAAGACAAACATACGGATTGAAACAACGCAAATAACTGGAGGAATCCAAATTCAAAGATGAGGAATGGTGGGTTGTCAAATATCCATCCTGATGTCGGCACAAAAACACAGGTTTTTGTGATTTGGAGGAACGGCAATGGAGGAGGTTGGTTTGAAAGTAAGAGTTTTTTATTTTTTGTTTATTTACTTATCTTCATTTCGCTTATTAGCCGATTAGAACAAATTTTTGAACTCAATTGTTTTTCAAGGTGAGGGGACACGTGATTGATCCCTCCGTCAAAACGTGGGTGATTTTGTATCGTCATGATCGGGGGGGGGGGACCAAAAAATAAAATTTATACTGGGTAAATGACTTTTCTTTTTTCACCATTACTACTTATTTATTCCATTTGGAAATGCACGCGCTGAGGAAGGCCGGAAGCAGAGCCATCTGAACGGTCACTTTGTACCAAGGTAGGCTACTTAAAAGATGTGAATACCTGCAGCTGCACTCTAAGGGGAATACATCCCTAAACGGGAACGGAAACCAACATAGTAGTATAAGGCGCAGTGAGTTTAGTTTGAGTTTCGTTTTATTCCCACAGCATGGGGCACACTCTCCCTTTTGGTCAATGGTGAAACTGTCGGGTTTTTGGATGGTTGGAATCCGCATATCTAACTCTTCTCTTGCTTCATATTTTAAGTCGCCCTCTTATACCGAACATGCAGGAAATACGGTAGGATACCTATCTATTCTCCTAAAGCTCTCGTACCTACCCTGAGCATTTGACCAGGTATTTGATAAGTACCATGTGAAATAGCACAGACTTTGCATAATGAGCGAAAGATGAAATTTCTATTGTTTTCAATTTCATTTTCATCTTCATTGTTTTTTACTGCTTTGTAATAAAAACTCTTATTTTGTTTGGGGCGAGCTTCGCTGGTAGTACAGTATGGTAAGAAGAGTATTATTGTGGGCTCGGTTTAATTCATTTCTATTTTGTTAGTGAATGGTTCTAGAGTTTGTTACTTATTTTCCCCCCAATTACCGAACCTCTGAATAACAAGCGTGCCCTTTGATCAAATTTAATTTTAAAATTTAAAAACAATAATTATTAAACTTATCTTTAACTACTTTCATCAGCCGTATACAAATCATACTGCCGAATAATAATATCCTGCCTACCTTAATGATAATGACCATTTGCTTGAAAATGATATTCGATAAAAAAAAAACGCTATGGTGGCGACGTACCCCCGTCGTGATTTTAGGCATTTGAAAAAATAATGCTTTAATTGGACCAATCTCTGAAAATGGCGGACTATTGTATGTTCAGTTTTCACAATCCAGAATTGTATATCAAGTATTATAAGGATGCAGATCTCCAGTGCAGTTGTGTGTTGGGTATTATCTTGTCTGTAGGTTCTTATTTGCTCAGCCCCTGGATGACCATGTGTTTTGTACCTTTTCAGCACTGTCTTTCGGCCTTGTTACAAAGTGAATGTTCACACTACATAAAAATAAAAATCACGAAAAATAAATAAACGCGACATGGACTGTGCATACCCTTATTTGTTTTTTTGTATATACGTCCTCGTATCCCTCCTTTCCCTCATATTATTTGTTTCAATAGGTTGTTCTTCTTCAAATGTAGAGGTAAAAAAGAGTCGACGGTTCAGGTTAAGATTTTTACAGAGGACTGGGAAGCATTATTCTGGGATCGTGAATTTTTTTGGGGATTAAAGCAAAGCACGTGTTAGTTTTGGTTGTGGTATGAGTTATAACAATACACGCTTCGCCACACAGGTCTAATAGTAAATTTTTATAAGTTAGGTTTTTGTGTAAGTGCGAGTCGACTGTGATTCCAGGACCACATGCGTCCCCGGTTGAACAGGGGGTAAATGACTTTTGAACAGCAAAACAAAATTAGAGGACGTTAGTTAAATTACTAATGTTTACAGCCTGCCTGGGTCTCCCGATGGATCGACACATCGTTAAATTTAATTTTATAGTAAGAAAACATGAATTTTTTCCATGGTTTACGTATTACATGGTCTTGATGCCTTTACAATAGAAAATTAACAATTTGCGGACGATACGAGTTGAGAAAGTATCGACCCTTGAAGATCTGGGAGGGCCATAAAAAGACACGTCAGCTGTATCGCGTTGTGACGGTTGAGTATTCAATATAGGTTTTAGTGTAAAATCGCGTGTTATAAACGCCCTAGAACTTAATACGAATTTGCCAGAGAAAATAGCTGTTGTATACAAACAAAATAGTATTGGGCGGAGTCAGTATTGAATGGAAATATTAAAGCTTTCACACAAGACCCACATACGAACAACTATTGGCCGCAGGGTGGCTCAAATAATAAACAGTCTTCCCCCAATATGTCCACTTGCACGTTAACACACAATGGAAACACCAGGAAATACTAATCATTTAAGAGGTTTATGTCCTAAATTGTACTTGAATTTATCAAACATGTACTCGGGGGTATTTTTTGCCTGTGAATTGGTTGTGGATTATTAGAATTTGAATTCCACGAATGAATTAAGTGTTTAACCTCCAGATTGATAAATGGATTTTTTTTTCCAGATTTATGATATCCGTGTACTTATTTATATTTTCGCTATACTAAGGCTGATTTCAGTATTTTATATTTGACAAAAGTGACTTAAAATTGTGACAACCTACAACCTACAACAAGCACAACGATTTGGTGACGCGATATCAATAAAACCCTTTTTTCTTTTGTTTTATCAAGATTGTTTCGAGAAACATTGGATATCAGCTGCTTACAAAGTACCGTATCACTATTAGGCGGACGCACTACTTGCAACGCCTAGGTTGTTGATGCGATGGGGGATTTCAATGGGAATGAAAATTCTCAAACTCAAGATCAAGATAATCGATAATTATGTAAACAGGTATTGCGCTGTTTTTGTACACACAAGGGGCTTTGGTGGCTTATTCTGCCCGGTCACGGAGGCAATCTCAAACGGCCCCAATATTTGAAAGGGAAATCATACGTCGCAAAAGGCGGAACCGTTTGGTATACTGGAAATCACATGCCGAGCGACTGCACTACTGTTGGAATTGAAATCCTACTGAAAATGTAACATTAGACGATTTTGCCTTGTAATAATTTCATTGGACTATTGAGTTGATATTTTAACACCCTAGTCTATTCTACCTTTGATTATAAAATTTTTTGCATTAAAAAAATCTGACGTTCATAACTGAAAAATGTAAAAATTGTTTTTTGTGCTTGAGGGCGTTGGCGTTGGACACTCCTGTATTTCATATAATAATTTTTTTCTTCTCAAGCTTGGCCTGCAGGGTGGAACCGCTTTAAATATGATGGTAGGTTGCGCTCGGTGCCCAGTTAGCTCGAACGGCTAACAATGCAGTGTGGTCGTATACTCTTCGAGCTAACCTTATCCTCTCGTCCTAACGTAGAGATCGAATCCCATGTGCGTTGGGGTGATTATATGGCGAAGAGATCCAATGGACCCTCTCTCTATCTCTCTCCTCATCTCTCTCTCGCCGGTGGAACGGGTAGTTTGACGTAACAACACTTTGCTTATGGCTTACTCTACCAACCATGGTTCTCATACACAAGGTAACAATGAGAAGAAATTCATGGCAAAAAAAAGAATTCTTTTCATTCGATTCTGAAATGGTGGTTTCTCTTTGTCCGCGGGTGAGGTGACGTGGTGACGTATCTCGGTTTTTCCCTTTCCCCTACAGAATAAAATATGAAGGCATATTTTGCCCTGGTTTGTGTTTTTAATGAAATTTTCTGTTGAAGCAAGGACGGATGGATGCATTCACGTTATTAAAAAAGCCAATCTAATAGGCCACTCAAAGGCCATGGAGCAGTACAAACTCGCAGTTGCAGAACCCGAGGCCCCAAGGTTAAAACAATCCCAGAAGAATTAACAACCACTGTAATAAAGTGCAGTGCAGTGGGTTAGCTGCGACGGTTGCGAAAACTCTAACGGCCTTTGCTTAGAGCAAAACTTTAACAAAAGTGATAGTGTTTAGTAAATAAATTAAAAGTCGGAAGGATCAGAACAGAATCGGAGATTGTTTTAAGGGATTTAATAAGTTTACGGACTGGGAAAAAGCTAATATATTAGGAAATTCCAATGTGATTACAATTATTATTTTTGGAATTTGATAAATAGTATTTCAGGACACCAAACTAAAAAACTAATATTGAGGCACACAGACAGACAATTCCCCATACTAATTATTTTCCATTTTCTCGTCTCTAGCGAAATAAAAGTTCGATCTACTTCACCTCTGCCACACAGAACAAAAAAGTCTTGCAGACAAATCTCTGGCATGTTCTCAAAGATACATTATCTATTTTGTACATTTTTTTTTTTATTTTCCTTAAGAAAACAAATGTTTCCAATTATAACTAATTTGTTCGGTCATAAAATAAATATTTTTCTCCGTTATGTCACGAGTCAGGCACACTAAAATTGTTCTAAGGATTGTTCGAACGGCCGTTTCGGCCCATAAATTAAAATATCGTGAATAACGACTTCCGTGCCATAAGGCATATTTTCTTTACTTTTCGTTAGAAATTATACGTTTGCAGACATGTTGACTATATCTCACAAGCGTATCGGCTCTAGCCATATTCGAATTCGATTAGTAAAAAAATAATATGACTTCCGTTAAGAATTTTTTTTCCAAAAGATATTCGGTTTGTGGGGGGGCCCATCCCTTATAACATCATAGTTAATAAGGCAAATGATTGATTGATCAAAATTAACTCGATGCTGATATAATGAAGCAGAAGCGGATGCTAAGTCGTCCATCAGACTCAATCGTTAATTAAAGCTGTAAAAAAAGAACCCAGAATAGCCAAAAAGAGATTTTTTTTTTTTTTTTTTTTTATTTTTTTTTTTTTTTTTTTTTTTTGTTTTTTTTTTTTTTTTTTTTGTTTTTTATATTTTTTTTTTTTTTTTTTTTTTTTTTTTTTTTTTATTATTTATTATTTTTTTTTTTTTTTTTTTTTTTTTTTTCCCAAATCGTTCTATGATCATAGAACAGTCTTTAATATATAATTCTAACTTATGCTTTCGCATCTGGCAAATAATCGTTTATCAGTGATTTGGTAATTATTTTAAGATAGAATTATCAATATATTTATATAATTTTTTTAATTTTTTAACATAAAAATAATTGTAAAAACCTGCAGTGGGAAGAAAAGAGGAGGAAGAGCCGAAAATTAACAGCTAGATCCTATGGGGAGAAGAAACCACGGTCCCACGACCGGCTTCATAAAAGAACAACCAATTTCTTCCGATTCAGAAAGGAGAGGATTTCTTTCCGATTTATCAATTTCTTCCTTCTTCTATGTCTTTCTTATCTTTCTCCTATCTATTTCCTTACATATTCTTTCTTACTTCCCTTTTTATTATTTCTCCTTCTTCTTCTTACATCATTCTTCTTTCTTTCGCCCATTTCTTTCTCCTTTTTTGCCTGTGCATGGCCTTTGTTGGTGGAGGGAAAGCTTTGCAAGCAGCGCAAACGTAACACAACCGAGCCACTAGCGATGCGTCCACGATGACCTCTCTCGCATATAATCTTCATTCCTTCACTGTTGATTCCGAATCTGCGTCATGACGACATATGAGTTGCGCAGCTCCTCGATCACGAAAGCGTAATTCCCCCATACGCTTTTACTCCGATTGAGGCTTAACCCGGGTCCGGGACATCTTAACACATACCAACTGTAACACGAAACTAAGATATCGTTGATTGTCTAGATGTGATACCTTGTTCCCTTATAGTATCTCATAATATGACCGATGCTGCAGCCGGACTTATACAATTTACAAGTAACTACACTAGTAGGTCTTTATCAAACAGAGGAAAAATTAAAACGATACTGGATCGTCTCAGAACATTTCCAAGTTCCCCGAAAATTTGTGTTAGTTAATTGTCAATACTTGCCTGAGGTGAATTACCCATCCATATTGATAATATTCTGCGTAATTATCTGAAATCCCTACCCTAAAGTAGTGGGGATGTATTTGGCATCATAGTACCTTGCAAACACTAACGCCTACATGAACGCCTTTATAAGAATTGAAAATGCCCTCTCCCCCTGGTACTCTGAATATTGAAAACGTGCGTCGGCCGTGTTGGCTTGTGTGGTATCCAAAAGAAATTATCTATCACAAAAACTTTGACTCAAAACTTTCTTACCCTAGAAGGGTGGTAATATGCCAGATTGCTACCAGGTTTTAAGGCATTGTTTTTTTTTGATGAGGTATGACGAAGCTTCTGATCGATTGGGCCACATGAATATGTGAGTATTCATGAATATGATTTCTAAAGTACTAAAAACAGTTTGTTAAGACCCTAAGTTATTAAGTAGATTTCTCCTCTTGATAGCAAAAGTCTTATTTGAAAATAATCTACTACGTTTTTATTATGGCTTTTAGGGTCTATTACTCTCTAGATGGCGCAACTTCAAAGCTACAATGCAAGGGTGGACGTTACTGGTACGGTACGAAATTTTTTATCGTACCTCCGATCCAGCTAAATAATATTAGTACCGAACTTTCCGTACCCCGGCGGGTGAAAATATTTCCGCACCGACGATTCCGCAAAACGAAATAATATCCACAAAATTCACGTACCAGTAAAGAATTAAGTTTCGATGAAATAATCATTTTAATTTTTGTGAATATAAATTTCGTAAATAGTACGGGAAAACATGTACGATACGATAGGCATGACAAAGAGCTTAAATGTCGTCAATCCTAGGGGTTAATAGCGTGATTACTGTTAAATTACTACCATGAAAATAAAACCGTACCATACTAAATTTTCGGTTAAATTCGAAAAATCGTTGCGTAACCATACCAACTAAACCGAATGTCAAAACTTTAAATGTAAAATCTGTCCGCCGCAAAGGTACATCACCAACATCTTAGATCCAAAGTGATGCAGGATTGTAGCTATATCCTTGTTCAAAAAACCAGAAAAAGTGTTAGGTGGGGTGAGGCACTAAGTCCTCGCGAAAAATCTGACATGAAACAATAATACAGCACATTAACGGAGGGGTGGATATAAGAACAGTTCCATTGTGCATTTTTGCATGTGGCATTTTTTGGTACAATTTAAGTTTTTCTTCACATTACTGAATAATGCTATTTAATTTGTTCATACCAGACAGACGTATTCCCGACATGCCTCGTTCTCTATATCGTGACTTGGCTGTTTTATTTTTACAAAATATGACTTGTAATTGAGATGAGCATCAGCTAACACCCAACTCCAAACAGCCTAAAAATATCTTTATATCCTAATATTTCTGCTCGGATGATATACTTCTACGTGTCAGAGCGCAAACAAAACGTAATAGTAGTGGTTACCGGTTAACTTAAAAGGGGGGAGAGAGGTTTTTGTTATTTCATTTTCATCAAATTTCCGGGCGCCTGCGACCGCTATATTTTTCTCTGATTAATTTTGTGTATTTCGTAGCACTTAGCATTTAAAGTGAGAGTTTTTATTCAATTTTTTACAAAAATTTCAGCGAGCTTTCGGCGCCCAGATACATTTTTCCCGTTTGGTAATGTTTATTTCACTCTTAAAACATGGATTTTGTTTCGTACTGAAAAAAATTTTGCGCGACTCCGGCACGCTATTTTTTTTTAATTTAAAAGCTCATGTTTGCATCTTGCATGGAAAAAATGTGCCCTCCCCTAAACTTTTATTCTGGATCAGCCCATGTAGTTGGTATATTCGGGCAGTGCTTCCTACGCCATTGTGAATTTTAAATAAAAACAGGTCAAAGCACATCGGCGATGCTAACGATATAATCAGAAAGTACACCGTGGTTTTTAATATTATGAATGTTGCTTATCTTGCCGATTTTAATATAGCTATAACAGCTTTCGTAGTTACAGAAAAAATGCATCAGCGGTCTACATGTATTTCCATGCAATCACGGTGTTTTACGCCACTGCAGTAAAACTGGTATACGACATAGCTCATCTAATCAGCTCAAGTGATTCAGTTGCATTTTTTATTGCCATACCTGCGCTGCTTTAAATCATTTTAAAATTGCCCTTAAGTTTAAAAAATTCTTTGATATACACAATTTATATTATCAGCGCCCCGTTTTGAAACGGCATGGATGTTAAATAAAATTATTTTTAGAGTTCATTTGAGAAGAATAAAGTGTAATGCGAAGGTACGAAAAAGAGTACGGTATGTTACGAAATAAATATCGAACTTCGTACCGTACCGGGACAAGCTTTCGAATTGCACATCATGTGTAAAATCATAGTCAAAGAGTCAATTAAGAACTTATGTCGCGTGATTTCCGTACTTAAGGCTCTGTTTTTCAGATATAACCATTTGAAAGTGGCTTAATAGACTGTCAAAATCATCCTGAATTTCGTCATATTCACGTGGTCTGTGCTTGTGCTAGTTGCCTTATACTTTTGGCTCTAACAACAAAACTGCAAGGTCAAGTGATATAAAATCTTAGTGAAAAATGTCTGTACGGCTGCAAATTTTTCTATTTCATATTTTTTTACCAAAGTTTCCAAGTCTCTCTGCCCTGTTCAAGGATTCTAGATTTTCCGTCAAAATCCAACCAAATAACTTTTTTTCTGGAATTCGAAATAGCTTTTTTTGCAAGAAAGCTTTGTAAGCTTTTGTTTTGTGTTGGGTCATATAGTCAAAGACCCAGTGGAGAAGTTATGCAGCACAGATTCTTGATTTATACCTTCGTTTTTACGACATAGGAGCTGCAAATTGGACAGTTTTGTCAGTTTAAAAGCTGCTTTATGACTATTAATTCTATCTCAAACGAAGAATATTCAGTAAAAGCGTCTCATGGTTTTGCTTTGCTGAGCTGATGTGATTACAGAGCCTAAATTTGTTTTTATTTGTGATATTTGAAATAAAACATCATTTTGTATCCTGTTTTGTACTGTACCTGAGACGTATAGCCGTAGATTAATTCGACATTTCTGATACAAAAACGGTTGAAGTATAGTTATTCGTAGTCATATCAGTATCAAGTATGGCCCATACATGAGTTCAAAGAATAACTAATAAGTCGCGTACATTCCGTACTTAAGGCTCTGTTTTTCAGATATAACCATTTTGAAAAGTGGCCTAACAGACTGTTCAAAATCACCCTTAATGACGTCCATATTCACGTGTCTTTGTATTGGGCTAGTTTCCTTATACTTTTGGCTCTAACATCAAATTTGCAAGGTCCAGTGATATATATTATAATATAAAGATATCTGTACGGCTGCATATAATTGTTTTATTATTTTTATTTTAAAGTATTCCAAAAAAGAATAAATTAATTCTCTGCCCATTATACATATTATTCTATCACAGATTTTCCGGATTGTTTATTTATCCGTTCTCCGTCCGTCATAATCCAACAGACCAAATAACTTTTTTTCTGGAAATTCGAAATAGCTTTTTTTTAAGAAAGCTTAATAAGCTTGTTTGTGTAGTTGGTCATAGTCAAAATAAGACCCAGTGTATAAGTTATGACAGCACAGATGTCTTGATATTATAACCTTCGTTTATTAACGACATAAAAGCTGCAAATAGGACAATATTGCCAGTTTATAAAAGCTGCTTTTATGACTATATAAATCTATCTCAACAAATAAATAAGATTAAATATATTTTCATAAATACAATTTGCTGACTGATTGTGATTACATAAACATTATGATTGTTTTATTAATAATAATATTATAAAGTAAATTCATTGTAAATATCCGTTTTAGAAATTTTGATATGACGTTATCGTTATATATATTAATTCGACATATTCTATACAATACGGTTGAAATTATAATTATTGTAGTCATAAATATACATAATTTTTGTGCCCATACATGTAACAACGGGTCCCGAGTAATCAATGTTCAGATAAGAGAAGTATAATTAATTATATAAAGATAAATCTATATGTATTTCCCTATATAATATTTTATTATTTATCGTATTGTCTGGCCGTATAGTAGATAAAACCGATTCATTTCGATTTTTTCCGATCGAATTTTTTTTCGATTATAGTTTATTTCGTCCTATATAAATTTATATGAATAAAATTAAACCAAAAAAAAAATAAAAATAAAATTAAAAATTGTAGGGTTACGTCCCATAATTGCGAAACTTCGTATTTATCCTAAATCACAAATTATTTTTTTTGTAATGCGATTAAATTTATATGGGTATCTCGCTATATTTCTATTCAGAATATAATAGAATAAAGAAAGATTATGCTTTTGAAAAAAAAAAGATTTCCTAAAATAGAAAAAAAAAAGAAAAAAAAAGTAAAGAAATTATAAAGAAAATAAAAAGTTATTTAAAAAAAGAAGAGTAATAATAGATTATATAATCGAAAAAAATAAAACAATATAAAATAAAAAAAAAAAAGAATAAGAATAGAAAATGAAAAAAAAATATAAAAATGTGTTATATAGCCTAAAAAAGTTAATCTTTATGAAAAAAAAAACTAACTGATAAATAAAAAAATAAACTGAAAAAAAAAAGTCGGGAAAATATAAAAAAAGTTCTTCATAAAAAAAAAAAAAACATGAATAAAAAACAATAAAAAAAAATTCTAAAAAGCGCCCGATAGAACTTGGCCGGACCAAGTTATGAACGCTTAAGAAGAATAAAAAAAGAAAAAAATAAAAACCGAAAAAAAAAAAAAAAATAATGAAGCAGAATCAAATAAAAAATAAATACCAAAAAGTAAGAAAAAGAATAAAAATAAATAAAGTGGTAAACCGTGAAAAATTACCAAATACTAAAAAAATATAACTCTCTTCTATTTCTTGCGGTTGCATATAAAAAACAAAAGAGAACCCGAAATGGAGAACAACAGATGATAATTAAATCTTGTAAAAAAAATTAAGAAAAAAAAAAAGCAAAATAAAGATAATAGGTAGAAAGACTTGCGAAAACAGAATATATTTAGCCAAGAAAGAAGAAACAAAAGGATATAAAACATAAAATTTAAAAAAACAACGCAATAAAAATAACAATAAATAAAACGGAATTTGCCAAAAAATCCAAAATAAAAAATGAAAGGGACAACAAACACAAGATTAATATAACTCGTTTGGATGAAACTTGGAACTTTGACAAAAAATAGTTAAAATAAAGAAAAATATTAACCAGCAAACTCATCCCGAATCCGTAAAAAATCATAAAAATAATGATATAATTTTAATTACAAAATTTAAAAGATAATAAATGAGCGTAAAAAGAAAAGATAGCATTAAAAACTAATAAAGTGTACTTCTCTCGTATATAGAAATGGAGAATGAGAGAAAGAAGGAAAAATAACGAAAAAAAAAAGAAACAATATTCACAATTATCAACAAAAATGCTAAAAACCTAAATCCCTTTTTTTTTTTTTTTTTTTTTTTTTTTTTTTTTTTTTTTTTTTTTTTTTTTTCTTTTAATTTTTTATTTTCCTTTTTGTTTTTTTTTTTTTTTTTTTATTTTTTATTTTTTTTCAAGAGAAGGAAAAAAAAAAAGAAAAAAAAAAAAATGAAAATAAAAAAAAGGTAAAAAAAAGTGTTGAAAAAAAATCAGAGGAAAAAGAAAAAAAATGAAATAAAAAAAATAAAGAATAGAATAAAGAATTCCAAAAAAAAAAAAATAAAAAAAACCGAAAAAATAAAGGGAAAAAAAAAGAAAAAACGACAAAACAAAAAAAGAATATAAAAAACCAAAAAAAAAAAAAAAAAAAAATAAAAAAAAAAAAAAAAAAAAAAAAAAAAATAAAAAAAAAAAAAAAAATAAAAAAAGCAAAGAATAAACAAAAAAAAAAAAAAAAATAAAAATCAAAAAAGAAAGAAAAAACAACAAAACAAGAAAAAAAAAATAGAGAAAAAAAATTCAAACTTGAAAAACAGGTAAATGTTAATTATTCAGATAAAAAAATGATATTTCTAGTACCTAGTTAAATATTACGCAAGCGCTTCAAGGAATAATCACACCCAAATCATAAATTATTCAGCTGAAATAAATCTATAAAACCGAAAAACTCGAAAAAATTATAAACTTGGTTAAATAAAATAAAAATGGAAATAAAGATACCAGTATGTATATAAAAATAAAGATAGATAAACTGGTACTTTTTTTCTAAATGGCCAAGACAATTTCCAACAAGACCTAGAAGGATAAGAAAAAAAGAATCTGATGACAGGGATTTAAAAAGGATTAGATGATAAACTTCGAATCACATGGCGGAGAATAAAACATGTGCGCAATATTTTTCCCCGTTTTTTTTCAATGTAATAATATTAGATATTATGGGGTATTATCACCTATGTTGGAGGTGTTTTGTATGCTGTTGTTGTAGGATAAATGTATACATGTTGCATTGGTTAACGAGGTGATACTATCCGCTATTTATCAGTCGAATTTTCAGTTTGTATATTTTTTTTTTCGTGGTAAACAGATTGATTTATTGTCCACTAGTTTATGGCAAAAAGTCGTTGAACAACACAGAAGGTTATTTTATAATGTCCGTATATTAATAGTTTTTAATTATTACAATGTGTTATTTTATCGAAGGAATGTTTATATTATAATTATAATTAACGGTATTGGCCGATCGTAATTGCTCTGCAGGTTTTTTAAACTGTTTCTTTGTAACCTGAACATGGTGTTATTGTATTGTTTAATCAGGGTGTTTTTTTTATTTTTTCTGTGCGATCTGGGTTGTGTGGAGGTTAATTTGTAAAGGTGTATATAAGTATATGAATAAATAATAATAAATAGTATAAATAATAGATAATTCTCAGTCTGGATGAATGATAAATATGATAAAAATTCAAGAACGTCAGAAGGGTAGTAAAGCGAATAGATAAATATATGCTAGGATTTAGATAGAAAAAAGACTATCCAACCATTATAAAATATAAGGTTATAAAGAAAACATATGATATATGACAAAATTAGAATCAAAATATATTACGATTTAACTTGATTTTCTAGAAGATTTTAACACAACTTAAAAACTCTAGTGGAAGATTATATAATTAGATTTTCCTATCGCTAGTACTTTAGTATTTATTGGTTATTAAGGGCTGATAATACGATTTAAGTGAATATTAATTAAAAAAAAAAATGCATGCTGATTATTGTGTAATTTAATATAGGTCTAATCGGTGACGCGTATTTATAGATTAAATAATTTATTTAATGTATATTTTATTTCCATATATATATATTTTTGTATTATATAAAAATTATTTTTTTTATTGCATTATCGGTTGTTATGTGCCTAATTCTGAGTTAAAGGGTATGGGATAAGTTTGTTTATTCGTAAATTTGTAATTTATATTATATACAGTTAAAATAAAGAGTTATGTATTAAATAAGGAGGGTGGAAGATCGACTATAAAAAGTTGATAGCTGATATTATTATGTCGCCAGCAACCAATTATTATATGAATGGGGAATTTTTAAAAATCCATAACCATTGCATGATAATATGTTATTGTTAATGAAGAAGACAGTATAGAGGTCCATAAAAAAAAAATAAAGATCGAAATATGTTCAAATTTTTTATGCATAAATAATAAGGTAAAATATGATAGAATCATGTAAAAAAAAATCCTATCCTAATATTAAATCGATATCTTGTATGTAAATCAGTATTGATCCACGACGACCCAACCATCAAATATTATGGGGGTGGGGCATATAACTTGGGAGGCGTAAGCATACAAAGCTACAAAGATATTTTAAAAAAAAATAGGTTTACTGCGCTGGGTCAGTGATAAATAACCATCGCCCGTAAAATTTATAATAAAAAAAGAACGAAATGATAAACCGTTTTTCACTCAGGACCAAACAAACCCCGAGGATATGATAATATAAAATCAGATTTTGGCTTTGAAAAGATTATCAGTGATTTTTTTTTCAGTTTTTTAACAATGTTGTTTTTTGTTTCCCGTTTTGTTTGTATTTTTATTGTGTATAATTTTTTTTTTCAATTTGAAGTTTTGTGTTTTAACAGTGATTTGTATTGTTTATTAATTGTTCTTTATGTTTTTGCCCCGTTTTTTTTTTTTTTTCGAGTTGATTTTTTTTTTTAAAAGGTTAGGTGTTTCGTGTGTAAAACCCAGTTTTTATGTAATGCACCAGGAGCTTTTTTTTTTCCCTTGATTTAAAAAAATATTTTCTATTTTGGTATTATTTTTTTGTCGTTATTGAATTATTTGCAGGTTTATTTTTTAATGTTTACTGGGATTTTTTGTTGATCTTATTTTTTGAATTTAAGTTTTAGACTGTTATAGTAAGGTTTTGCCCAAATGTTTTGTATTATTATGTTTAACCATTTTAAACATTGCCAAGAAGTAGTTTGTTTTTTTTTTTCTTATTTAGTTTGAGTCTATTTTTATTATGTTTTTTTTATTTCGGCATTGTATATGTTAGTCATTCTTGTTTATATTTATTATATTTTATTGTGAATCTATAAAGGCCGAACTACATACATTAATTTTATTTGAATTGATTAAATAGTTTAGTATGTAGTTTATGTTTTTTTATTATTTTTTGAAAACGTTTTTGGTTATTGTGTTTTTTTTTTGTTTATTTTTTATATTGATGTAAATGAGCAATTATATGGTGAGTATTTTTGTTTTACATTGTTTATCCATTCTTTGTTAAAAGAATAAAAATAAACCAATAAAAATCGCAGAAAAATAAACGAAACGATTGAGTAAAAACGAACATATCAAACTATTCATAGGTGGAAAATCATAGGCATGTATTCCTTATTCGGTTAAAAGTGTAATATTAGAACAGTAGTTTATGAATATTTATATAGTATATTAACCCATAGTTTTTGGTTTTTTAAAATTTTTTTATTTTTTAAAAAATAGTCTTTTTTTATTCTTTTTTTCCTGTTTGTAGGGTGGGTTCTGGTATTCTGGTTTTCGGGGGTGGGGGGGGGGGGGCGGGGGTATTTGGTGTTGGATGGTGGAGTGTTGTGAGTATGGTATTTTTTGTTGGGAGGTGTATGGGTTTATTTTTTTGGTATTTATTTATTTTTTTATTTAGCTTTTTTTTTTATGCATTATATTTTTCTGTGTCGTATATTTTTTTTTTTTTTTTTTTGGTTTTGGTTTTTTTTTGTGATTTGTTTTTATTTTATTTTGTTTTTTTTTTGTTTTTTTTTATTGTGTTTTTTTTGTTTTTTTTCGGTTATTTTTTTTGTTTTTTTTTTGTTTTGTATTTTTTTTTTTTTTTTTTTTTTTTTTTTTTTTTTTATTTTGGTCGTTTTTTTATTTTTTTGTTTTGTTGTATTTTATTATGTTCTTTTTTGTGAGCATTAAGTTGGGCCTGTAGGGTTCGGGCTTTATCAGAAATGGGGCGTTAAAACCAGCATTTCCCCGTGTTGTTTGTAGCGGGGCTGGAAAAAAAATAACCCCCTAAATATAGAATACTATTACTATAGAATACTATAAATTTAACTAAAAAAACAAGACCCTAAATTAAACTTACTATAAGTTTTTAGTAAAAACTTTTAGGTAATAGGTTTTATAAGTAATCAACTTTTTTTATGGGAAGGGAAGTTTAAGAAACATTTTTTAAAAGCAATTTTATAGTTTTCATAGTTTTTAACTTTTTTTTAAGGACGTTTTTTCATTTGTGTAGATAATTTTAAAGTCCATTTTTATTTAATTTTTTTATAAGTAAATAACTTTTAAGGACCTTTTCATTGCGATAATTTTTTTAAAGTTTAATTTTATAGTTAATTTTATAGTAAGTACCTTTAACAGGGGACATTCCATTGTGATATTTTTTAAAATTCATTTTTTTTATTAAATTTTATATAGTTAAATAAACTTTAAAAGGGAACTTTAGTTCCATTATGTAATTTAAAAAAAAAAAATAACTTATTTTTATGTAAAGTTTTTATATTGTAAAAAATAACTTTTAAGATTTTTTTTTTTGTGATTAATTTTAAAAGTCATTTTTATAGTTTAAAAGTAAATAACTTTTAGGACCTTTCCATTGTGATAATATTTAAAAAAAATTTTTTATTAATTTGATTTTTTATTTACGTGGGGTATAAATAACTTTATTATAAAGATTTTTCACGAGTTGTGTTTTTTATCAAATAGATTTTATAAATTTTATTTTTTATAAGTAAAATAGTTTTTCAGTACTTTAACTTTCGACTTTAGTTTGTGATAAATTTTACCAAAGTAAAAAATTTTTGGACTTTTCATTTGTTTTAAACTTTGTAATTGGTTATCTTTAGTTTTAACCCTTTTTTTTAAGGACTTTCCATTTGATATAATTTTCACAGAAACATTTATAGAAAATTTTTAGTAATTTTATAGTAAATTATTTTCAATAGTTGTAGTTTGTTTTATTGTTCAATTTACATAGTTTTTCAAGGACTTTCTCCAATTGCGTAAAACTTTTTCCAAGATGTTTCCACTTTTGATTTTGTGAACTGACGAAGAAAGGGAAATTTTTATGTAAAGTAATATTTACCACTTTCAATGGTAATATTATATTTTTTTATTTTAATTTTTTTTTTAAGATTCATTTTATTTGGTCTTCTGCCTAAGTGTGCCACGTCCGTTACGAGTATCAATATCTTTGACTAACTAAAAATAGCGTTACCCTTGTCGAGTACGTTGATTGATAATCCGTCGTTCTCCAGCAGATAAAGTGGGGGGTGAAAATCTTTCTTTGCTTTCGTTAATAATCACGGCTAGCGTTCATTTGAACATGTACGCTGTTGACTGTCGGTTTTGTTTTTATAATTTTGTGTTTGTTTTATTATTCGGCGCCACAATCAATGACCATTTATACGAAATAGATTGGAAGGATTATTGGAGATTGAGATAACCAAGATAGGGTTTTTCAGTTTGGGTTTTTTTGTTTATTTCTTTTTTTTTTTTACTTAAGAAACATGGTTTTTTTTTATAATTTACTTAGATATTTAGTTTATTTATCGGAGGCGTGGAAGTTTACTTTTATGGTTTTTTGGTTTGTTTGGGTGTTGTTTTTTTTTTTTATAATGTTAATTTTTGCCGTAGGTTTTAGTAGGGTGGGGGTAAGTGTTGTTATTTTTTTTTTTTTATTTAACTTTTTATTTTTTTTCAATTATGTTTTTTTTTTTAAAATTCTTAAAAAAAATAATATTTGATGTTATTTGTGTGGTTTTTTTAGTTTTTTACTACCTTTGTTTTTTTTTTTTTAGGTTTTTTTTTTTTTTTTTGTTTTCTTTTTGGTTGATTTGCGCTTTGTATAATTTTGTTTTTATTATTTTGGTTTTTTTGTTTTATTTTTAATTTTTTTTTTATTGGGAGTTTATTCTGTTCACAGATTGTTTTTGTTCATTATTTTTATATACTTTTTTTATTTTTTGATTATAAATGTTTTTTTTATTAACCAATGTTTTTTTTCAGTTATTTGTTTGCCTTTTAGTTTTTATTTTATTGGGTTTTTTTATTTTTTTTTTTTTTTATTATTTTTTTTAATTTTCATATGAGTATTTTTAGGGTGGTTTTTTGTGGTCCATAAAACTTGTTCCCCTGGAGAAGTTTTTTTTATTTGATAGTTTTTAACAACAGAAACTTTTTAATTGTTTATAATTTTTTTAAGTTACCAATAAGTATTAGTTGTTTTTTTGTTGTTTATCTTTTTGTCAGTTGTTAAACCAGTACCGGTTTTTTTTTTACGAGTTAATTTTTTAGGTTAACGTTTATTGTTTTTTTTTTTTTATTTTTTGGTTAAAGGTTGGTTTTTTTATTATTTTGTTTTTTTAGTTATATATTTTTCATTTTTTTTTTTTTTGTTTTTAGTCAACTCCGTGGTCCTTCTGCCGCTTTGTCGGCGGCTTCTGAAGATCGGTGCCAAGTTGGTTTTGTCTCAATTTTGCAGCTGCATGTTGCGTTGCCGAAACTTGCTCTCCGTTATCGGCGTCATTTCTCGGAGTCCAATTAAAACATATGCCCGTTTTGTAATCCAGCATCATGTAAAACGCGCATGATTATACGAATGGTAGCTAGCTAGCAGTTAATTATTTATTTTGTTTTTAGAAATTTAATCGACGTTCAAGTTGATGTTGCTAGTAATGAAGATAAAAAAGCAAGAATATAAATTAAACCGGTAAGTGAAAGTTCATTTGATTGATTTGTTGTTTGAGTGCATCGATACTGGAATTTGTTATTGTATCGTAGATATGTTTGGGATACGCTATGTTAAATACATTACGCCCACCTGTGATGCCGACTGATTATTCAACTTTATAACTGATTGTCTTGCAATGTTGAGCGTACGCATGCATGTTTATGGTCCGAAATCACGTCATGGCCGTGGTTACCGTGGTAGTTGTCACCTTAATTAACCAGATACCACATTTGGATGTAATAGATGTTTGGCTGTTGAACTTGACCAATATAACCGATTGCCTCGCAGTCTCATTTCATTATGTTCATGTATGATATAGTGTATATATGTTTACTTGTCAATCATGTGTCATATATAAGGTGCGTTCCGTCGATTACAAAATTATTTGCTTATATCGGGTTATCTTGTGAAATGTTGAATGGTCAACGGTCCAAATTTGGTTGTGAAATATTAGCACTGTAAATAGCCTTGAGATATCTATTCACAATCCTCAATTAGTTTTTAAATATTATATAACAAATAGTTTATGATATATATTACTATTTCATGCTATATCTAAATCGTGCTTGGTAACATTACACCAACTATAAGTTCCGCGTCTTACCGACTCGTGGTCCATCTCTCTCTTTGTCGGCGACTTCTAAGTTTTAGTACTGAGTTGATTTTCTCTTGTGCGGTAGCACGTTGTTGAAATTTGTTATCGGTTATTGGCGCCATATGTCGGCTTTTCGATTGAAGTGTATAACAAGAATTCGCACATACATGTTGCTTATTGAACTTTTCACTGATTGTCTTGCAATGCCAGTTCAGTGTATGTATAATAGTAGTGTTTATCTGTGGAATTCACGTCGTGGCCGTGGCCTAATATTGAAAACATTTAAAAAAATATTATACAGTTGTGAGACACGTGACAACATCTGCAGACCACGTTGAGTTGTAAGAAATTAAATATTAGCTTGTGCCTTGATTCGATGAAACTCTAAATCGATGGATGGAAACGATCGATTGAACATGCGTGATATTATTTAAATTTAATCCTCTATTACCCGATACGACGTCCAAGTTTGATTAGTATATTATTTATAATTTCGTGTGTAAAGTAAATTTAAAGTAATCCTATAGTATTCTATAGTAATTTTTATAGTAATCCTATAGTATTTTATAGTAATCTTAAAGTAATCCTATAGTATTCTATAGTAATTTTAAAGTAATCCTTTAGTATTCTATAGTAATCTTAAAGTAATCCTATAGTATTCTATAGTAATTTAAAGTAATCCTATAGTATTCTATAGTAATTTTATAGTAATCCTATAGTATTTTTATAGTAATCTTAAAGTAATCCTATAGTATTCTATAGTAATTTTAAAGTAATCCTATAGTATTCTATAGTAATTTTATAGTAATCCTATAGTAATTTTATAGTAATCCTATAGTATTCTATAGTAATTTTAAAGTAATCCTATAGTATTCTATAGTAATTTTATAGTAATCCTATAGTAAATTTAAAGTAATCCTATAGTAAAATTTTATAGTGATTTTATAGTAAATGTGTTCCAATTTTCTATAAAATTACTATAAAATAATGCTATAAAAATACTATTAAATTACTATAAAATTGCTATACAATTTTTTTAGTAATTTTATAGTATTCTATAGTAAATTTTTAATAGGGA